>JAZKJV010008257.1:0-475901 GCA_037367405.1 Ottelia alismoides | reverse complement strand
TGACAGAGTAGAAACTCCGGCGAGGGGAGGTTTTGATTTTTATGGGAGATTCAATGAAATTAAACTAAGTAAGGTGGCTAATTATGTACTGCTAAGCTAACGGACGAAAAGACAAAGGGAAATAGAAGCTTACCAGCACCGCTCTTCCAGTTGCAGAACTCCGACAAATATAGAGGCGAGCTTGGACCTCTTCCATTCGGTACCAGAACACCAGCTAAAGGAATCGATTGAACTCCTGTTGTCTCAAGGAGCATGAATCAAGACTCAACCCTAAGGTTTCTAGGTGGAAGAAGGATCAAAAAATCGAGGAAGGAGACAAAGGGGTTATGTACAAGGCACACTTCGTCGGGACGAAGCACTCAGCTCAGGGGCACCTCGACCAAGATTCGATTTTAGCGTGAAGGAGCATTGATTGAGGCATACATTTGCAGAAGAAATCAATCTAAAAGATCACAAGGAATGATGGCAAAAAATCAACGAAGATCATGTCTGTCTGGCAAAAGTTAGTTTTACACTGGGGATGAGCAGTGAACTTAGGTCAACTATAGCTGAGCCCTGGTTGGTCCATGTCAGCTGCAAGAGGACAAAGAATAAATAAATTTCATTGTAAATTCAAAATAAAAAAGCAAATAATTTATGAATTTTTCATTTCAACATAAAAACTGTTTATTATATAATAAAGTATTTTTATGTGATTTTTATTTATTTTTATGAACTTATTTATTACAAGTTTACTTTTAGGGTCTTATTTATAGGTCTATTCATCTATGTTTTTGGTCTTTTAGTTTTATGTTGTAAATTTGAGTTTATTATTTGATTCTCTTGTTTTCTAAAATTACATCTTATTTTTATATATTTGAATATATTTTTATTATATTTTTATGATATATTATTTGCACTTAAATATATAGGTTCATATTGTATATGTATATGTATTGTATATTCATCTATATATATTATTTTATTAGTATTTTATTGATGGTTTTATTAAAGTTTTAATATGTACACGTGATATAAATAATATTTACAAAATTATAAAAATATAAAATTATAAAAAATAAAGAATAATAAAATGATTATTTTATGTGGGTATTTATTGTACAAAAGGGGTACAAAACCTGACTTTCACAGCTTAGCTCTAAAAAATACGAAACTATCTTCATTAAATAGCTTATTAAAACTTTATTTTATAACCTACAACTTTCATGTACAAAGTTTCTTTATTTGAAGTATAAAAAGTGGATAATAAAATAGGTCCCAAAAAATAAGTAAATAATAATTTAATAAAAGTGATTTTTATTGAATTATTGGCCATTATCTCCCTTTACTTTATTCCTTGTCAACCTAGTCATCTAGATGCCGAGGTCTCAGGATTTAGGGTCATAAAATACCTGTGACATTTTATTCCATTTCTTTTCTTTTCTTTATTCTATAAATTTGGCATTACAAACAATATTTGGTATAGTATTTATACAATAAATAAAGAATGTTAATTAGTACAAATTAAGGGCTATTTACATGCATTATGAAAAACCTCACCCGACCTAAAGATAACTATGGTAGTTGTATCGACCATGTGAGTTTTACTAGAAAAGGTTAATTTTTAATTAAACTTTTTATTTATTTTATTTATACTCCTAAACTTTGATGTATAGTAAAAGTATGGGAGTGCCGAACTCATGGAGGCAAACTATTGCGAACTAGAGTTGAAGTATAGAAATTCTAATGTAAAAGGTGTCCTTATTTTTATTTTATTTTAGAGATTTTTCTTAAATTTTTATTTGATTTTATTAAATTTTATATTATTTTCGTGAATCTTAAGTGTCTTATGATTTTTTAATTATTTTAAAAATTGTTTTGTATATTTTATATTTGATTTTTATTTTATTATTACTATGTTTTTAATTTTAATTTATGTTTTTACGATTTTTCAAGAGATTTTTAAGATTTTTTTATTTGGTTTTATTTTTAATGTTGAAAATTAGATTTTTATTCAAAACTGTGGAGTATTTTTTTAAAATAAGGACTAGATGAAAATATTTTTATTTTGTTTTTTTGAAAGTAGCGAAATTATCTTAAAAATGATATATTGTGCATTTTTAGATGATTTTTCTGTACTTAGTTATGATTTTCCAAAGATTTTATGTATTTTATATTTTTTATTGGTTTTATTATTTGATTTTTATTTTGTTTTTGGTTTATTAGGCAAAATATGGTAAAATATATTTTAGCTAATTTTTATAGTATTTTTAGAGATATTTTTATATTTTTTTATAAATTTTATAGTCTGTTATATTTTTGTATTTTTTAATGATTTATTAAAAATAGAAAGTATTTTTTCTTTTAAAAATTTATTTATACTATAGATAGTATAATATTGGTTTTTCTTTTATATTTTTATTATATTTTTATATTTTGAATTTATTTAATATGTATTATACTATGTATAGGGTTTATATACAATTATAGGGATTGTTTTGTATTTTCTGCTGGGTTTGGGGGGCAAGTGTGAAAGAGCAAAAAGTGGAAGGCGTTATACTGCATAAGCTCCATTGAGCATGTGTAACGCGTGTGTTTCAGATGCGGCGGACTTGTTCACAAATATCCAAAAGTCCGAGTAGTAGATTGTAAAACACCCAGGATCCACACGATTCTTCACGTACTGGCTTAGCCACCAGGACCTGTTCGAGAATAGCAAGAAAATGAAGGGCTTATTTACAGATACCCTGAAATATCTTATCTCTTACGCACGTCGCACGTACTCACAAAGAACGATGGGGGCGACAGAGTCGATCTGGGCACGACGCGTGTCTTGATCGACTTTGTCCAATAAAAGCCAATCGAACATTCTTCCCCCTTTTATCTGCAGGTAGCATCAAATGATCTCTCCGAACACGGGAGTGATGCTCCGATGGCTCAAGATGAGGGCTTTTCCTAAAGCGGTGACATATCTGGAGATTCGATCAAATCCGAGGACTGATATGCGTTCTAGGAATAAGGGTGTTCTTCCAAAAATCTAGCTCCAAGCGGAGGCGATTATGTTGCAGGTGCTTTGAGTTTGTTGTGGCTCAGGGTTCTTCGACAAGTGACGACGGACTATGCCAATTTGATAATCGATCAGAGAGGATTCCCGAGGGCAATAACATATGCTAAGTATCGGGGACGTGTATATATTAATATATACTCTACGCATAGCTCGTACTTTCGTATATTTTTGTATATGTTATGAAATTATTACGGGGTGGGTAAAAATTGACAAAAATTGTAAAATACATGTATACTTATGTACATTGTATAATCTGTATAATACTTTTGTAAAAATATGTGTAAATAATACTTTTGTAAAATTTATTGTAAAATAGGTGAGATATCATATTTTTGAAAAAATAATATAATATGTATACTTCTTCAAAAAAATAAAGGCTTCTTATTTAGTCTTGCATATCATACTTGCATTTCAAAAAAAAGTATGTCTTGCACTCCATTCGTCTATATGCATGTAAATAGCATATCATCTACATATCTAACATATGCAAAGTGAAAAGTTAGGGAGTTATGAACCAAATTATGAATATATGTCGAGGATGGATTTGATTTGACCTTAATGTACCTAATTTCAGAGGAACCTTATAGGAACTAGAGTTAAGATTTTTCAGGTCAAGTGACTTAATTCTTTGAGTTCGCAATTCACATGTCATCTTGATTGGTCTAAGTAAAATATTTCGTACACACACATGATTCTTTTAGGTAAAGACCTAACTTGGACCAGCACCATGCACATCTTCATTGATAAGGTGGTGAGGAGGTATAATCCTTTATCTTGGAGTAGCACACAGGTGTAAACATCCGTCCTCCTTTAGGGAGGGCAGTGCATCTCAACCTAGTCTAGTGGTGTTGACGTCTAACGACGGGATGTTGTGGGTTGTAATAATGCTTCAAAAGAGGAATAGTCTACTGGCTCAAGAAGGAAAAACTCCCGATGTACATGTTGCACTTTGTATATATGTCAAAAAAATAAAAAAAGAAGAAGAAAAAAGAAGAAAAAGAAAAAATGCAGAATCTTCAAAAGTGGACAGGCCTGATTAAAAAGTAAATTTCCTGTTGGAGTGTATATACAAGTAAGAAGAGCTTCAAATCTTGCAGCTGGATGACTTGGCTACACTGGTCAAGCATCCTAGGATAGGTAGCTACATTGTCTACCGTCCATTATTCTCTTCACCTCCTCTTCTTGAGCTGGTTGCACTTGAACTTAGAAGGGAATACACCGCTCCTCGAGGAAAGAGTTGCTAGACTGGGGAATTAGAGTTACCTTGTTGGAGGAGGGTGGTTCTTCGTCATTTATGATGTAGAGACTTATATTTCACTTACACAGTACAAGTAAGATTCATGATCATCAGAATTTGCGTATGAGGATCTGTTCTGACCTGACTATTGAGGCGAATTGGATAAAAGACTTGTAGAACAAAAAGATTGTTAGATCTTAAATTAAATTCCCAGTAAGGTTCTGCCACACTATTAATCCAAAGGTCGAGTCAAGCTCTGTTTTCACCTTATGTTCATGACCTTGGTATGGAACCAAAAATCATTTCACTTTTACATTCTATTTTAGTTGCTTAAGGAGAGAAAGGTTTAAGTATAGGGGTTGATGAATATGTAATTCACCACTATAAAATTTGAAAATAGAGCTTCGTTCCCCAGCAATTAGCTTCATATTGTCATTTATTGTGCATTATTCACATTCATGCGTTTAGAATTAATTTTCGCATTTTAGCATTCATATGTGCATTAAATAAGAAGCCAAATTAACTTGTACATAATCAATTTTATATTATCATATTTCTCCTATTTTTATCTATTTTATACTAACTCCAAATTCAATAAAATCAACTCCATTGTGTACATATTAATAACACAAGTAAGGATAAATATAAAAAATACTAACTTGTAAAATTGATCAATAAAATCAAAATCCAAGTTTTAAACTAAGAACCTTAAAACATGTATCTCTCCCTCAAATGGTATCTGATTTAGGTCTACTCACTTTTAAAATAATATACATTTAATGTTCTTCAAAATAAGATCAATTTCATAAAAATTGGAGATCGTATGTGAAACTTGAGTTTTGGGTCCCTATTGTATATTATACATATTGACCAAATTACCCTTCATTTTATCTTATAATTTTATTAATTACTAAAAATTCAAAAATTAAATTAAGTTTTAAATATTAATTTCATATTTTTTAAACTTGATATCGATTTTTTTTATTATTTAAAAATGACAAATCTGTAAAATATAAAAATGTGGTATTTTATATCTGTAAGGTACCCTCAAAAATACTTTTTGTATAGATGACATTTTGATTTTTGATCCTTCATGAAAGTTGTAGATCTCATCGACACGAGAAATTTCATGTTGACTACTTTTTAATTTGACCCTTTTTGTTATTTATTTTTTATTTTCTTTACATTTAATTTTTAATTTTCTAGGTTCGACACATGGTAACTCCTGGAGCCGCCACATGTCACCCTATTTTTTATTAATTTATTAATTTTCGTATTTTATTTTATTTTTTTTAGTATTTGTTTATTTATTATTTGTATTTATTTATATATTTATTAATTTTGATTTATTTTCCCTTCATTATTTTTAGTAGCCTACTTATTTACTTTATTTATTTTTTTCCTTCACCTTTTTCTTCTTCTCTACAACTTCTCACCCAAGCCACCAACTCCCCATTCTTCCCTCATCTTGCATCACTCCTCCAACTTCCACCTCACTTCCTTTCCAACTTCTCCTCCTATTTATTCCCCTCATCCACTTCATTCATGATCATCATCCATTACAAGAGGAAGTATCCCAACTTCAGATCTAGGACGATTGACAGCTATTGGGTCTTCGATGGCGATGACGGATCATCATCCTTGACGAGATCATCGTAGAGCTTCTAACCTCGGCTTAGCTCCAGCTCCACCGTGTTGTTGAGCAAGGACCGGAGGACGAGCCTCCAACCACAGGCGATTTGACTCTCTCCACAGGTAACCCTTCTTCTTCCCTTTGGATTTCTCTGTTTTTCTTATATTCCTCTGTTCCTCCATTCTTCTTCGAACTCCTTCATTCTTCCGATCTCCGTTCACGACTTCGCTATGATCGCGCACCCACCCTCCCCCGACTATCATCTCCATCTTCCTCCCATTTTCCTTGCAGAGGAAGGAGATTCACGATCAACTTCATTTCTTCTCGCTACGCTCATCCTCTACCGACCACATCACCTCCGCACGCACAGGAACGACAACCACCTTCGTAGTATGCCCTCCACTCCAGCATCGCTTGCTGCCCCCTGCCTTCAGTCGAGCTTGCCTTCAGCCATTACCTCGGTTGCACCTTTCTCATTCGCCCTTCACGTGACCACACAATGCCCCATGCCTGCACCATCTCGCTTCGCTAACGCTGCCTTCACCCTATGCGTCTTCATTGACTGGTCACCGACACCTCGGCCATTAGCCTCCATCGCTCGACCGATGCTCCGGCTGTGCGACCACCTGCACAGCTCGCCTCCAAGCTCCATCGCAATAGCACGCTCGCAGCCCACATGCCATACACCGACCTTGCTCCTCCATCTCTCATCGTGTGTCAAAGGAGGTGGAGTCTTTGCCGCAACCAACTTGCGACCTTCGGCCACCAGCACCTTTGTCCGCAGACACTCCATCACTCGCTCCGCTGCCAGCAAGATCCTCCTCCGCAAAGGAGCACAGACCACCTCAGAGACTCACCACGAACTGCTGCACATCGCCCTCTCTACCTTCAGCCTCGATGTGACGTACAGGTATCGCTCGATATCCATCGAGCAGTTCAAAAGTCATAAAGTTGCATCAGCCGAACCTCGCTCCTCGCCTTTAGCTTCGGGTTTGAACAAGGCTTCGGATACCTTCCATGTGGGGGAGAGGATCCTCTGCAGTAAGTGAATTGCAGCAGAGTCTGTTGCAATTCACGGATGCAGGCCACGTGTCCGCCCCCAAATCCAACGGCCCGCAAGTCCATCCTCTCCCCGACCCGTCTCCTCTCCAACCCCGAACCCCTCTTGCCGCCGACTCACTCCCCGACCCCGAGCCCCTCTCGCCGCCGACCCTCTCCCCGACCTCAAACCCTCTCGCCCCGGCTGCCATCCTCTCCCTCTCTCCCCGGCTGCCATCCTCTCCCTCGCCTTTCACCGCCTCGCCACCATCCGCACGCTCCCGTCTCCTCCCCGACCTCAAGCCGTCACCCTCTCCCCGACCCCGAGCCCCTCTCGCCGTCAACCTTCTGCCTGACCTCAAGCCCTCTCGCCCTCTCCCCGATCCTCTCCCCCGCCTGTCGCAGGGTCGGCGGCGGCGACCTCAAGCCCTCTCGCCCCACCGCCATCCTCTCCCCCGCCTGTCGCATGATCGAGGAGCGGTGAGAGGAGAGCGGTCGGCAGCGCAGGGGAGGGCTCGAGGAGAGGCGAGGAGCGGGGAGGGCTCGGGGAGGAGCGGATGGAGGGCTCTCGCTTGTCGCAGGGGGCTCGGGGAGAGGATGGACGTGCGGGCCGTTGGATTTGGGGGCGGACACGTGGCCTGCATCCGTGAATTGCAGCAGTCTCCGCTGCAATTCACTTACTACAGAGGATCCGCTCCCTCCATGTGGAGGGTAACCCCGAAGCACCCACCAAACATGGCCTGCTCGTGTCGCATACGTGTGGGTATAGAAGAATTGCAAAAACACCCCTCCTCTTATGAGCTTTTGCGTACAGGTCTAGCCCTCTAGGTTGCATGTGAGATGCACATGTTATCTTGACACAATTGCATAAATGCCCTTCTGGGTATAGGTAATCTCGTCTATGTCCTGTCAGCATAATTTTATTATCAATTTTATTTTTGTAATTGCATTTAAGCCCCTGTCTTTGGTCATTATTCGAGTCTCATTTGTCACCACTTTATTAATTTAAAAATTGCATTTTGTAGAATAACTTTTGCTCTACTATTGTTGACATTGAATATATTTTTAGGAGTTGTGTTTTATTTAATATCATTATTGCTGTGGAAAAAAGCTTATTTTACCCACTGTAAGATGTTTAAATGATAGTACAATAATTATTGCTCCCAAAATTATTAAAAATTCATAACATCTAGAGTTTAGAGCTTACTACTTTATGCCCAAAAATCATCTCCTTTACACACATTTCGAGGTCAAAATAATTTTATTGCTCTTTCACATAATTAATTTTTAATAGGTCATAGATCCATTATTTTTAAGATCTAATAATTTTCCCAGATTCGTCTTACATAGAATAATCTAGGGTAATTTTATTTCTACAAAATAAATTGGATTTATATTTATTAAAATTAATTTATGATAAATCATTCTGAATTCATGTTTTATTCATAATTATTTCCTATTGAGTCAGAAACTTCTAAAGAAATTGTAGTAGTTTAACTTGATCATTATTCAACTTTTGGCTAAGTTTGAGTTTTTTTGGACTTCAGTTGGTCGAATTTTACATTTTAATCCTTAAATTGGCCTGGAATTGCATTACATTTATCACTTGCATTTTAAAAATACCAAAAAATACTCTCCTAAAAACCTAATATCCAGATCGACTTTAAATAAACCTAAGGAGACAGTGGCCTCTTTGAGTTTGACCATGAGCTTTCCCAAGTAAAAATATAATCGCTCGCTTTAATCGATCATTTCATTAATTAACAGTTTTTTGATCAATCCGATTTTTTCCCAACTGACGAACATAAATTTAATCGTTAATTTGATTGAATTAAGAGGGTGACTCTTGGGTTTTTCATAGTATTAAATCTTATGGATATTTTTCAGTATGGACCTTAGACTTATTTTATTTGCACTTTAGTCCTTTGCTAGCTCACCTCGTGGTCATCCACGTAAGGCGATGTAAGGGCTTTTTATGGTAAACACCCAGATATTATGGAACTATTATTAAATGATCAGATAATCCTAAAAAATTACATCTCAGTATCTTTTTATTTAATTGGATAAATTGCATGATCGGGCCCTAGGCTTTCTGAATGTGTTAATAATGCTTTGAAACTCCGTATTAATTATAAAGGATATTTACACCCATAACTCTGAGTAGTTCCGTAATTACCCCAGAAACCCTCGATAATCATGAATTACATCTAGGACTCTGAATAACCACTCCGTTTTACACTCATAACCTTCCGTTAGTTCAGTCCATTAACTCAACCAGAATGCTGAGTTAATCTAACCAACCATTGATCTAGCGGCTGAGATTAAATAAAAAAAGAAGGTTCACTTCGAGGGAGAGGGGGCTCGACTTGGGGGTGGCTTCTAATGGTGGCTGGTCTTGGCGACGGGACGAGAGCTGGGCGCGCGGGGCTTCGAATGGTGGCTACAGCCGGGCAATCATGCAGGTGGGACTCGGGGGGAGGGGGTGGGGGCAGGGACGGGGACGCAGGCTCCTCGCGAGGGGGTGGTGGGTACGCTTCGAGCAGAGGGGCTGTAGCTGGGTCGGCGTGGCCTTAGAGCATGGGCAGGTGAGACTCGAGGGGGGGGGGGTTGACGCGGGGGGCTTCAGCCGTACCGGTGTGGAATGGAACCGTTATGATGCTTGCCCCGATCAGATGCCAGGGGGTGATGCAATCTTAACACTTATCTGATCACCAGGTAATTGTGAGTGTTCAGATGATGTTCGAAGCTCTTCGTTACTTCGTTACATCAGCGTTATTGATGGCTTGATGATTCTGATACAGCTACTCGTGCGTGAAAGTGATATGTAATCTTCATATGCTTCGTGTGTGAATCCATATGATGCGAGTAATGTTTGGGTCTGAAGGTTTGTTTGTTTGTGTCTAAGATTTCGATCAAGGTTTCTATGATGCTCCAGATAATATTTTGCTTCGAAGTTGACCAGGTTGTTTGCCTAACCTTCATATATGATGACACTCAAGGATGAAACCTCGGTTTTATGTCAAACTTAGAATCATGAAAATGAATAACTCTGGCGTTAGTGGGGAATTTGGAGTCAAAGCTCCAGTGGGCTTCGAGAAAGGGGCATACAGAGGTGGTAGTGGCTGGTCTTGGCGGGACGGGTGCTGGGCGCGGGAGTAGGGGGTGGGCAGAGGGCCTTCAGCGGGGCTTGGGAGGGCAGCGGGGAGGGATGCGAATCTGTGGGCTTCGAGCAGGGGGGATTTCGCGGGGAGCTGGGCGCGGGGGGTGGGCAGGGGGGCTTCAACCATGCCGTGACAGGTGCTGGGCGCGGGAGCAGGGGGTGGGCAGGGGGCTGGTGGCCGGTCTTGGCGGGATGGGAGGCTTCAGTGGGGCTCGGGAGGGCGACGGGGAGGGGTGGGAGTCTGTGGGCTTCGAGGGGAGGGGCTTCCAAGGGATTCCAGGAGGAACCGGGGGAGGGGGGCTGGAGCTCGGGGGGCCAGCTTACCGGGGACGAGCATGAGAGAATGGTTGGAGCTCGCATACCAGAGGCAGACGCATGGGGCGGAGGGAGCTGCTTGTCAGGATGTGCGGGGGGAGACCTCAGGCTTATGGGGGCCATTATTTTATTTGATTTAGAAATGGCATCATGTTATAAATATGATGTCTTTCGAAGGGTAAAATGGTCAACATATAACCTTTTTCGTCATAGTTAACGGAGTATTAAGACGGAACTTCACACAGGGTTGTACCATGTTAAGGTTAAGCATGACTCGAGGTTCTGGATGTAATTCGTGATTAGCGATGGTTCCTAGGGTAATTACGGAACTACTCAGGGTTATGGGTGTAAATATATCTAATTATAATTAGGCCATTTTATGCATCTTTAAATGGATTTTAATTGGATGAATTGCTCATATATTCCTGAACTTGTCTGGATTGTTTTTAAATGCAAATGATTTGCTCAATATTATTACATATATTTTTATTAAGGTGTTTAAAATTATTTTCTTACTTATAAGAATTCAAAAACATGCTATTTTTCATTACTCTGACTTAGATAAATCCTAAAAATCTAAAATATCAATCCAAAAATTTCCCCAAAAAATATTAGGTAGATTTTATTTTATTCTACTACATATCCAAAAATCAATAAAAAAACAATGAAACCAAATCCTGAAAAATTAAATAACATTAAAAAAACTATGGTGATCATAAAAATACCATATAAATCAAAAAATTGTGTTTTCAATTTTTGAATTTTCTTCATTTTATCTACTATTTAGAAAAAAAATGAATTTAGGCCTAATTTAATTTGATAAATATTTTTAGGCCAATTTCAATCTTCTGAATTTTATGTTTCATTTTTAATGTATTTCTAATTTCAAAATTCCACAAAATAACAAAAAACCCTTTAAATATAACAAAAATATTAGTAAATTTTTTGAGACCCAAACATATTTTATTTTTTTTATTTTAGCTTTTACTTCTTTAAAAATCTAAAACATTTTCTTTTTGTCTTTTATCTTTCTCTCCTATAGACATATATTTTTACCGATATTATATTTTGTTAACTAAAAACATTTTTAAATTAAAAGACATAAAAAAATAAATATAAAACAATTCAAAAACCAAAAAATAATATATAATAAACCCAAAAAATATAAAAATAAAAAGATATCAGTATTAGTTAGTGATAACGCGGGTAATGGAGCGGTCGTATTGATCCACAAGGCGGATCAACAATCGATGTGTTGGCCACTTCGAAATTCCGTGTCAATCAATAATGAACCCACAATATAAATCAAGCAATTAGAAACTAATGTGGAGTCAAATGTATAACTCTACAACAAGATGTGTATGGGTGCAAGTATGTGTAGAGGTCGAACACAGGGAGCAGACATGTAGAACGGGGCAATTAAGCTCAAGAATGTGAATGTGAATAAGTGTCTATCTATGCTATTTTTTGTGGGTTTTTAATTTTTTTATTTTTATTTTTTGATTTTATATTTTTGTATTTTGGTTTTTTTTAATTTTCTGATTTTATATTTTCTTTTTATATTTTATATTTTTTATTTTCTTTTTCAATAATAGAGTATATATACAAAGTAAGAAAGAGAGAGATAAAGTATTTATAAAAATCAGTAAAAATACTCAAAAATCAGGAAAGAAAATGTTTTTGGTCTTTTTATAATTTTCTAATGTTTTTGTGATTTTTTCTAGATTCTTCCTAATTTTGTTGGTATTTTTAAAGGAGAAAATACTAGAAAACAGTGAACTATATTACTGGCCGAAATCAAAATGAGGATTACAAATAGCATACAATATCCAAAATTCCTCAAATTAATTTTAAATCAAAGAGAATAAATCACAGTAAATAGAGAAACTGAGTTTGTATTTTTAGGATTTTTCTAGAATTTTTTAGATTTTTAGGAAGTTTTTAGGAATTTTCTAATTTTTAAGGTTTTTGTTTTGAAATTTTTAATGATTTTTGGATTGACACTAAAATATGATAAGATATGCAAAATATATTTTTTTTGGAATTTTTCAAAAACGTTTACTAATTTTTATGGGTATTCTAATGCAAACAGTGCTGAAAATGCATGTTTTTGATTTTTAATAATTATGAAAATGCAATAAAAATGCAACACAAAAGTATGGCGTGAATGAGCAAGCAAACAGGAGCTTAACCTAATTTTTGGTGATTTTTAACAATTTATATATGCATGAAATAAATATATACAACAACAAGAAACTATACTGTTGGCAAGGGCATATATGTAATTAAGCAAACATCCAAGGGCTTCCTAGCAATTTTTCACAAAATTTCACAACTAAATATCATTTAATGGACTGATTACGAATGTCAAAACTCGCAAGGGTATTCTTACAAAAATGCCAAGCCTACGTGCGGACGCACACGCTCATGGTAGGGACACCAATGCAAATAACAAAACTTGCGGGGGCTTTAATGCAAATACTCCAAAAATATTACACTAGATCTGGAAGTTTTTGGACCAAAATGAAATAACCAAACCCACGAGGGGTCTTGTGCAAAATGTTCAATCCCCTCACGCGCACAGGCACGTGAGGTGATGTGGACATGGACCTAAGTGCAAATAATTAAAGTTTGGGGGTCTATATGCAAATCTTACAAAAGTTTTACAACTACAGCCGAAAGTTTACGGACTAAAAACAAATACAAAAAGAGTCTAGGTGTCTATGCAAAATACCCAGATCAGGCGCGGATCGAACGGTTGAGGGCGCTCCACTTGCCACGAGTCACGCCCTCGTGCGATGATGACGCTTCGTGATCCAATGCCACGGATTAGATCTTCTTAGCTGATCAGACGGTGGGGCTTCGGGAAGATCCAACGGTGGAGGATCAAACTGTGCGACGACTAGATTGGACGGTGGAGAGACAACGAGGAAGAATGGGGAAGAACGCCGACGAGGTGAACTTCCCCGAGCTAGAACTCGGGCCTCCGGTGGTCTTCAAGCTCCAAAATCGGCCGACGGCTCCCTGGTGGGGTCCTCTATCTCTTGGGGGTTCCAGAAAATCTCAACGACGGCCGAGGCTCGCGGGGGAGGACGACAGAGCTGGGGATCTCCAAGGACCTCCGACAAGATGCAAAATGAGCCCCAAGCTCGAATCAGAGTGCGTTGACCTGCAAAAAGATGTAAGAGGGTCCAGGGCAAAATGCCTGGACCCCACGGAGTTGGAGTGTTGGCGTGAAGTGGCGGAACGATGGGTGGCCGGAGGTGCGCTCCGGCGAGGGTCAGGTGAAGGGCGAATCGAATGACGAAATGTGGATTTTTTTGGGGGAAATGATTCTAAGACTAGGGCGAATAAAATGAAATAGAAATAAAGGGGAAGGAGGTGCTGCATCAATGGTCGGAGTCAGAGGGAGATACCTCAATGCCGACGAGAAGGCGGAGGTGCTTGGAGCCGCCTCATGCGTCGCTCGACCCACCTGAAGATCGGAGGAAGAAGTTGTCACCTTCTTCTTTCGATTGGGCACGAAGGAGGGAGCTAAACCTATGGAAGAGGGGTTCAAAAGAGGCTCGAAAGTTGGAGGTCCAATATGAAGGGGTTGACGGTGCAGCTCTGACGCTCCAAAGATCGAGTCGCAGCGGTGATCGCGTCGATCCATTCATCGAGGTTTCATCTGGGCGTGGGTGCCCATTGAACGAGGAACAAAAGTCAAGAAGATGCTAACCCGAAAGGGTGCAAGAACAAACCTCGAAAAAATCGAGAAGGACGAGGTCTGACATAGGCAGAAAGGGAAGGACAGTCAGTTGACCGAGGTCAACGTGGACTGTCTCCTGGTTGGTCCACGTGGACCAACCAGGAAAAATCCCTGAAAAATCATTTGTAAATTCGATTAAAAATAAAAAAATGAATTAATTAATTTTTGGTTATAAAATAAAAAATGTTTATTATTTTATAAGCTATTTTATTATGATTTTTAATTATTTTTATGAAGTATTCTTTTACAAGTTACTTTTTATAGGTTATACAGGTATATACATCTAAATATTTTAATATTTTATTTTTATTTTGTGTATCTAGTTTATTTATTTATTTTTAATATTTTATAAATTTATAGAATATTTTTATACATTTAAATATATTTTTATTTCATTTTTCTGAAGTGTTTTGTATACTTAATAAAATAGAAGTATTAATTATATAGGTTTGTGTATTGATATTATACCTAGGTGTTATATACATGTATTTTATTTTTTAGTTTTCTTTAGTGTTTTATTCTGTTTTAATATACACATATACTATAGATAATATTTACAAAATTACAAAAATATAAAATTATGAAAATAAAGAATAAATAATAAAATGAATATTTTACTATGTACAAGTATACAATAGGGGTCCAAAACTCAACTTACAAACCGTAGCTCCGCCAAATGTGAAACCACCTTCATTAAATAGCTTATGAAAAATTATATACAATTAAAGGTGAGTTTGACGCATTTCGAGTTTTTATTTGCAATATACAGGTCTGGTAAGCTGGGATTCTGGGATCTTATTCAGATCATAACTTTTTATTTGTGTATTATTTTTGTGTGAAATCAATTTTGTATTTTTCTCTATGAAATTATCTACAACTTTCATGTACAAAGTTTTTTTATTTGGAGTACAAAAAGTGGTTTTTTTATTTGGAGTACAAAAAGTGGAACCAAAAATGAGTCCCAAAATGAATAAAGAATGAAAGGTATTTTTATCGTATTTTGACCCTTATCTCCCCCTACTTTATTCCTTGTCGACCTATTCATCGAGATGCCTAGGTCTCGGGGTTTCGGGTCATAAAATATTTACAATATTTTATTCTTTTTCTTTTATTTATTCTATAATTTTGGCTTTAAATAAAGTATTTTATACACTATTTACATGCGCATGCATGAATGCTAAGATGCTGGAATTAATGGTATTTACATGTATTTGTTAGTGTTTTTGAGGCCAAAATGATAGAATAAAGATGATGAAATGTGGATTCATCATTTAGCAATAATTAATTCTGAAATCTCAATCTATCATGTAGCTCCTTGAGTTCGACACTCTACACATACTTGCATCTATACACACTTATTGTAGAGTTATAATAAATTTCTAGATCACATTTTATACTTGATTGCTTGATCTTTTACTTGTAGGTTTGATTATTTTTTGAATATTTATTTGTTGATACAACAATTGCATTTCTAGCTTATTATATTAGTAGACCATCAATAACACACTTCAACATGTGGCTCGAGGAGGGATCTCTAGAAAGCTACTTTGGTCAACACCAATTACTATTGAGAACATTGATGTTCCTGGAAGCTTCCTAGAATGCAGGAGAAGAAGATGGAGTGTCAGAGATGAGGCTAGGGTCATTAGAGAGTCGAGGTAGTGTCTAGTCATCGAAGCAGAGATCAAGATCGAAGAAGTATTAGAACTTCTGATCAATGATGAATCCAATACCTGTAGGGTTAAAGGTACATATATGAAGCCTAAAGAATGGATTTAGAGTATAAATGGATGGCATGGGAGGGTTGAATCAAATGGTTGGAGTTGAGCCCTTGTTTTTTCGATGAATCTCCATTTCATCACCTTTATTTTTTCATTTTGGCCTTTAAACCTAACTAAATGCATGTAAATAACATTATTTTTTATAAAATAACACATAGTATTTTTTGTGTAAATATTCCATAAAATATAGCATCTAAAGCAAGAATAAAAGAATAAAAAAGAAAAAGAAAAAGAAATGAAATATCAAAGGTATTGATTGACCATAAACCTCGAGACCTAGGCATCATGATGACTAGTCCCATGGAATAAATTAGGGGGAGATAAGGGCCAAAGATACAATAAAAATCCCAATTTTATTTTACCAAATAAATCATTTTAGGAAATATTTTTATCTTTATTATATATAAATCAAACCAATAAACTTTTTACGTGAAAGTTATAGATAAAAATACATAACAAAATAAAAAAATTATTTCACACAAAAATAATGCAATTTGTACTTTTTACACTTCGAATAAAAATCCAAAACCCAAACTTACCAGACCCATATCTACGCCATATGACATAAAATTCATCAAAATCATCTTTAATTGTATCTAACTCTTTATTAGCTTTTTAACGAAGGTGATTTCATTTAATTTGGAGTTAAGATGCGAAAGTTAGGTTTTAGACCTTTATTGTACAATATACCTATATAAAATATTCATTTTATTTATTTTTTATATTTTTCATCATTATTATATATGTTATAATGAATTAAATGTTCTTTATAGTATATGTATGTAATTAGAGTAAAATAATTCCATTAGAAATATACTAACATAAATAAGTATATAAAATACATAGATGAATTACCTATATATACATATATAGTAAGTACATCTATTTATTCAAGTGTCTAATTGACTTCAGATAAACACAAAAATTATACTTATATATACATATATATTTATTTAAGTTATAAATATAAAAAATAAGTATATAAAATAATAAAATTAGAAATATAAAATAAAAACAAAATAGATCTTATATAGGTAAAATACATATATTTATACATGTAAAAAGTAATGTATAATGAATTAATTTGTAAAAGTAAATAAAAATCATCATATAATAATACTACATAAAATAATAAATAATTTTTATGTTTTAACTAAAATTTAATAAAATCATTTATTATTATTATTTTGAATTATAAATGTTTTATTTCTAGTTTTATCGTGTAGTGTGCATATGTGGCCCAATAGCATTTTAATTCTGTCTTTTGTTTAGTTTTTAATCACATGTAGTAGTGTAAAATACGATCATCATATAGTGTCTTAGTTTTTCTCTGTTGACTATTCCACCATGCCTCGAATGTCATCCGACCCATCTGAACATCCCATTTCCTTCCCATGTTGTTTCTCCATCATCCGTCCATCACCTGCCATCCAGATCCTTTGTGGATATTGAGATCAACATCTCCACTCCTCCCCCTTGCAGGAGACATCCGCACGCACCATCTCCACTCATCTTCACCACCCAAAGCCTCAAAAGGATTTGCTTTTTGTCCCTCGCACTAACCATGCAGATTATGAAGCAAAAGACACCCCTATTTTCAGGGATATTCAACGCTGGGAGATACCTCCAGGTCTTCGCCAAAACCATCGACCTCCAAGGCTCGATCCGTGAGCCCCAAACTAATTTGCAGATCTTGGGTGGTGCAGGGAGGCTACAGGAACCAAAATACACCTTTGACGATGCGCGAGGTGGGCAGAGATGCGCGCAACAATGGATCCAAGCTCGCCACATGCGAGTTCTTCACCTGTTCTTTCAGTACCATCCAAAGCTTTACGATGAAGAACTATCTTCCAGACGTAGTAGTTGACGTCCGATCAATGCGACCCTACACCATCAGATCTCATCCGAGATCTAATCTCAGGCATCCAGTGTGAAGCAGTATCAGCCATCAGATCATCGCCACGTGGATACGTGGCGAAGCATCCATCGCACGAACGCTTGTAGGTGTAACTTTGTCTGATATCCCTATACTTTTTGTAATTTCATTCTAGTATTTAAACTTATTTGTATTGTAAAAAGTTTTTTATATTTTGCAATTCACCCCCTGTACTTCAAATAATTCCATGTAGGTCCAATCCATGTCTCCTCACAGGCCCATGCGTGTGTGGGGACTGGGTATTTTGCACATATACCCTTAGGTTTTCTGTATTTCATGTTAGTCCACATTTTTGGAACATAAGTGTAATATTTTCAGGAAATTTTGCATATGCCCACCTAAACTCTGTATTAATTATAAAAATATTCCTCCAGGTATGTATTGTTGAAAATATCTAGGAAATTTTGTATTTTGGTCATATTATTCTCTATTGTGTTAGGGATTATTACATAAACTTTAAATATTGGCATAAATGCCCCTGTTAGAATGTATTTTACTTTGATAGATTTTATTCTTTTGTTAAAAATACTTCTTGTGCCCTAAAACTTCGTAGAAAATTAGGATGAATACCATATATATTATTCTTCCACATATAATTTTATTAAGGTATTTTTTCTTATATTTCTATTTATTATAAAAATTGGTATATTTTATCCAATCAATCTTAGAACAATAATAAAATAGAAAAATGTTTTGAAAATTCCAAAAACTATTTTGTTTATTATTTTATATAGCATCTACAGACCAAAAATCTACAAAAATATAAAAAAATTAAAATCAAAAAACATTAAAAAATTCAAAATTCATATAGAAGTTATAACAAAACTACGAAAAATTATAAAAGAAAATGCCAAAAAATTGAAAAAACCCTTATGAAAAATATATAATTCTTAAAAATCCCCAAAATTGTGTTTTCCATTCTATATTTTTTTATATTATTATTTATATATTAAAATTAATTTGGTGAAATTTTGTTTATGTTTTCCATTTTTAATTTCTATTTTAATTTTAGTTATTTAATTAAACCCTATTTTAGGGTATTTTCAACTTTAAAAATATATAAAAATTACCGCAAATTCCTAAAAAAACAGTACAAAATTTTTCAAAACCTAAAACAATGATTTATTTTTCCTTATTTTGATTTTTTTATTATTTATATCTACCCTATCCTATATTGTATATACTCTTATATAGCTATATTATATATCTTCTAGAAAAACAAATCTAAAAATACACAAATCTAAAAAGACAATTTAAAAATAGAAAATTTAAAAATAAAAATACAAAATATAAAATAAAAAATTATAAAAATGAAAAAAAAAATAAAATAACCCACAAAAATTGTTTTGGCAAAGTAGTTGAGTGATAATTTGTGATTGGATTCCTTCTTATCTTTACCTGCTCTACTCCCTTGATTCATGTGTTCGACCCCTACTTGTGTGCCATTATACAATCATAGTAGGGTATAAAAAATAGATTTTAACTCATGCTCTTAATTGCTTAATTATCTGTATGAGTTAATTGTTGAAACAACGAGAGGATTCGAGTAGTTGCCTCAATGACAATGAGCCTGAATTGTCAGGCCATTATTTAGAGACTCCCATCTTATCATTTTTCATTAGCCCATCTCTAGATTGTTTGGCCCATCTCATCAAGGACATGGCTGAGATGAGCCATAAGATAGATGATCTGACGAATGCCAAAACTGCCATTCCGGCCCAAATTGAAGCAAATCCAAATAATTTCCCTTGCAAGGAACAAGTAGTTTACGTGTTCAACCGGAATAGGGTATAAATGATATTGCTTTATCTAATTATGTACATCTCGGAGCGGTAGGACACTCCAGCCATCTGCAACGACGAAGGGAAAGAACAAAGCATATGATGGTGAATTTTTAGCCAATCCAGCCGATGGGGATAGAGAATTTTTAGAGTATCAACACCTACAACAACAACATAATAAATAAAGAAAATACAAAACTACAAAAAGATAGCAGCAACCCCGGTAAACCTGCACCAAACACAGAGATGCCAGCACCCGTAACAGAACCGGCACCAGCCAATGGAGTCGAGCCTGTCATTATTGCTCCATAACATGTAGATGATTGTATTACTTTTTGCCATCTACATGTAAAGAAAGACATGGACACAAATTTGGATAAAAATATTTTTTATGGTGTACATATTCCTCTTCCTTATGTAATTAAATAAAAGTAGTAAAAAATTGAAATGCTTTGTATAATATCGAAATAATCCAAATTCTGCAAAACTTGATTCTTAAGATGCCATTATTTAAAGCCATGAAGTACATGCCTATGGTGAAATGAGGACTTAAACAGGCATATACAACAAAGTGTCTGAGCTGCAAGAAGAAGAATTCTGAAAAGTATATTCTCACCAAGGCTACAGTGAATGCCATCGACAACCTCTCGCATAAGAAGAAAGACAAAGGAGCACCTTTGATTAGATGCACAATGTTCAACCGGGAATTCGAGCGCACGTTTCCGATCAACAACCTATTGCCATTGTCACTGCTTACAGAATTTAGGTTAGGACCACTTAAACTTAGTAAGATGATTCTGCAATCCATGGATAAATTAGTCAAGCAACCTTGAGGGATCTTGGAAGATGTTATGTCACTATCTAGGGGATGTAATTCCCTATTTTTCTGTCTTGGACATGGACACCTCCATGCCTCTACTTCGCACCCGATCATACCTGACTGACCGTACCTTAGGACAACTGAAGCAATAGTCGCGTATGACACTGGAGAGATCGCATTCCGCTCCAGAAGTGACAAAGTGCATATAAAGACCATCCCTGAGCATAAACATGCAGAAGTTGTGTCACGTATAAGGATTCTTGAATATTAATGTTCTGAGAACTGTGACATTTTAGTGAGATCAAAGATACATATAATTTTTTGAATGACAACGAAACATTGGAATTCCTCTCCTCATAGGAAGGATAGGAAAGCACCGTTCAACTAAATGAAGTCTTAAAAATGAGGTCAATTCTTATGGGTATTTCGAGATTGTTGAACAATCCCTCTCGCCTGAGAAGAAAGATTTCATTGCAGATATTTGTGATATCCTGAATGATGAAACTGAATAGCCAGAGGTGGACAGACGATGGTTGAAAGCAATTACACCTATAGTTGTCATTGAAGTCGCTCCCACACTATCAGAGCTTGAACCATTGCCCTCCAATATGAAGTATGCCTTCCTTGTTGGAGAACCGAACATGTACCCATTCATTATAAATGCTCATTTGACCAAAAACCAAGAATCTCTTCTGTTGGATGTTCTTTAATGCAACTGCAAGGCAATAGGCTAGAAGATATTGGATATCCATGGGATTAATCCATCTATATGCTCGTATCACATTTACTTAGAAGAAGAGGACAAGTCATCTCGTGAGTACCAATGTAGACTGAATCCAAATCTCTGAGAAGGGGTGATGAAAGAAATTTAGAAAGGGTGTGATGCGAGATTCATTTATCCCATCTCCAACTCCAAGTCGATGGGTCCCCTACACATAGTGCCCAAGAAGTCTGGAATCACTATTCTTACTAACGACAAGGGAGAGGAGATTCCAACCAGAGTACTGATGAGCGGAAAATCCGAGATCGACTAAGGTGGAAAAATATGTAACGTCGTTGTCCTCAATCAATCCGATCAATCAACCAGAAAAATCAACCACTAAAGAAGATCAAAAGATCAAATGTAAGTGGTTTTCTTTATTATTTACCTAGAATAGCAATCATGGTCGAACATAAGAAGAACGATTTAAAAATTAAGTAATCAACTATCTAAGAAAAAATTTTTAGTGGTTTTTACTTTTTCGAATTTTTAATTTTCAATAAAAGACAAACAAGCACCAAATAGGATACACACACAACACTCTTTTTATATTTTTTAAAATAGCCAAAAATACCAAGAAAATTAAGCTATTTTTTGGTTTAAAGGGGTTTGAAGTGTTTTTGGTATTTTTCTAGGTTTTTCAAATATTTTTATGAATTTTAAAAATAAACAATGCTAAAAATGCAAAATAGTGCACAACTAGGACCGATTTGTAAATTAAAAATATTCAAAGTGCCCAAAGGTCTTGGATTATAATTTTATGATTAAATAGACATAAAGAGCTACAAACAGGAACCAAAGACATAATTTTTGGATTTTTCTTTGATTTTATGAAAAATATACATGTTTTTTATAGTTTTGTGATTTTTAGGGTTTTTAAAAGGATTTTTCAAAAAAAATGATAACGAGCTAAGACATAGTAAAAGACAAACATGGGATTGTTTTGGAAATTTTAAGACATTTTTTGAATTTTTGTGATTTTTTAAACTTAAGACACTTTTCAATGGGTTTTCAATTTTTAGTAACAGAAAATGCAAGCAAATTAACCCACAAAAATCACCACAAATATTACACACTAGCAGGAGCTACAAGTATAGGTAATATTTAGAGTTAATTTAATATTTTATTAAGTCCAATAAAAACTAAGGAGTTAAATATAGTTCACACGGACCTAAAAGTAGTTATTTTAAGTTTACAGACCAGTCAGAAAACATACAATAAAGATCAGGGGTCAAATATGCAAATAATCCAAGCCAAGCATGTGTCACACGTGATCTAGACTCACATGGGCATACGTGCAAATTTTAAAACATAACATTCATTCATTAACAGTCTAAAAGTGCTGGTGAAAAATTGTAAATACCCTATATCGCACGTGGGGACACACGAGGCTCCAACCCGGAAGGACTAAATTGCAAATACTAAAAGTATAGGGACCAAACAACAAATTCTTTTAACTACAAATAATGGACTAGAGAGCAATAAAGAAGACAACAGGGTGAAAATGAAATATACCCTGTGGGCGCACGTGCTGCATGCTTGGGGGTCTGACGGTCATGATGGTCCTCTACAAAGCGATCTGACAACTCAAAGAGGATCAAGGACGTGTGTGTCAGATCTGCTGCGTCATAACTGATTAACAGTCTACAACGACTTCTTGTCGGGCGGCTCAAATGATAGGAAGGATCTCATCAAACTATTGGCCGATAGGCGTAGATGAACGAACATGATCAGAACTGGGCACAAAGGAAGATCGCACGACTCTGGAAGGTGATAGATGAACATAGCCCATGCGAGCTTTGATCAAGAAGTTCTAGAGTTCACAAGACCTTATCGACTCACAACAAGGTGCAACATCTTCGTGAGGGCCCTCTGCATCTGATGGAATCTCGGATGTGAGGGTGGACGGCTAGATCAATGTAACGGTGCTCCCTCACCAGGAGATGCTCTGCCTGAGCAGCTGGGATCCCAATGACACTCCATGCGTGCACGGACATCTGCAAATGTAGCAGGACTCTGGGGCTTTGCAATGGTCCTCTTATTTCTTTGGAAAGATAAGGAAGCGATGGGGAATGGATGTTTGGGTCTCCAACAGAGATGAGGGGAGGAGACCCGACCTAATCTTGCTCCGATGAGCAGGATCCAGGGGGTTGGTTGCGTAGGAAGGTGCATGGTGAGTTGAGAGGTAGATCCGTGTGGATGAGGGTGGCTAACAGGCTCCAGACCCGGTGATCGGAGCTAACAAACGGTAGCTGCGATAAAATGGAAATGTGGATCGAATTAGAAAGTGAAAGGACTATGGACGATACCTGAAGGTTTAGATGGACTCAGAAGCTCCAAGCGAACGTGCGTCAAGGGTTGTGGCCTTAACAGGGTTGCGACTGTCCAAGGAGGCTAAACGTAGTGGCACTCCAATCATATAGCCTGAGCTTCGATGAAGCAACACCAATCCATGCTCCAAATATGGCTCCAAGCAGTTATCACTCAATTGGAGGTGGCTAGAGGGCAGAAGGGTGGCAAGGTATGAGCTAGGAGGTGCTAGAGGTGGATGAGCGAATATATAGGATGCTCGAGGGTCTGGAAAGATATGTAGGTGGAGCAAAAACCTAAGTCGATCCGATCCTCCCTATGGATCCGTGATAATCACAGATCCTAAGAGAGGAATCAGGCAATGGAATCGAGGAGAATGGGGGTCTGACTTGATCAGGAAAAATAGGAGAAGAAGCTCCGGCAAGAAGGGAATCGGGTCGGGTCATCCGGGAGGAGACGTTGACCAAGATCAATGTTCCTAAGTGTCCCAATAGGAATCCAAGATTACAAAAATAAAAGGAAATTGAATTTAGAATAGTAAATGAATAAATAAAAATGTGTATAAACAATGTTTATTATTTTATAAGATATTTTTATGTGATTTTTATTTATTTTTATGAAAATAATAGAATGTATATATAGTATATAGTATATAGTATATAGTATTATGTAGAAAATAATATAACTATGTATTATGTACAAGTATTTTTATTTTATTCTTTTTACAAAAATTCTTTTTATTTTGTATTTTATTAGTTGATAAAATAATTTAAGGGATACAAAATGATTTTTATTTTTATTTTATAAATTAATTAAAGTTGTAAAATAAGTAGTCAATGTATTATATACATCTGTCTTTTATACAAGGATTTGTTAGATTTTATTTTTATTTTTATTTTGTTTTTATGATTTTTATTTTATTTTTAGGGCTTTATACAATTGTGTAAAGATAGAAGTAAAGTATTCATAATTTTTCAAAAATAAATAAATGGATACTTTGTACAAGTATTGGAGATACATAGTGTGCCCTTATCTCTCTCTACTTGTTCTTTTGTGATTAGGTCAAGACTTGACCTTCTCTTGGGATTTGGATCACTCTGTATTTATTAAATACATCCTTCTTTTTCTTTTCTCTTTATTCTTACAAGTATTTATTGATGGTTTTGCTAAAAGAAAGATCTAAAATAAAAGAATAAAGAATGAGAATCGTAGAGTCATTATCCCTCCTATACTTTACCTTTGCTAGTCCCTTACCAAAAACTTATTTGAAAAAGAAGTGAAAATAAGAAGAAAAGAAAAAGGAGGAATCAAGGCTAATTATTAAACTTATATTCATTAAATTGGAGTATGGAGCTCAGTCAGATGTTTGGATTATTAATTTGGCGGAACCTTATTGGGACATAGGTTTAAGACTCAATAGCCTCTATGTTCCATGGTTCTATGGTCAAGACTCCTCAATAACCAGGTCAGAACAAGTCTACATACACAAACTCTAGTGACTATGCATATTTACTTGTTCTGTGTAAGTGATATGTAGCTCCCCACCTAAGACATAGCAAAGAAACAACCTCCCACAACAAGGTAACTCTAATCCCCCAGACTAGCAGCTCTTTACTCGAGGAGCGGGGTATTCCATTCTAAGTTCAAGTTCAACCATCTCAAGAAGAGGGGGAAAGAAGAGAATGGACCGTGACCAATGTAGCCGCGTATCTCTTGGAGCTTAACCAGTGTAGCTAAGTCTCCAGCTACAAGTGTCCACAAGATGGGATGGTGAAATACGCAAGCTTTTCTTATTTACTATATACACTCTGGCATGCATTTTATATTCAATCAGGCATGTCCACTTTTTTGGAGTTCTTCTTGATTTTGCACATTTTTTTGATGTGCATATGTACAACATATCTACATGGTGCAGTATATACATAAGAAGTTTTTCTTTTTGAGTCAGTAGACTGTCCCTCCTTTGGAGCATTATTGCAACCCACAGACTCCTATCTTTAGACCTCAATGCCACTAGACTAGGTTGAGATGCACATCCCTCCTTAGAGGAAGATGAGAAGT
Source organism: Ottelia alismoides (assembly GCA_037367405.1). Classification (NCBI taxonomy): domain Eukaryota; kingdom Viridiplantae; phylum Streptophyta; class Magnoliopsida; order Alismatales; family Hydrocharitaceae; genus Ottelia; species Ottelia alismoides. The sequence continues at coordinate 450,272 of JAZKJV010008257.1, read as the reverse complement.
TCCGTCTAGCAGTACTAACCTCGTATGCTACCCCAAGCCAAAAACTTTGTCTCCTCACCACCTCGTCAGTATTGAGCTACGTGTAAGGAGTATGTCCAAGTCAAGCCATTGTTTTTGAGAGTCATGCATGCATTGTTAAGTGTTCTACTTAGGCTCATCAAGATGACATGTGAAGATAGCCTGTGGACTCAAAGAATTAAGTTACTATGGACCTGAAAAGTCTTAACCCCAAATCCTATAAGGTTCCTCTGAAGCTAAGTTGATGAAGGTCTCAACCAAGCTCCATTTTGCAATTTAATTCCAGACTAGTTTACATGCCAACCATAATTTAGAAGAATATACAAGCAAGAATGTACAAAAACTCTTTTTGAATTTTTATTTCAAAATATGCAAATTTTTAGGAAGTTTTTGAATGCACGAAAGAAAAGATTTGCAAAAATCTTGTTACAAACATTTATAAATGATTTTTTGCAAACTTTTATTTTCAAACATTTTCCAAAATTTTGTACCATATACATAATTTTGATACAAAAATTTTTACAAACAAAATAATTTTATAAACATTTGTACAAAAATCATTTTTACAGAGGTTTTTACAAACATTCATGTGGGAGAAAATTTTTAAAATTTCTGTGATTTTTAGCCATATTATTAACACATTCACACAAAGTACGAGTTATGGCTAAAGTATATATGCAATATATATGATACCCCCTATAGTTAGCTCAAACGATGTCTCAGAGTGATCAAAGAGTGATGAAAGAAAACATAACTCGTGTTGAGTATGGGGAAGTGAAAAGAAAGCTTTATTATAACGACGAATGAAAGAATGTAATGAATGAAAATCGGTGATCCCCCTATACTTAGGATCAAGTAATCCTAGGTATAGAAGAATGTATACAAGGGAAAAACCGAAGGATATGATGTATAGGGGTTACCTCCCCTATACTTAGGGTAAAATATCCCTAAGTATAGCCAGTAAAATAGAGGTAATTAGACTCAATCAAATAATAACAGATCTGATACCCCCCCTCATACTTAGGGTAAAGCGCACCCTAAGTATAGCATAATCATAATATGAAGACGGCGTGTCAGACAAAAAGAATGTATGATATGGACAATCTAGATCTATACAGCTGCAGAGAAGAAGTGACAATCATGTATGAGATGCAAATGGTGTAAGTCAAAGACCACATCTCATACAAAATGAATAGGGGTAACGTCATCGATCATCGGATCATGATCAAGATATGGCTTCAGGTTCTGATCGTTAACCGGAAAGGTGGAATCAGATGACAACTCAGATATATCAATGCTTCAATTGTCGTGCACCTTTCTAACCAAGTATGGTCCCTTCCATTTGCTTTGTAATTTCCCTGGAAATAATCTCAACCTAGCATCAAATAGCCATACTCTCTTATTTATCTCAAACTGCTTTTTGCTGATATGAGAATCATGATATATCTTCACTCTATCCTTGTATTGTAGGCTACTCGAGAAGGTTGTATCTCTCAACTCCTCCAGGGCTACCAATTCTGCTTTCCTCTGATCTCCTATACTCTTGGGATCCAATAATAACTCTGTAACAACCCAAAGTGACTTGTGCTTGATTTCCACAAGTAAATGTCTGGCTTTCCATAAATGATACGAAAGGGAGATGTTCCTAAAGGTGTCTTGAAGGAAGTCATATAGGCCCACAAGAGCGAGTTCAAAAGTTATGACCAATCCTTTCGATCTGGACGGACAACCTTCTGCAATATAGTCTTGATCTCCCTATTCGATAATTCAGCAAGATTGGTCTGAGGGTGATATGGAGTGGCAACTCGCTGGTCACTGCTGAACTCATTAGCAAGGGACCTTACCTTATCGTTGATAAAGTGAGTTCCCCCATCTGAAATCAAGACTCTAGGTACCTCGAACTGTGAAATGCTATTTTTCCTAAAAATCTACATACGGTCTTACCATCTACATCTCGGACCTGGATGGCCTCAACCCTATGACTCATATAATCTACAGCAAGAAGAATGTACTTGAATCCCTAACTCTTAGGGAATGGACCCATGAAATCGAGGCCCCATGCGTCAAAAATCTCATAGAAATGAATGGGTTGCATCGGCATCATATCACGCTGTCCAGAAGTGCCCATCCTCTGACAATCAGTGCACCTCTTCATAAATTCATCTAAATCCTTGAAGAGGGTAGGCCACCAAGTCCGGATCGGAGAACTTTTTGTGTTGTTCGTCTCCAAGAATCATGTCCTCCTACCTCGAGCTTGTGGCAGTAAGTGAGGATGCTGTGTTGCTCCTCCTCCTGAGGAATACACCGACGCCAGACATTATCTCCCCCCACCCCACCCCCCCCCCCCCTCATGGTAAAGGGTGGGATCCTCCCAATGGTACGACTTGGCCTTTGCAAGGAAGGTCTCAAGTCGCTATCTAGGCCGACCTTGTGGAACTTTCTTGGCGACAAGATAGTTCATAATATCAACGTACCATAGAGAGGTGATAGTAAGAATCGCCTCGTCTGGGAATGTATCTATAATAGGTGTGATCTGATCAGAATCCTCAAGATTCTCTAAGCGGGAGAGGTGATCCACCACCACATTCTTGACTCCAGGCTTATCCTTAATCTCTATATCAAACTCCTGGAGTAGAAGTATCCATCTGGTCAATCTTGCTTTGGTGTCCTTCTTTGTCATGAGGTATCGGATGGCGGTGTGATATGTATATAATGTTACTCTAGATCCAAGAATGTAAGATATGAACTTATCCAAAGCAAAAAATACGGCTAGCATCTCTTTCTCACTCATAGTATAATTCCACTGAGTGGTATCCAAACTCCAGCTAGCATAGTGAATGGCATACAACAATCCATCCCTTCTCTGCCCTAGCACAACCCCTATGGAAAAATCAAACGCATGCATCATGATCTTGAATGGGAGAGACCAATCGGGTGGCTGAAGGACAGGAGCATGTACAACTAATCCCTTGAGAGTCTCAAATGATGTCAGATACTTATCGTTTACAATGAACTCAGTGTCTTTGGTCAGAAAATTAGTGAGTGGTCTAGCAATATGACTGAAGTCATGAATGAACTATCAGTAGAAACCGACATGTCTCAGAAAAGACAACAACTGTCGCAATTAGATGGTGGATTGAGTTTCGTGATAATATCCACCTTGGTTGAATCGACCTCCATGCCCTTGTTAGAGATGATATGGCCAAGGACCGTCCCTTGAGTCATCATGAAATGACTCTTCTACCAAGATAAGATAAGGTTGACTCTATGCAGTGTTGAAGAATACGGTCAAGGCAGTCAAGACAAGCATCAAACCCATTGTCATAGACCGAAAGTCATACATGAAGACCTCTAAACAATCACCCACCATATCCGAGAAGATGGGAAGCATCCACCTTTGGAACGTAGTCGAGGCATTACATAAACCAAAGGGCATCTGTCTAAAATCATACATCCCAAACGGACAGGTGAATTTCATTTTCTCCTAGTCCTCGGATGCTATGGCCACCTGATTGTACCCCGAGTACCCGTCAAGAAAATAATAGTGACTCCTCCTAGCTAGCCTTTCGATAATATGACCAATAAATGGTAGTGGGGAATGATCCTTCTTGGTGGCTTGATTCAATCGTTTGTAGTCTACACAGACCCTCCAAGAAGTGGGTACCCGGATAGCTATCACCTCTCCGGGCTCGCTCAAAACTGTGGTGATACCCGTCTTCTTAGGTACCACATGCAATGAACTAACCCACTTGGAGTCAGAGATGGGATAGATAAATCGACGCTCCACCACTTCGATATTTCCTTCATGATCACATCTCAAAGATTCAGGTCCAGCCTTCGCCGGAACTCACATGATGGCTTGGCATCCTCTTTGAGATAGATGTGGTCGGAGCACAGGGCTGGACTTATCCCCTGGAGATCAGCTACACTCCATCCAATTACCTTGCGGTTTCTTTCAAGAACCTCCATCAAATGAGATTCTTGATCTTCAGTCAAATCTGCTGAGATAATGACTGGGAACATATATGGATCGCCCATAAGGAATTTCTGCGGTAAGTTCTTCAGTGTTGGCAAGTGGGAGTTGGCAAATCTGGCATCTAAAATGTCTGTGTGAAGGCTACCAGATCTGTGTGTGAGAATGCTCTTGTAGTGGTGAATCTCATGAAGGTGTCCCTACTGGTATATCTATCAACTGATCTATCTCGCTCTCTGCCCTAGCTGTAGGCTCTGTGGACACAAGACACAGTAAATAATCATCAAACTCCTACCAATCAAAATCAGTGTCTGTGTTTGAGGGATATGAATTTGAAACACATGAAATGAAATCTGCTCTGCTATCATGACCACAATCATCAACCTCTACGATATCCTGTTCTATGAGTGTACTCTCCGAACTCTCATCTGTTATCATTTGTGTATCTGCAGTGTTTGTAGGCGTAACAAGAGCTTATGATACTAGATCTACCCAAACTACTTCATCATTGGTAATCACAAAGTCACACTCCTGGTGGATGTCTTGTTCTGCATCTATCATCTGCTCTAAATCTATGGTCTGCTCTGAGCAAGATAAATCTCTATCTCTGGTCTCGTCATCATCTATATTTGTACATTTTCACCCTCAAGGCAAAAGTATACCTTCCCGCTATTATGATAGTATACCGCCTTGGTTGTGGCCAAGAAAGGTCGTCCTACGATAATGAGGGTATCGGTCACAGACTCAGGGATCTCCATGTCCAGTACGACAAAGTCCATAGACAATTTCAGGCCCTGAATTGTGATGACAACGTCCTTCAGTAACCCCTTCTGCCTCTTGACAGATCTATCAATAAACTGAAGGATTCTCTTGCTCTATCGAAGAGGACCAAACTTGAATCAATTGAGTAAGGCATCTAGGGGTTTAATCGAAGAGCCGTTGTCTAATAGGGTACGATCGAACTATTGCTCATGAATGCAGCATCTACCATATGGAGCTCCTGCATCGGGTCTCTTAGCTGGGCAACTGGTTCAGAATAGCGAAGCAGGTGCAAGAGTAAGCACATGGACTCTTGCATTGTGGTTCCTCTTCTTCCTGTAGATGGTGTTTCTTCTCTCTCAAGTTCTTTTGGAAGAGAGGTATGTGCTCTAGTACCTCCTGTAATTCCAGCTGTATCAGGAATCGATCTATCATCTACTCATAGAACTCTATCTGGTGTCTCTTTTTTGGATTTTCTTTTTCTGGTTCCCTTTCCTAAGCAGAGTGCTTGAGGGAAGGGGATGGAAGGACCCTCTCTAGAGAGATGAGGTTCAGGAGTAGGTTCCTGTGCATGCAATGGGATAGAATTCATACAATGATCATCATGTAACATAGATGGACTCACAGGAGATACAGAAACTTTTCCTTTATTCATATTTTTATTTTGTTTTTTTTTTCCATTTTTTGTATTTTTCTATAGTTGTCCTGAGGTACAGAATGAGCTAACACAACAAAAGGTAATTTGTGGCATTAGTACCACCGGCTGCATCTAAACTTACGGCATCATCACTGCACTTTAGTCAAGCATTTGGAATCATGGTGGAATTAGCACCATTGTTTGCAACCAGAATCATGATGACCTCAGTACTATAGGTTATATCGACATCCTTGGTGGCTTCAGCACCACTATCGTCATCATCATCATGAGAGACATCAACATCGCTTCCATCCTCGTCTAGCACCCTGGAATATGCATGGGGACGTCGCTCAGACAAGTCATTATCTGTTGGCTTTATATCGCTCCTAAGTGTCACAAAATCAGCATCAAATACATAGGAAGGAGTATCATCCAAAATATCACTAGGAGTGGTGGTCTCTGTAAGCTCTACATGCTCAGATTGTCTCTTCAGATTGTTCAGATTTGGTTTAATCTGAGTTGATATGGAGACCTTTCCCTTGATTATATCCCTCATCTCCTATCGGAATTTGTACATTTCCCATCGGAAAGATGGCTGTTGATCAGAGAGCAAGCAGGCGAGGTCATCAAGGGCTGGGTTCTCATAAACTGGGGGGATGAGAATCAGACGGGTTGCCTCATTGGAAATGAGGTTGAGACTGTGGTTGCTGGTAGTGAGGAAGAGTCTGGCAGTACTACTAAGGTCGATGTGGCTGCCTCCACTATTGTCCCTGATAGTGGGGACGACGACCCTGCTGCTGGTATTATTGGGAGTGACGGGACTACTGCTGATTGTTCAGCCTTGTCTGAGCTGGAGGCTGCGGTTGGGAAGAGGTGCCTCCTATGGACCATCAAAAGCTGGGATGGTCACGATGAATCCCGGGATGAGGTTGGTACTGGGAGTACCATATCCTGTTGATTTCCGTCAATGGCTCCTGCTGCTCAAGGTGTAGCTGGTGAAGGACTATCAGGGGCTGAATTTGATTGATAGAACAACATCTGAGTGTCCGGAGATGGTTGTGGCTGCTGGTAGTACTGGAGTTGTTGGACCACTCTATCTGGACATGGTGGACCTGACGATACGAGGCAGATGGCTGGGTGGAGCTGCTCCCTGGATCGGCCCGTGACTTGAGATGGGGTTGAGAAGCCATCTGTGCCTCTTGGGAGACACATGATCTGATCTTCAGGTCATTAAAGGTCCGGGCAAGCTCATCAAGCTTGTTGAGCTTATCCATCCATTGGCTCTGCTTCTTCTCAGCAATCTTAATACGATCAAACTTCTGACTAATGATGCCCACATCGGCAGTTGAAAACTCGGCAAGTGTTGCTGCTGATGAAGAAATAGAAGGACTGGCATCGATGCATGCAATCATATGATAAGAAACGACATGTGAGAGGGCTACCCCTAAGTGTAGATGCGGGTCTGGGACATCACAATATAGTTCTCTACCATCTCCTAATAGATGGCCCAGACCTGATCTTTATCTTTAGTAAAATAGTACCCTCCTCACGAGGTGTTCACTAGCCTCTACATCTCCGGTGTCAGCCCACAGAAAAAGCTCTGAACAAGGTTGGGCTTGGATATCTCATGATGTGGACACTGGTGAATGAGATCTCTAAATCGATACCAAGCCTCGTGGAATTACTTGTTTGGGATCATAGTGAAGTTGCTAATCATCGCTTGCACTGCATTGGTCATATTACTTGTTCAAGTATTCGATCTGGAGTTGCTCCCAGGTAGTGACTACCCTTCTGATGAATCTCGTATTCATCACTCTAAATCTCATTTATTAAGCTCAAATCCCTTAAAATCAACAACATTTTAGCATCTATTCTGCATAATTAGCATTCATGCATGATTTCATAAGAATTGCATTTTAGCACAAAAATCTGCACAAAATAAGAAGCCAAAACTCCAAGCCAAAATGACCTGTAAATAGCCTAACTTCCCTGATTTTTAACTCATTCATGCTAACTCCGAATAACACAAAACCACCTCCACTATGTACATATCACTAACAAGAATAAAGGAAAAATACAAAAAAAATAACTAACCCAAATAAGTGGACCAAAAACCCAAAACCCTAGTTTCAGGATTTCCGGACTAAAAGCCACATATCTCCCCCATCCAGTGTCCGTTTTAATCCTACTCACTTTTGAACTAACATACATTCAATTACCTTCAAAACAAGACTAAGTTCAAGTGAATCGGAGCTCATATGTGAAAGTTGGGTTTTGGGCTCTTTTGTATATTGTATATTTTAGCGGTTTTTGACCTATTATTTCATATACTTATTTAACCTATTGATGAATACCCATTCATCACTCTTTATTCTTATATTTTAGCTATAAAAACCTTTGCAAATGCATGTAGATATATGTAAATATAAATAATTACCAAAAGCATGCATTGTGTAAAAAACCTATAATTAGCATGTTTTTGTGCAAAAATAAAAGAATAAAGATTAAAAAGAAAAAGAGGGAAATATTTAGAATAAATATTGAGCAACCTAACCCAAGGGAGGGCTCAGCATGGGCCTGACCGCATAAAAACCAAAGTAGAGGGAGATAGGAGCTCATGTGTAAATATTTGTGTAAATACATAAAACTCTATTTTCCTCACCCAAAAATATGCTTGTAAATTATTTTTACATATTTATAAAAGATAAAAACAAATAAAAAGTTAAAAATCAAAAAGATTAAAAATACCCCTTCATCATGTACATAAACCATGCCTGTATATTTATTTAGCCTTGTAAATAAATAAAGTCATTTTCCAAACTTTTTGTAAATATTCTATGCTATATATTGTAAATAAATAAAATAAAAAAGAATCAAAATCAAAGTAAACTAAAAATAGAAAAATCAAAAATACAAAAATACATTGTACATATACTATGTGTAGAGATGTACATATCTATTTATTTTACCTATGTATATAAATAATAAAAATAAAATAAAAACACCTTTTATTCCTTATTTATAATGTAAATAAATAAAATATAAAATAAGGATAAAATTGTATAAAAATAATAATTAAAAATCAAAAATCAAAAATCAAAACACTACACATTGTATATATACCTATATATGGGACATACTATGTAAATACCTTATTTTTATTTCCAAAAATTAATTAAAAATCACCAAAAAATAGAAAAAAATAAAATAAAAATATTTCATGTTTTAAGTTTTGAAAATTTGGTCATTTTCTAACCCAAAATAATTAAATAAAAATTCATTGCTTGGCGGCCTCTGATTGGTCCACGGGGGATTGTTGACCCCCGGTCAACTCTCCCCCCAGGACCACCAGAGACGGGTCTGTCCTGCCCGACCCGATTTCTCTTATTTTTATCCGACTGACCCGACCGCCATTAACCCAAACCCCGGGTCCGAATCATTCTCCTTGCATCCGGCAACCTCGCCGGAGCCGCTCCCTCCGGGATCCGCGCGCTCCTGAGCTTGCCCGGACCCCCTCTTCTCGGACCCAGCACCATATATATTGTCGTCTCCGGCGACCTAATTCTTCCATCTTTGGCTCCCCATTCCCTTCGTCCCGTGACCTCCACAGCCACCCCCGAGGTGACAGCTCCAGGTTGGCCGTGGTCGTAGAGAGGAGAGAGTGGTCGGACCTCTGATCCGGCGAGTAGCTCCGCCGTAGCTCCGCCAGTGGTGCGAGCTCCGAGCCTCGGGCCCAGACGTCCCTCGGGCTACGACCGGGAGCTTCCCCAGCTCCAGCCCAGTCTATTCATCCACCCAGGTAGTCCCGTAGCTCCTCCATTTAGTCTAATTTCCGATTTGGCCCCAAATCGTGCCGCCATCGATTTTCACCGATTCCGACCGCCCCGCCTTCCCGTTCGACAATCGGAATCACCCATCACCTCCGCCTTCCTTCCACGCACCTTCTCCGCCCCTCCGTTCAACCCAGCTCGCACAGGAGCTGGGTTCGAACCCCTTCACCGTCGCATCGCCGGGGTTCGCCCACACCGACGCACCCTTCACCTTCACGCCGCCTAACCGGGTCGAGGCACTTTGCCCTCGACCCGCGAAGTTTCTGAGTTGTTTTGCGGGACCAGCAGAGGCCATCTGAGGCCTCTCGACATCTAGCCCAGGAGCTTCAGCTCCGCCACCCTCGTCGGAGCTCATCCGAGCTCGGCTGGGGCATCGGAGACCCACAGCAGCTGCGCATCTTCACGCCGGAGCTTCTCCGATCTTCAGGCGCAGCAGAGGAGGCCGAAGGCGCCTTCACGAGGCCGGCGAAGTCCGCCGGCCATCAGTTCATCCAGCACCCTCGAGAGCCGTTGGATTGCTGTCCTCGCTCCAGTTTTGATCAGCACCGTCCATCTCTGGAGCGCACGTGGATGTCAGATCCGAGGAGACAGATCCAGGCCGTTAGATCCACACGTGTCCTGGCCTGGACCATTGGATCGACCAGAGCAGCAGCGTTGAGAGCCGCCCCCTTTCCTAACCGTCCGATCGCCACGTGGCGGCCATCCGTCAGCTCCAGTTAATAAAGGGTAAATTACCCTTAGGCCCTTATCTTAGTTTTATTTCATTTGAGTCCTGTAAATGTTTAAGCACGGTTATTTAGCTTTAGGTTAATTTGCACAATGGACCCTGCACTTTAGAGTATTTGCTTATATACCCCTGCCTGTGTGAGCCACGTGCTTCGTCACGTGTATTTTTGGGTTATTTTGCATCATATGCCCTTGTAGTTCTGGATGGTTCTGAAATGAAAGAAGCTTTTTGATAATTGCATTTATACCCCTGTGAATGGTTTTATTCCGCATGTGCGTTTATTTTAGGGTAAATTGCAACTAAGGCCCTCGGACTTTTAGTACGTGTTACCAATTAGTCCCCGGACCTTATTTTTATTACATAGAGGTCCCTGAGTGCCCCAGGCACGCGCCTCGCGCGTGTTTTGCTGGGTATTTTGCACCGAGACCCCCAGAACTTTGGGTATTTGCATTTCAGTCCTTGTGCACAGTACCCTCTTGTGATTTTTGAATAAAATATCAAATCACCTCCAAATTCGATGAAAATTTGACACATGGCTCCTGCCATGGTGTAGGATTTTTGAGAATTTTTGAGGACATCTCTGGTTTATTTGCTATTTTTAAAAATTCAAAAACCTACATTTTTGCTACTGTCTAGAGTTAAAAACCCCAAAAAATATAAAACCCCCCTAAAAATTCTATAAAAATTAGGTACTGTTTATTTTGTGTTCCTTAATTTTCTAGCCAATTTTGGCTATTTTTCACTATTTAAAACCATAAAAACTTAAAAACACCTAGAAACCCCTAAAAATTCTGTTAAATAACCTAAAAACCCAAAAACAATAATTTTGGTACTCAAATTTTCCTTGTTTTACCTAGTTTACAGGAAAAATACCTCCAGGCCTTTTAAGGTCCTTAGATATTTTATCTAGGGATTTTGGACCTGGCTGGACAGTACCCTGCATTTTTGCTACTGTTTGATTTTAGAAAAAAAAATATACATCAGAAAAATTCCAAAAATTCACCAAAAATATTAAAAAACATAAAAACATAAAAATAATTTTTGTTTGAATTTTTGCTTGATTTTTGATGCATTAAATAATTTACTAAAGTGTGATTGTTTTTGTTTTCTTTTATTTTCTTCACATATTAAAAATCCCAAAAAAATATAAAAATAATTAAAAACCACTAAAAAAAACATTTTCTTCTCTTCTTGTATTTGTTTTGACTACTTCATAGGCCTCTCGGCCAATCCGTGCTCCTTGAGTTCGACCCTGGGTGCTATACCAGGTTAATCTCATAGCAGGACCACTTCCTTGCTTCGATTGATTTGATTTATTTTCAGTAGTGGTTCATTTTTTCTTGATATACACAGCCTGATCGCTTGGGTCGCAACGACCCTATTTCTGTACCTTATACCCGAGTGGACAGGCCTGTTATCAGAATGGCGCCGTTGCCGGGGAGCACGGCTTAGTAGTCATTTTTTTAGCTTTTCCGCGGCTTTTTGATTTTTGGGCTTTTTGTATAGAGTTTTTGTAGATATATTTTTCTCATATTTTCTGACAATAATATTGGACTGATCACTTGTCTCTGTTTCTTGCGAGGGTCCGAGGATCGAGGCGGCCGATTTCGAGAAGCCGACGCAACCGCGAGACTCGGAGGCGGCTCCCTTCTGCATGGAGCTGCAAGAGAGAGCGAGAGAGAGAGAGAGTTGAGTGGGCAAGGATTTTTATTTCATCATTGTTGTAATAATACATGGACTCGGACTGGACTTGGACTATTGTGGACTTGCCGTAGCGGGTCTGTTTCGCCGAGCACCGGTGTGCTCCGGGGACCCTTAGGACTTGCGCGGTTTTTCGCGGTTTTTCGCGGTTTTATTTTATTTTCTTTCTGCCTTTTCCGGTGTTTACGCGGTTTTTGCTCGAGCCCCTAGACTTAGGAATTTCTGGTGATTGTGCCGTAGTTAGTAGGATCCACACACCTAATTGATTATCTGTTCCCATAGAACGTTAATTGGACCTACTAATAAATCATTAATAAAAATAACTTAGTCGCTTTCCTGAGAGCCTACGCGCCGCGAGCCTGCCCCGTCAAGCGCTACTCCTGAACTCGACCTGTCGAGAAGAGGAGGGGTGGGTCTAGACCAGACTCTTTGGATCGAGGGAGAGTGACTGAGTTAGACGGTTCTTCGCTAGAAATTGCTCGTTTAGGACTCGGCTTTCCCGTTGCATCATATAGGTAGTTTCCTTTCTGTCTTTAAATTCTGCGTGGATCACTTGCATGTAGAGTGCTGGAGATAAGGTACGCATTTCTATCTCAGCATGCATCATTGATTTCTCGCGCATCGGCTTTTTCGACTTCTCCCCCCTATTTTGGATTAAATAATCAGGAGAATCGAAAAATTCGTTAGGTCGCTTGTTTTTATTTGAAAAAAAATATTAAAAAGAAAAACCATAAAATTGGGACTGGCTAAGACTATTGACATTAAAGACCGCTCGCCCTAAAAATTTTGTCTTGGGGAGAGCAACCCCCTCATTGTATGGTTTGGATGCGCGAGAGAGTGACCCGCACCCTAGGTAGAGCCTCCCGGTGCTAGTCCCGACTGATTACCGACTCTTCCGTGCGGGCCAGTCGGTTGGGATAGCATCGTATATCCTAACAGGTCACGTAAGCGCTCTGATATTTTGTGTGTTCACCAAAATAAAATAGACAAGATAATTTGATCGAACTTTCACGGTCTTCAGCTCGCGTTGCGTTGGTGAACCGGGGGTTTGTTTGTGATCATAGTTGACTCCAGATCTCATCCGCCTTACTCGCCATATCAAGATGATGGGTAGACGGTCTCTTAGGCAGCCTCTGGCTGCACCGCTTTCGGGCACGTCTACCCGATCATCTAGGTTGGCCCGCGAGAGCCTAGACCAGCTCTCCGAGCCCGAGTACGACTCCGCCCTGTTCCCCCTCGACCCCCTTTCTTTTGGTACTGAGAGACATGAGCCCGAGGAGAGATTAACAGATTTGACCGCACCTGAGTTGGGCTCATTTGATTTTGCAGACGTCGCCATGGCCGGCAGTTCAGACGATTACCCCGGAGGTCTACGAGGAGACCAGCATTTTGTACTAGACCAGGGGGCGATCAACTCCACCCTGATCGCATCACTTGAGACAGTTCAGCAGCATTTACGTGATTAGGGGGCATTCATGATAGAGATGAGGCGAGAGTTGGAGAGGCTCAGAGCAGAGCGAGACCAGCAGAGCGAGCTTGAGGAGATACCTGATGCAGAGGCCGCAGCTGCAGCAGCAGCAGCAGCCGCCGCCGCCGCAGCGGCAGCCGCCGCAGCGGGAGGACCACCACGACCGATGCGGGAGTTGCACAACCCCGGATCGACTCTGATGCATCACTGGGTTGTAGTGCCAGCGATCGTGGGGGACTTCAAGTTCCCCCCGAACACCTTGTAGTTGCTGCCCCGTTTCCACGGACTTGCCACTGAGGAGCCCCACCTCCACCTCCAGGAGTTCCTGATGATTTGCAGCACTGTCCACGATCGCCACGTGGACCAGGATACGATCTGGATGATAGCCTTCCCTTTTTCACTGGCAGATAGAGCAGCCACCTGGCTGAAGCATCTAGGGAAGTTTGTCTACACCTGGGAGCAGCTCCGCACCGAGTACTTGAACAAGTACTATCCACTCGGGCGGATGAATGCAGCAAGGGCCCTGATCAGCAACTTCTCCATGTTCCCCAACGAGCAGTTTCACGAGGCATGGGAGAGGTTTCGAGAGCTCCTAGACAGATGCCCGCACCACGACATCTCCAAGCCGAACTTAGTTCAGAGCTTTTTCAGCGGGTTGATGCCAGAGCTTCAGAGTCTGGTGAACGCTTCTTGCGGCGGGTCCTACTTTGCCAAGGACCACGACCAGGTCTGGGCCATCTACGAGGAGATGGCCGAAAACTACATGGTGATGTCCCAGACCATGTTGTATACTCAGAGACCCCAGCCACAGCAGCCAGGACCCGTGCAGTACCAGCGGATAGCATGGGTAGATGCAGGTCCATCCAGTTCATCCGCAGTCGCAGCAGCACAAGCAGAGTCATCCGCTGCGGACATGGGCATTATCAGCGAGAAGTTGGACCGCATGGAGCTGATTGAGAAGAAGCAGTGCCAGAGCATCACTCAGATGGAACAGATGGCACAGGTTCTGAGCGACATGAAGACCCAGCTCATGTGTCTCCAGGAGGCACAGACGGCTTCACAGCCCCGTCTTCTGTCACGAGGCGATACCGGCGGCAGCAGCAGCTCGTCCCAGCGCTCCAGCTCCTCACAGCAGCCTAGACAGGTTCACCTTGTACAGGCGGAGCCGTACCAGCAGCCGCAGCCTACCTACCAGTCCCCACCATCTCCAGACATGCAGATGGTGGTCTACCAGCCGGATCAGCCTCTGGCAGTACTGCCGCCAGCCCCCTTCGATGCAGAGCCGTTGATGGATGTCAACGGGATTTGGTATGACCGCCCCCAGCCTGGGATCCGACGAGACCATCCCGGATTCAGGTGGGGGAATGGTGGTGCCCAGCCCCAGCAGCAGCCGTCAGGTCAGGGAGGGCAGTACTCCCAGCAGAGAGATCACCAGCAGTCGCAGCAGCAGCCCCCAGCACACCAGCAGCACCAGCCTTCATCCTTCGGTCCTCGTCCCTATCAGCAGCAGGGACAGTCGTGGAGACGTGAGCAGCAGGCTCACCCAGTTCAGCAGCAGCACCCTTCCTCGTACCCCTCTTACCACCAGCAGCAGTTCCAGCAGCCTCACCTCCAGAGAGGCTACCCGTCGGGCTCCCACGAGAGCCCCGCTTTGGATGACATCGCCCGCCTCCTCACGGACCAGCAGGCCACATTCAGACGGGAGATGGATGAGTTCCGCCAGGAGATGCGGGACTTGGTGAGAGGGAAGGCCGCCATCCCTGCCCAGATCGAACCGAACCCGAACAACCTCAAGAGGAAATCTGAGCAGGTAGTACACACTGAGTCTGCCACTCCTAGTGATCCATTTGTTGATACATCTTCGGATCTATTTGATGCTGATTTTGTCACTCTTAGGAGCGGTAGGACCCCAGCAGGCGGCGGCGCCTCATCTGAGCTTCACCACGAGGATACATCAGAGGCGCCACATAAGGAGGAGGAGAGTGGTACTGAGGCCGCTCCAGATGATGATGGTGGCATTGATGCCACCAAGGATGTTGATTCCACCGGCGGTACTGAGGCCGCCGCTTCACCAGTTCGAGGAGGTGGTACTGACGCCACCAGTAGAGCCGAGCCAGCCCGCGGTACTGATGCCGCGAGACGTCTACAAGCAGCAGTAGCAGAGCCAGCCCGTGGTGGTACTGAGGCCACCGGTGTTTGTATTGAGAGAGATGTTATCTTTCGTCGCTTTGATGTATCTCAGAACTTTGGTTTGAATAAAGGAAAAGGTTTAGTTTCTTCTGGTCCCACTGTGGTGCATGATGTATGTGTGGCTCCGGTCGTCGAACCGTCTAGTCCTTTTCCTAGTCCTTCATCTGCGAAGGACCCTGTGATCCCCTTCCCTAGAGCAGCCCTTCAGATGGGGAAGGGGAAGAAAAAAGAAAATCCGAAAAAGAGAGAGCTTGAGGAGTTCAGCCAGAGCATGATCGATCGATTCCACATCCAGCTGACCCTCCAGGAGGCTTTGCAGCACATCCCCCTTCTCCAGCATTCTTTGAGAGACAGGACTACAGTCAGGAGGAGGAGGAGGAACCACACTTCAGAGATCCATGTGCTGACGAAAGCCACGTGTTTTGCGATCCAGAACCGACTGCCAGCCAAGAGGCCAGATTTAGGGGGCCCGTATGTTAGATGCCAGATCAGTGAGCAGAGGTTCGACCGTACTCTACTAGATAGCGGATCGTCGATCAACCTTCTTCCGGCAGCCCTTCTCGACCGCTTCGAGTTGGGCACTCTTCGACAGAGCAGGACAGTCCTTCAGTTCGCTGATCGATCTGTCAAGAGGCCGAAGGGGTTATTACGAGATGTTATCGTCACGATTCAGGGTCTGAAATTCCCCGTGGACTTCGTAGTGTTGGACATGGAGATCCCTGAGTCAGTGGCCGATACCCCCATCATCCTTGGTCGTCCATTTTTTTACCACAGCCAAGGCAGTGACTGATCATGATAGCGGGAAGGTGTACTTTCGCGTCGAGGGCGAGAGTATACAAATAGAGACGGTCGAGGACTACAGAGCTAGAGAGAGAACCCGCTCAGATGCGAGTACAGATTCAGAGCAGCTGACAGACACAGAGCCAGACATCCACCAGGACTGTGATTTTGTGATCACAGATGATGAGGCAGCTTGGGCAGATCCTGCAGCACAGACCATCCTCTCATATTCAGATACAGCTGATGCCGAGATGATAGCAGGGGAGAGTTTGGAGAGCACAGCCCTGGTTCAGGATACCATAGAGGCAGCAGAGCCGGTCCTTGATCGTGACACGATGTTCAGTGATGGTGGTGCTGAGGCCACCTTGTTTTCCGGTGGTACTGATGCCACCGCGATTGATACAGATCCCTCGGATTCAGAGTTTTATTGGGCCGATTGCTACGATCAGATGCCAGACCTGAGTCCACCTGAGCCTATAGATGAGGAGGAGGTAGATGCAGAGCCGAGCAGAGACAGTGCAGTTGAGCAGCCTTCTCCCAATCCAGTTTGTGAGAGTACGCTTTCACTTTCCCAGGCAGATTTGGCAGACCTAGCAGCTTTCACTCATTTCCTTCCGCAGCCAGATTTGCCAGCACCTAGCATTCCAGAGCTGAAGCCGCTCCCTACTTCGCTGAAGTATCGATTCCTTGCGGGCGAGCCTGAGATGTACCCAGTCATCATCTCCGCCGAGTTGACTGGAGAGCAAGAATCCCGTTTGATGGGGGTTCTTGAAAAGAACCGCAAGGCGATCGGATGGAGCGTAGCGGATCTCCATGGGATTAGTCAAGCAGTGTGCTCCCACCATATCTATCTCGAGGAGGGGGCGAAGCCGTCGCGTGAGTTCCAGCGGTGACTGAACCCCAACCTGGGAGAGGTCGTGATGAAGGAAATATCAAAATGGTGGAGTGCAGATTTTATTTATCCCATTTCCGACTCCAAGTGGGTCAGCCCCTTGCATGTGGTGCCCAAGAAGACGTGCATCACGACTGTGATCAGTGAGTCGGGAGATGAGATCGCTACACGAGTACCTACCTCTTGGAGGGTTTGTGTTGACTACAGGAGACTCAACCAAGCCACCAAGAAGGACCATTTCCCCCTGCCTTTTATTGACCAGATCATTGAGAGACTGGCAAGGAAGAGCCATTATTGTTTCCTGGATGGGTACTCGGGCTACAACCAAGTGACCATCGCTCCTGAGGATCAGGAGAAGACCACCTTTACCTGTCCCTTCGGCACATATGCTTTTCGACGCATGCCATTTGGGCTATGCAACGCCCCTGCGACCTTTCAGAGGTGCATGCTGTCGATCTTTTCGGACATGGTAGGGGAGTGTTTAGAGGTCTTCATGGACGATTTCTCGGTCTACAGCGACGGATTCGACTCCTATCTTGACTGCCTAGACCGAGTACTCCAGCGATGTATTGAGTATCATTTGGTTCTATCTTGGGAGAAGAGTCACTTCATGGTGACTCAAGGGACGGTGCTTGGCCACATCGTCTCCAACAGGGGCATGGAGGTTGATCCGGCCAAGGTTGATGTCATTAGGAAACTCACACCGCCGTCCAATTTGAGGCAGCTACGGTCATTCCTGGGGCACGTTGGATTTTATAGGAGGTTTATTCAGGATTTCAGCAAGATTGCCCAACCGTTGACTGACCTCTTGACGAAAGACACCGAGTTCCTTGTCGATGACAAGTGTCTCTCGTCCTTTGAGACTCTCCAGAAGTGCGTGATTGAGGCTCCTGTCCTCCAGCCGCCTGATTGGTCTCTCCCATTCGAGATCATGACGGACGCCTCCGATTTTGCCGTGGGGGCAGTGCTGGGACAGAGGAGGGATGGAGTTCCGTTTGCCATACACTACGCTAGCCACACATTGGACTCCGCTCAGCGGAATTACACGGTCACAGAAAAGGAGATGCTAGCCGTAGTGTTTGCCCTAGATAAGTTCAGATCGTATATCATTGGATCTAGAGTGACTTTGTTTACAGATCACACCGCCATCAGGTACCTCATGGCAAAGAAGGATGCCAAGGCCAGACTGACCAGATGGATCCTTCTACTCCAGGAGTTCGACATTGAGATTAAGGATAAGCCTGGAGTCAAGAATGTGGTGGTGGATCATCTCTCCCGACTAGAGCAGCCTGAGGATTCTGAGCAGATTGATCCTATTCGAGATACCTTCCCAGATGAGGCGATCCTTGCTATCGCCTCACTCCCGTGGTATGCCGATATTGTGAACTTTCTCGTTGCTGGGAAAGTCCCACAAGATTGGCCCAGGCAGAGACTTGAGACCTTCCTTGCGAGGGCCAAGTCATACCACTGGGAGGATCCCATCCTTTACCACGAAGGAGGGGATAGCGTCTGGCGTCGGTGTATTCCTCAGGAGGAACACCATAGCGTCCTCACTTACTGCCACAAGCTTGAGGCAGGAGGACATCATTCTGGGAGGAGAACGGCACAGAAAGTGCTTCAATCCGGCTTGTGGTGGCCTACCCTCTTCAAGGACTCTGATGAGTTCGTGAAGAGGTGTACTGACTGTCAGAGGATGGGCACTTGTGGACAACGTGATATGATGTCGATGCAGCCCATTCACTTCTGTGAGGTTTTTGACGCATGGGGTATCGATTTCATGGGTCCATTCCCTAAGAGTCAGGGATTTGAGTACATTCTGTTGGCCGTTGATTATGTGAGTCGTTGGGTGGAGGCTATCCCCGCCCGAGCCGCTGATGCGAGGACAGTTTGCAGATTTTTGAGGAAGCATATCATCACGCGGTTCGGGGTTCCACGAGTTCTGATTTCTGATGGGGAATCTCACTTCATCAACGACCAGGTAAAGGCCCTTGCTAGCGAGTTCGGCATAGATCATCGTGTTGCTACACCTTACCATCCACAGACGAATGGTCTAGCTGAGGTGTCGAATAGGGAGATCAAGACTATTCTGCAGAAAGTCGTCCGCCCTGACCGAAAGGATTGGTCACAGCTTTTGGACTCGGTCTTGTGGGCATATAGGACGTCTTTCAAGACACCTTTGGGCACATCTCCCTTTCGCCTCGTATATGGCAAGCCGTGCCATTTACCTGTTGAGCTGAGGCACAAGTCACTTTGGGTAGTTACAGATATTTTGATGGATCCAGATGGTGTAGGAGACCAGAGGAGGGCAGAGTTAGCTGCCCTGGAGGAGCTTAGAGATACAGCTTTCTCAAGCAGCCTACATTATAAGGAGAAAGTCAAGGAGTGGCATGATTCTCACATCAGCCACAAGCATTTTGAGATTGGACAGAGAGTATGGCTGTTTGATGCGAGGCTTCGTTTGTTTCCAGGGAAGCTGCAGAGCAAATGGAAGGGACCCTACTTGGTCAGAAAGGTACACGACAATGGTAGCATTGATATATCCGAGTTGTCTTCTGAGAGTACCTTTCGAGTGAACGGCCAGCGGCTCAAGCCATTTCTAGATCATGAGCCGCGGGACGTTATTGTTGCCCCTATTCATTTTGCGTGAGATGTGGTCTCTTGACTCACATCTTTTGCATCTCACGTCTGATTTTCACTGTTCCTCCGCCTGTATAGATCCAGTTGTCCATATCATTCTATTCTTTAGTCCCACATCCCTTTTCTCATCTTATGATTATGCTATACTTAGGGTGTACTTTACCCTAAGTATAGGGGGGATGTAGGACATGCGGGTATTCTTTTCATTCGTTCTGCTCATGTTTTGCTACCTATACTTAGGGATATTTTACCCTAAGTATAGGGGGGGCAGACTCTGTATCTTCTTCACTCGGATTTCCCTTCATGTACAGCCTGCTATACTTAGGATTAGTTAATCCTAAGTATAGGGGGAAACCACCGAGTCCCTCTCATTCTATTCATTTATTCGTTTCTGTACTTAGCCATTCCTTTTCACTTCCCTTTTACTAAGCACGAGTTATGTCTTCTTCATCGCTCTTGATCACTCTGAGGACATCGTTCGAGCTAAGTATAGGGGGGTGTGTATATATTTCATATATACTTTAGCCATAACTCGTACTTTGTGTGAGTATGTTAATAAATAAAATGGCTAAAAATCACAAAAATTTAAAAATTTTTCATGTACATAAACTTCTTTTATTTGCACATACATAGCTAGTGTACAAAGTATTTTTGTAAAAATGATTTCAAAAATCTTTTGTGTAAAGCTTGTGTAAATATTTTTGTATCAAAATTATGTATATAGTACAAAATTTTTCCAAAATGTTTTGAAAATCAAAAGGTTGCAAAACTCTTGTGTAAATATTGGTACATATCTTTTTGCAAAACTTGCACCTCATGCATTATTTATCCATGATTTCAAAACATTTTTCAAAAATTTTGCATGATTGTAAAAATTTGTGTAAATAAGCATCTTGTGTACATATATGTATATAGTTTTTCCTGGATGAGAGTTGATATTTAAACCAAGCCTGGAATTAAATTGAGAAATGGAGCTTGAATAAGATCTTAATCCACTTAACTCTAAGAGGAACCTTATAGGACTTAGGGTTAAGACTTTTCAGGTCCATAAGGACTTAATTCTTTGAGTCCACTAGGCTATGAGCATATGTCATCTTGATGAGCCTAAGTAGAGCACTTAACAACACACGCATGACTCTTAGAGACAATGGCTTGACTTGCACCAGCACTTTACACATGGCTCTCCACGGATGAGGTGGTGAGGAGGCAGTTTCCTTTGGCTTGGGGTAGCATATGAGGGTAGTACTTCTAGGCGGAACCTCTCTTCTTCTTCTAGTGAAGGAAGTGCGTCTCAACTTGGTCTAGTGGTGATGAAGGCTAAAGACAGAAGCTGTGGGTTGCAATAAAGCTTCAAAAGAGGGATAGTCTACTGGCTCAAGAGGAAAATTTCTTGTAAATATGCTGCACCATGTAGATATGTTGTATAGAAGTCCTTGAAAAAAAATGCAAAATGCAAAAAGAACTCCAAAAAAGTGGTGGGTCGGATTGAAAATTTAATAACCCCACCGGAGTGTATATAGTCAAATAAAGCAAAGCTTTTGGTATCCATGTTACATCTCATGAAGCTTGCAGCGGGAGACTTAGCTACACTGGCTAAGCTTCCAAAAGTCTATACTTCTTCCCCCTCTTCTTGAGCCGGTTGCACTTGAACTTAGAAGGGAATACCCCGCTTCTCGAGGAAAGAGTTGCTAGACCGAGGCATTAGAGTTACCAGATTGAGGGAGGTTGTTTCTTTGTTATTTCTGAGGTGGGGAGTCACATATCACTTACACTGCATGGAAAGATTCATGGTCATTAGAGTTTGTGTATGTAGACTTGTTCTGATCTGGTTTATTGAGGAGTCTTGCCCATAGATTGGTGGAACTTATAGGCTGTTGGGTTTTAAGCTTAAGTCCAAATAAGGTTCCGACACATTAATAATCCAAAGATCTGATCGAGCTCCATATCCCAATTTAATGAAGGCAAGTTTAATAATCAACCTTGATCCATGTACATTCCCCTCTTTTTCTTTTTCTTTCTTTCTTTTTCACTTCTTTTTCAAATAAGTGTTTGCTAAGGGACTAGCAAAGTTAAGTATAGGGGGGTGATGAATACCCATTCATCACTCTTTATTCTTATATTTTAGCTATAAAAACCTTTGCAAATGCATGTAGATATATGTAAATATAAATAATTACCAAAAGCATGCATTGTGTAAAAAACCTATAATTAGCATGTTTTTGTGCAAAAATAAAAGATTAAAGATTAAAAAGAAAAAGAGGGAAATATTTAGAATAAATATTGAGCAACCTAACCCAAGGGAGGGCTCAGCATGGGCCTGACCGCATAAAAGCCAAAGTAGAGGGAGATAGGAGCTCATGTGTAAATATTTGTGTAAATACATAAAACTCTATTTTCCTCACCCAAAAATATGCTTGTAAATATTTTTACATATTTATAAAAGATAAAAACAAAATAAAAAGTTAAAAATCAAAAAGATTAAAAATACCCCTTCATCATGTACATAAACCATGCCTGTATATTTATCTAGCCTTGTAAATAAATAAAGTCATTTTCCAAACTTTTTGTAAATATTCTATGCTATATATTGTAAATAAATAAAATAAAAAGAATCAAAATCAAAGTAAACTAAAAATAGAAAAATCAAAAATACAAAAATACATTGTACATATACTATGTGTAGAGATGTACATATCTATTTATTTTACCTATGTATATAAATAATAAAAATAAAATAAAAACACCCTTTTATTCCTTATTTTATAATGTAAATAAATAAAATATAAAATAAGGATAAAATTGTATAAAAATAATAATTAAAAATCAAAAATCAAAACACTACACATTGTATATATACCTATATATGGTACATACTATGTAAATACCTTATTTTTATTTCCAAAAATTAATTAAAAATCACCAAAAAATAGAAAAAAATAAAATAAAAATATTTCATGTTTTAAGTTTTTGAAAATTCGGTCATTTTCTAACCCAAAATAATTAAATAAAAATTCATTGCTTGGCGGCCTCTGATTGGTCCACGGGGGATTGTTGACCCCCGGTCAACTCTCCCCCCAGGACCACCAGAGACGGGTCCGTCCTGCCCGACCCTATTTCTCTTGTTTTTATCCGACTGACCCGACCGCCATTAACCCAAACCCCGGGTCCGAATCATTCTCCTTGCATCCGGCAACCTCGCCGGAGCCGCTCCCTCGGGATCCGCGCGCTCCTGAGCTTGCCCGGACCCCCTCTTCTCGGACCCAGCACCATATATATTGTCGTCTCCGGCGACCTAATTCTTCCATCTTTGGCTCCCCATTCCTTCGTCCCGTGACCTCCACAGCCACCCCCGAGGTGACAGCTCCAGGTTGGCCGTGTCGTAGAGAGGAGAGAGTGGTCGGACCTCTGATCCGGCGAGTAGCTCCGCCGTAGCTCCGCCAGTGGTGCGAGCTCCGAGCCTCGGGCCCAGATGTCCCTCGAGGCTACGACCGGGAGCTTCCCCAGCTCCAGCCCAGTCTATTCATCCACCCAGGTAGTCCCGTAGCTCCTCCATTTAGTCTAATTTCCGATTGGCCCCAAATCGCGCCGCCATCGATTTTCACCGATTCCGACCGCCTCGCCTTCCCGTTCGACCATCGGAATCACCCATCACCTCCGCCTTCCTTCCACGCACCTTCTCCGCCCCTCCGTTCAACCCAGCTCGCACAGGAGCTGGGGTTCGAACCCCTTCGCCGTCGCATCGCCAGGGTTCGCCCACACCGACGCACCCTTCACCTTCACGCCGCCTAACCGGGTCGAGGCACTTTGCCCTCGACCCGCGAAGTTTCTGAGCTGTTTTGCAGGACCAGCAGAGGCCATCTGAGGCCTCTCGACATCTAGCCCAGGAGCTTCAGCTCCGCCACCCTCGTCGGAGCTCATCCGAGCTCGGCTGGAGCATCGGAGACCCACAGCAGCTGCGCATCTTCACGCCGGAGCTTCTCCGATCTTCAGGCGCAGCAGAGGAGGCCGGAGGCGCCTTCACGAGGCCGGCGAAGTCCGCCGGCCATCAGTTCATCCAGCACCCTCGAGAGCCGTTGGATTGCTCTCCTCGCTCCAGTTTTGATCAGCACCGTCCATCTCTGGAGCGCACGTGGACGTCAGATCCGAGGAGACAGATCCAGGCCGTTAGATCCACACGTGTCCTGGCCTGGACCGTTGGATCGACCAGAGCAGCAGCGTTGAGAGCCGCCCCCTTTCCTGACCGTCTGATCGCCACGTGGCGGCCATCCGTCAGCTCCAGTTAATAAAGGGTAAATTACCCTTAGGCCCTTATCTTAGTTTTATTTCATTTGAGTCCTGTAAATGTTTAAGCACGTTATTTAGCTTTAGGTTTATTTGCACAATGGACCCTGCACTTTAGAGTATTTGCTTATATACCCCTGCCTGTGTGAGCCACGTGCTTCGTCACGTGTATTTTTGGGTTATTTGCATCATATGCCCTTGTAGTTCTGGATGGTTCTGAAATGAAAGAAGCTTTTTGATAATTGCATTTATACCCCTGTGAATGGTTTTATTCCGCATGTGCGTTTATTTTAGGTAAATTGCAACTAAGGCCCTCAGACTTTTGGTACGTGTTACCAATTAGTCCCCGGACCTTATTTTTATTACATAGAGGTCCTTGAGTGCCCCAGGCACGCGCCTCGCGCGTGTTTTGCTGGGTATTTTGCACCGGGACCCCCAGAACTTTGGGTATTTACATTTCAGTCCTTGTGCACAGTACCCTCTTGTGATTTTTGAATAAAATATCAAATCACCTCCAAATTCGATGAAAATTTGATACATGGCTCCTGCCATGGTGTAGGACTTTTGAGAATTTTTGAGGACATTTCTGAGTTTATTTGCTATTTTCAAAAATTCAAAAACCTACATTTTTGCTACTGTCTAGAGTTAAAAACCCCAAAAAAATATAAAAACCCCCCTAAAAATTCTATAAAAATTAGGTACTGTTTATTTTGTGTTCCTTGATTTTCTAGCCAATTTTGGCTATTTTTCACTGTTTAAAAACCATAAAAACTTAAAAACACCTAGAAACCCCTAAAAATTCTGTTAAATAACCTATAAACCCAAAAACAATAATTTTGGTACTCAAATTTTCCTTGTTTTACCTAGTTTACAGGAAAAATACCTCTAGGCCCTTTTAAGGTCCTTAGATATTTTATCTAGGGATTTTGGACCTGGCTGGACAGTACCCTGCATTTTTGCTACTGTTTGATTTTTAGAAAATAAAATATACATCAGAAAAATTCCAAAAATTCACCAAAAACATTAAAAAACATAAAAAACATAAAAATATTTTTTGTTTGAATTTTTGCTTGATTTTTGATGCATTAAATACTTTGCTAAAGTGTGATTGTTTTTGTTTTCTTTTATTTTCTTCACATATTAAAAATCCCAAAAAAATATAAAAATAATTAAAAACCACTAAAAAACATTTTCTTCTCTTCTTGTATTTGTTTTGACTACTTCGTAGGCCTCTCGGCCAATCCGTGCTCCTTGAGTTCGACCCTGGGTGCTATACCAGTTTAATCTCATAGCAGGACCACTTCCTTGCTTCGATTGATTTGATTTATTTTCAGTAGTGGTTCATTTTTCTTGATATACACAGCCTGATCGCTTGGGTCGCAACGACCCTATTTCTGTACCTTATACCCGAGTGGACTGGCCTGTTATCACCTATTAATAAAAAAATTAGGATAAGGTGTCTTTATTTATCTTTGATTTTATCGTAATTTTTCCGGATTTTTATCTGATCTCAAAAATGACATAAAAATTACAAAACCCCAAAATCAAGGTGTTCTATATATATGGGATACCCCAAAAATACCACTTTGTGCAAATGATCGATTTTGGTTTTGATGTCTTCATGAAAGTTGTAGATCTCATCCAGACGAGCAATTTTTGTGAAAAAAGTTGTTCGATCCAAGGTCATTTACTATTTATTTTCGATTTTACAAGATATTTAAATTGGGAATTTTCTGGTGCTGACACGTGGCATCACCTGATGCCGCCACGTGTCAGCCATGTTTGGGCTTATTATATATCGGTTTTTATAATAATAATAATAATAATAATAATAATAATAATAATAACTGCACGTGTGAGGCACGTGCCTCTCAGGCACGCACCACGCACATGCCTCGCCTTCTCTCGCCTATAGCCGCCACGTGGCGCGATCTGGGCCGTCCGATCTCAGCCGATCGGACGGCCCGCCCTCATCGTTTTCCCATGTCCCCTTCCCAATCGGGACCTCCGCCGCGAAACCCAATTTCCCTGCGAATATCTCCGCCGCCTCCGTGAATCACGCGCCGCCCGCATATCCTCCCGATCTCCTCCAGATCTCGCCGCCATCCCGCTCCCGCGTATCTCGCCATCCGATCCCCAGTCGCATCTCCATCGAATCCCAATCAAATCCTGACTTTCCATCTCCGGCGAGCGCACCCCCTTCCCTATTTAAGAGACACCGTCGCACCTCCATGGGATCATCCGCCGTGCATCACCTCTGGACGTGACACCCAAGAGTCGGCGAGATCCGAAGTACGTCGCCGTACTTCGCCTGCAGCCAAGAACCCCGTCGCCGTCGCTGCTCAGCTCCGGTCTACACCACCGTCGAGCCACCCTTTCAGGTATCCCCTTACTCCCTCTCTACCCCATATCTCTCTCTCTCCGCCGACACTCGACCTCAACTCCGCCGGCCACCGTCCTCTACTACATCTCCAACAAGGACATCCACGCCGATCGTCTTCTCCGGCCGCAACTCCGTCAACGCCATCAACAGAGGCCCATCTCCGCCTTCCACGCCGCCATCACCAACTCCTCCGTCACGCCGTTGCGCCCTCGACGCCCCACGGCCGTGTGTCGGCCACGACCACCTGCCTCCAGGAGCTCTGCTCCTCCAACGACGCTTCATTGACCTTCGAGCGCCTCCGACCAACCTCCGCTCACCAGTACCGCAACTCCGCCGTGGCACCTGCCCTCCGCCGCTTCCTCTCCACAACAACCGGTCCCGAGGGCCGAGGCCCTCCTCACGTGATTCACACGTGAGCGAGGGAACATTTTGTCAAGATACCCCTGGAGTTCCCCTGTATCACGTCATAGCCCATGTCACGTGCTGCGCACGTGACCTTTGGGTAATTTATTGGAAAGCCCCCCGGAGGTTCACTGATCCGCACTTCAGCCCCCGCCAACCAGAGGCACGTGCGGTGCACGTGTCCTCTGGTAATTTTGTAGAGAACTCCCCCCAATTAGAGGTAATCTCATATAAGTCCCTGCATATTGTTTATTCATTTTATGTAAATTACAGTTATACCCCTGTGTTCCCCATCAGTTCTGAACATCATCTCTACATTATTATCCATCAAAATTAGCATTTTGTTTGTCAATTAGTTCTCTACACTTTGACATATTGTGGGCATTTTTGTAATTGACGGTTAATTAATAAATTATTATTTTGTGGAAATTTGCATATTTTGCCCATTTCTTGCTCTGAAATCCATAGTTGATTAACTTCTGCTCTAAAAATCCCCGAAAATTCATATATTGTAGAGTTAATTATTCTTAACATTGTGCCCAAAAAGATTTGCATTTGGATGCATATTTTGTCCTATAAAAATCATTTCGCATATTTCACTATTTAAATTTTAATAGGTATTAGATCTCACATTTTTTAGGATTAGGATTTTTCTGAGATAAATGACCTAGTGATAGATATTAGATAATTTTGGTTCTCGAAAATAAGTAGGTTTGATATTTATTATAATTAAAATAGTGAAATTCATTCTGTTTGCATTTAAAAATTCATAAAAAATTCATATTACATCCAAAAATTTCAAAAAAAATTACAGTGCACTCATTTCATCGTATTTTACATTGTGGCCAAATTGCATGTTTTTCGGACATCGTTTGAGCGTAATTCACATTTTAGTCCCTAAAATAGGCCTAATTTGCATATTGCACCCTATTGCATTGAAAATTCTAAAAAAAGAAGACTGCCTCGAAAACCGAACACAAACTTTGATAGACTTAACTCTAGGTTGTTCCTTTGCCTCCTTGTGATCGACCTTGGGACTTGCCCAAGTAAAATAAAATAAAACCACACGATTAAAAATTGAATAACTTGTTTGTGGTATTTTCTTGACCGTTTCCGATTGCCGCCTACAACGCACGACACGATAAAAATAACTTTTTAAAACCGGCATTCTAGGATTCGTCAGATGGCGCCGTTGCCGGGGAGGCAAACGGCTTAGATTTTTGTCTAAAATTTGTTTTATTCGATTTTCCGCATTCGGGTAGTCTGACCCCCAAATTTTTCAGTGTAAATTTCATTTTCCTGCAATTTATTTTCAGCCTTTATTTTTCATATATTTTTGAGTCACTCTCTTACATTTTCTCTCTTATTTTTCTTGCGAGGTACCTTGTACGTGGAGCGGTTTTCCAATAACCAACGCAACTTCACCGACTTTTGCAAAAACCACAATTAATTTAAGATCGAGTCGAGTCATGAGAGAGCGTAGAGTCTAGGTTTTAATTCTTGCAATTTTAAAATTTTTGTAATTTTACAGCGGTGTCTGTTTGGACTCTCGCGTGTGTAGAAAGACCTCTGACTTTATTCTGTGGTGTGTCGTGGCCTGTTTCACTCTCCGGTGAGGGTGGGGCCCGACTTGAGTGGCGATTAGGATAGACCTGCACATACGGCTCTCAAAGCATTTATATTTTGCTTGTGCTCGTATGATCTTAGGCCACACTGCACTTTAATTGAGACGCACATAGATCGTTCAACTTAGCCAAATTTAAATCAATTCTTCTCGCTAATAGAACTTTCTGCTTAGATGCGGTTTTTCCATCGGTTTGCACATCATATAGAATAATTTTTAAATTATGTCTAGCATCCCACATGGAGATTGCGAGGATTCACTGTAAGTCTTCTAACTGAGCATTCATCATAGTTTTCAGCGTACATCAGCTTTTCCCGAATTCCTCTCTCTTGTTTTATAACATAACTTTAAAGGAAATTGGGACTGGACGGTAGACGTGTATTTGTGTTCATCTAATTTTTCAGTGATCACCTCATTAAAATCAGGACTGCTAAATATATCTGATCTCAAATAACCCATAAAATCAAGAATTTTTGCGGGAGAGTAACCCCGACCTTGGATGTTCTATTTTTCTCAGTGAGCGAGAGACGACACTTAAGGGTAGAGTCCAAATCCAAAATTTCATCTCGCTAACAAGATTGTCTTTTCACCATTTAAAATTGACAAGAAAATTGGTCGAACTCTTACGACCTTCACTGTGTAAGTTGGTGAAAAAGAATTTTGTATTGTGTTTCATTTGATCAACATCCATTCATCTCTTGATAATCTCTTGAAATTCGAGAATGGAAATTGTGGCAATTTCTGTTCGGACTCAGCGAATCCTTTTCTGACTACCACAAACTTTCCAATCTCAAATACTCTGAGCCACTCTTACTCAGAACCACCTTGGGTTCAGGGACACCTTCCCCTAGAATCTTCATCTTATAATTCTCTTCAAACTATTGACTCCTATTTTTCACAATCTGAAGGTGAAAAGAAGACTTCACAAAAAATGCCTCCAAAGAAGACCAATCCTGAAGATGACCAAAATGAAGATCCGATGCAAATGATTCTCGCAAGACTGGCTGCATATGAGCAGCAGCAAAATTTGATGAGGGCACAATTGGAAAGAATGAATGCAGAAGAAGAACCACCAATGGAGGCTGCATATAATCCCGGGCAATATAGGGTCATAAATTACTTGCAGCCACCTCAACCTGAGGTTCACCATGAACTAAAGCCACACTTCATGAATCAATTACCACAATTTCATGGTAATTCGAATGAACAACCCTATGAATTCTTGCGTGATTTGGAGTTAGTATATTCTAATCAGAGGCACCCACAAGTCAGCCAAGACTACATTCGTCTCACTGCATTACCTTTCGCCTTGAAGGGTAAGGCATATTACTGGGTGAAAAATTTGGGAGTGACGGTGACCACTTATGATAGGTTCAAAAACCTATTCTTGAAAAAATTCTATCCATTGAGTCGAACTAATCAAATGAGGACTCGCATCACTAGCTTCTCTCAGATGCCAAATGAACCACTTTGTGATGCATGGGATAGATTTAAGGATCTGCTGCAAAAATGTCCCTGCCATGACCTAGATAATAACATCCTGGTCCAATCTCTCTATTCTGGACTTAACCACGGGACTCAGGGTCTAGTCAGCGCTGCCTGTGGAGGAAACTACACATCCCGAGGAGCTGAGACCGTCTGGAAAATACTGAAGCAAATGGCGGAGACTAGCCGTTCACAAATTGCTAGTAGATCTTACACTGATGTACTAAACAACTATCAAGCCAAAGGCGGAAGACAATCTGTCGCAGAAATAGCAGAGGACTTGCTGCCCAACATGAACATCATCACAGACAAATTAACAGTTGTGGATCACATTAATAAAAGGGTGAACGACATCGACAACCGACTCTCTCAGTTTCCAAAACAAATGGAGGAACTCACTGAGAAGGTATCCAAGATCGGGATGCCTACTGCACCTACTGTCCCAATTTATCATGTGCATCATGTCCAAGAGCAGCCAGGCTCTGGACAACCGCAACCATGGACTCAGGACCAGTCCTATGTCCAACCTTTCCAGCAGTCACCTCCTCCAACCGAGACAGTCATAGAAGCCCCGCCTCTGACTTTCGAGATAAACAGCATTTGGTACACACAGGATAATACCTGACAGGGTAATCCGAGGGACCGTCAGCAATATCAGCGTCCACCCACCTTCTACAATGCCGCACCACAACACAATCAGCCCTCGAGGCAGCAGCAACCACACGACCGTCAGAACCAACCTCAACAACATCGTCAACAATACCAAGCTCCAAATCAAGCATCTCGATCATCCAAACCTTCAGAAGACCCGGTTGATATCCAAAAGCAGATGCTGGAGGAAATTCGCAGCTTTCGGAATGAACTGTATGACCTACGGGTAGATGTTAATCGTCTATCCCGTTGGAAGGAAGAACAGACAGCCCCAGTCACAGCCATTCCCGCCCAAGTTCAAGCTAACCCCAATAGCTTGAACAAATCTCAATCATCTCAACACAACAATCAGGTATATTACTCAGACTTTTCCACATCTGAACACGAGACCCTTTCGTTTAACAATATCAATGCCATGTCCCTCAGGAGCGGAAGGACCGTGGTCGTACCTGACCGGGCAAGGGAAGCTGACCATCATGACTCGGAAGATCAACCGGAGGATGCTTCTGAGAATGAAGACGAAGGACGCCCGAGGATTTCTGCCCAAAAGAAAGGAAAAGCATCTATGGAGACCACAGAGGACCTTGAACCTCTAGTTGCTGCGAAAATACCTTTGTCACCATTTCAGCGACATGATTATCATCCAAAACATTATGATTGTAATAAGAACTCCAAATTCAATAAAGATGCTCTTATTTATGATTCTGGATCTCTTTCTCCTATCTCAAATGCTTCCATTCCTTTCCCCCATGGTCTCAAGAAGGGAAGACAAAAGAACGCTATCCAGAGTGACCCAGTGATGGAAAAGTTTTGTCAACAAAACATCACAGTAAAGGTACCCTTTGATCATTATGTGGCCAGTAACCCTGCATTTCAGAAATATTTGAAAATGAAATGTACTCCCACCCGGACCCGAACAAAGAAAACAAACCAGTACGTGGAAACCCATGTTCTGACAGTGGCCACTACCAAATGCGTGAGAAACCAGCATTTACCTAGAAAGAAAAGAGATCTGGGTGCTCATTATGTGGAAAGCCGCATTGGCGGTATCGCATTCGCATGCACACTTCTCGACAATGGTTCGTCCATCAATCTTCTTCCCTTAGCCTTATATTACCGATTGGAGTTAGGACCTCTTCAGAAATCATTATCTTTACTCCAATTTGCTGACAAATCTACTAAAAGACCTAAGGGAGAAGTGAAAAATATTATCATTATGGTTGAGGGTACGGAATACAAAGTGGACTTCACTGTCCTTGACATGGAGACCCCGAACCATTGGAAAGAGTCGCAAATCATTTTGGGAAGACCATTCTTAAGAACCGCCAAGGCTGTATTCGATTACGGCACTGGAATGATGAAATTCCGCTCCCTAGACGGAGAAGTGGATCTGGAAATGAGACAAACAAAATGGCAAAGATCCGATTCCGAATCCACCACTGAGGATGCTGAAACCTCTGAGTGTAATCTAATCAGCGCTACCGGACCTTGGGACCAACTGCCAGATCTTCACATGGATACCATCACATCAGAAGAAGAAACAATGCGCCATACAGTGTGTGATCTATTACCAGACAAATCTGAACACCTGTATGATGACACAGAACTCCTTTCGGATTGGTCCATCTCATCCTCTTCGAAAAAAATCAATGACAAGTCGGACGCGGCTTTGGCTGAATTACCGCACTACTTTTGCGATCCAACTCACTTTCTTTCAAGGTCAGTGGCTAGCATATCACATAATGATCCACCACCAACAATCACTGACCCAGACCTAAAAGATATTCAGCCAGATTTGATTGATGATGTAGATCTGCCAGAGCTGAAACCCCTCCCTCCCACATTGAAGTATGCATTTCTCAAAGGACCCAAAAACAAATTCCCTGTGATCATTAGCTCATCATTGACATTAGAGCAAGAATCCAGACTACTAGAAGTCCTTGAGAAAAATCGAAAAGCCATCGGTTGAACGGTGTCGGATCTCGTAGGAATCAACCCCGCTCTCTGCTCGCACCAAATTTATGTTGAGGATAACGCAAGGCCTTCCCGTGAATTTCAGAGAAGATTAAACCCCAATCTTCGGGAAGTGGTTAAGAAAGAGATCAAGAAGTGGTGCAAAGCAGGTTTTATATACCCCATTTCTGATTCCAAGTGGGTGGCCCCCCTTCATGTCGTCCCGAAGAAGTCGGGAATCCAGATGGTCACCAACGAGGAGGGGGTAGAGATCGCGACTCGAGTACCCATGTCATGGCGTGTCTGTGTCGATTACAGGCGCTTGAATGCTGCGACCAAGAAAGATTACTTTCCACTGCCATTTATTGATCAAATCTTGGAAAGACTTGCAGGGAAAGCATTCTTTTGTTTTCTTGATGGGTACTATGGCTACAATCAAGTAGCTATTGCTCCCGACGATCAGGAAAAAACCATGTTTACATGTCCCTTCAGTACCTACGCATTCAAGCGCATGCCATTCGGGCTTTGTAATGCCCCAGGAACTTTTCAGCGGTGCATGATTGTCGTATTTGCCGAAATGGTGAGTGATTTCCTGGAAGTCTTCATGGATGACTTCTCGGTCCATGGTGATTCATTTGACACATGTTTAGCACACTTGGACCGAGTCCTCAAGAGATGCAGGGAAGTTAATTTGGTACTTTCGTGGGAGAAGAGTCACTTTATGGTGACTGAGGGTATCGTGTTGGGGCATGTCATCTCTAAAAAGGGAATGGAGGTCGACCCTGCCAAGGTGGATGTGATCAAGAAACTAGAGCCACCAACCAACGTCAAGTCAGTGCGGTCTTTTCTAGGGCATGTTGGATTTTATCGAAGGTTCATTCCTGATTTTTCAAAGATCGCCCGCCCACTGACTGAGCTCTTAGGAAAAGACACCGAGTTTATTGTAAATCACAAGTGTCTTGAAGCCTTCAAGCTCCTCAAACAGAAAATATGTGAATCGCCAATATTACAAGCTCCCGACTAGTCTCTTCCCTTTGAGATCATGACTGATGCATCGGATTTCGCTGTCGGAGCTGTGCTTGGACAAAGACGGGATGGAATCCCTTATGCGATTCACTACGCGAGCAAAGTATTGGATCCTGCACAGAAAAATTATACAGTGACTGAAAAGGAAATGCTCGCGGTTGTTTGGGCCCTTGAAAAATTCAGATCATATATATTGGGCTCCAAGGTGACAATTTTCACTGATCATACGGCAATCAGATACCTCATGGAAAAGAAAGATGCCAAGGCACGGCTTTTGAGGTGGATCTTGTTAATCCAGGAATTTAATTTGGAGATCAAAGATAAACCTGGAATAAAGAATGTTGTTGCTGATCATCTTTCCCGACTTGAGACAAATGATTATCCTGACACTGGACCTATTAAGGAGACTTTTCCAGACGAATCTGTTTGCGCTATAGATTCAACCCCATGGTATTCCAACATCGTGAACTATCTTGTCTCCAAGAAGGTTCCCTATGGTTGGACCAAGAGAATGATTGATAAACTAAAGTCGGATTCAAGAAAATACCATTGGGACGATCCTTTCCTTTTTTATGAAGGAGCGGATTGTGTCTGGAGAAGATGTATTCCTCAGGAAGAATACCAGAGCGTCCTCACACATTGTCACACTCTCGAGGCTGGAGGGGCACCATTCGGGAAAGAGAACCGCACACAAGGTACTCCAATGTGGATTTTACTGGCAGACCTTATTTCGTGATGCTAATGATTTTGTACGGTCTTGCCCGATTTGTCAAAGGATGGGAGGGACCGTTGGTTATAGAGACGAAATGCCCATGCAATCAATGATCTTTTGTGATGTTTTTGATGCATGGGGGATTGATTTTATGGGTCCCTTTCCCAATAGCAATGGATTTGAGTACATCTTGTTAGCGGTCGATTATTTGTCTAGATGGGTAGAGGCTATTCCAACCCGAACCGCAGACAGCAAAACCGTCTGTAAGTTTATCAAGGATAACATCATTGCAAGGTTCGGGATACCTAAAGTTTTGATTTCTGATGGAGGTAGCCACTTTGTGAATAGGGAAATGAGATCTTTGGCTAAGCAGTACAAATTTGAACATAGAATAGCCAACCCTTATCATCCACAATCTAATGGCATGGCAGAAGTTTCTAATAGAGAAGTGAAGAGTATACTTCAAAAGTTGGTTCGTCCAGATAGGAAGGATTGGTCAAAACTGTTGGATCAAGTTCTTTGGACCTATAGGACATCTTATAAAACACCACTCGGCACTTCACCTTTTAGGATGATCTATGGCAAACCATGCCATCTTCCTGCAGAACTGATTCACAAATCTGAATGGGCAATCAAAAAGTTGAACTGGAGTTGTCACCTTGGGAAAATATGTCGAGACCTAAATCTGAATGAGCTAATTGAAATCCGAAACCGAGCATATGACAACAGTGTGATTTATAAGGACAAGGTCAAGAAATGGCATGATAGACACATTAGAGATAAAACCTTTGTCCTTGGGCAGAAAGTATGGTTGTTTAATGCTCGATTAAAGATTTTTCATGGGAAACTGAAATCGAAATGGACGGGTCCTTATGTTGTCATCGATGTGCATACCAATGGAAGTGTGGGCATTGCAGAACTCAGAGATGATGCACAACCTTTCTCAGTGAATGGACAATTACTGAAGCCATATATAGAATCATCCAAAGAACATACAGTGCAAGTTGAGGTCATCTACTTCACACAGAGCAAGGACATTGACGATATATCAGATCAGACCCACCCTCCCTCCCGACCACATCGATCCCCTTGTGCAACTTCTTCCTCTACTTAAGCCAAGGCCTAAGTATAGGGGGGGGACCGATGCCATTTGTATATACCATTTCCCTCATCACACTCCTATCTCTCGATCACTCCATATTCCTCCTTCTTCTATACTTAGGCTGACCAGAGCCTAAGTATAGGGGGACCCGACAACCACCTATATATACTCTCCTCATTTACATATCCTGACCACATCTTCTTGCGTTCTTCTTCTATACTTAGACTATTCACAGTCTAAGTATAGGGGGGCGGACCGTTGTATAACAATTTTTTCCACTTCTTTACGCTTAGCCCGAGCTATGTCTTCATTACGCTTCTTGTGCTATGAGGACACATCACTCGCTAAGTATAGGGGGGTCTGTATATATACTATGTATATATTTTAGCCATACCTCGTACTTGCGCATAAGTCTATATGTATTTACGGGATGGGTAAAATAAAATAAAAGGGTTTTTGCTACTAACACTGACTTTGCCAAAAAATTTTGAAAAAAATGGCTTCTTATCCATTTTTGCATTAAAAAAAGGATCATAAAAAAATGTGTTTGCATTCCACACACCTGCACTTCATCCAGCATTACATTCATTTGCATCTGTGAAAAGTCATTGGGTTCTGAACCGAGTTATGAGCCGAAACCGAGAGTGGTCTGAACTTAACCTTAATCAACCTAATTTTCAGAGGAACTTCACCGAGAAATAGGATTTTGGAATCTTCAGGTCTGTGACTTAATTCTTTGAGTTCCACATAACAATGCACAGAGCTTGACTCTTAGTGTCTAACCCGGTCTCCTTATTCTGGGTACAACTCTGGAATAAGGAATTAATTTGTACTCTCGCATTATGCACTTAGCTCAACTCAAACATATGTTGGAAAACTGTGTGAGTTTCTTTTCTGGTAGCGTGGAAATTTAAAGACCGGAGTACGGGTTGAAATAAAGCTTCGGAAAAGGGATGGACGGCTGGGCACAATTTTTTCTAAGACCCCAAAAAATGTACGGAAACAAAAGATCCTATATCCGTAGGGGCAAAACAAGATCCAAGCAGAACCACCAAAAATTCCAAATACAAAGAAGCAACTACCAAATAAAATCTGACCAAAAAGGTCCAAGCTTCAAGAAACCTGCAGATCTTGGTGGAGACTCGGCTACACTGGCCAGCTTCACAAGGAGAGGTGAGCTACCCTTATCACCCTCCAGTTCTTTTCTCATTCTTCTAACTTCTCCCCCCCCCCCAATTCGATTGTGAACACAGCGCGACAGACCTTAGAAGGAAATACCTGACTCCCCGAGGACGAGTTATTGGAGAGGAGGTTTGCGTGGTAGTCCAGCATTTTGAGTGGGAAGAGCTAAAAACCTTTCACACACAAGAGTCGGTTATTCAATGTTCATAGGGTATACTTTGGGAAGAGGATTGATCTAAGATGACTTCTGAGCCGAAACTTAAGCAATGATTTGTAGAACTTGAGGACTGTTGATTTTAAAAATCCTAAGTCTCACAGAAGTTCCGACACACAAATAATCCAAAGGTTGAGTTTAGATTCATTTTTCACCTTCATCTCATGGTCTTGGTATGGAACCCAATCTCATTTCACCTCATGGCATTTCTTTTTGATGCTCAGGGACGAGCATGGTTTGAGTATAGGGGGATGATGAATCTCATATTCATCACTCTAAATCTCATTTATTAAGCTCAAATCCCTTAAAATCAACAGCATTTTAGCATCTATTCTGCATAATTAGCATTCATGCATGATTTCATAAGAATTGCATTTTAGCACAAAAATCTGCACAAAATAAGAAGCCAAAAATCTAAGCCAAAATGACCTGTAAATAGCCTAACTTCCTTAATTTTTAACTCATTCATTCTAACTCCGAATAACACAAAACCACCTCCACTGTGTACATATCACTAACAAGAATAAAGGAAAATACAAAAAAATAACTAACCCAAATAAGTGGACCAAAGACCCAAAACCCTAGTTTCAGGATTTCCGGACTAAAAGCCACATATCTCCCCCATCCAGTGTCCGTTTTAATCCTACTCACTTTTGAACTAACATACATTCAATTACCTTCAAAACAAGACTAAGTTCAAGTGAATCGGAGCTCATATGTGAAAGTTGGGTTTTGGGCCTCTTTTGTATATTGTATATTTTAGCGGTTTTTGACCTATTATTTCATATACTTATTTAACTTATTAATAAAAAAAATTAGATTAAGGTGTCTTTATTTATCTTTGATTTTATCGTAATTTTTCCGGATTTTTATCTGATCTCAAAAATGACATAAAAATTACAAAACCCTAAAATCAAGGTCTTCTATATATATGGGATACCACAAAAATACCACTTTGTGCAAATGATCGATTTTGTCATGAAAGATGTAGATCTCATCGAGACGAGCAATTTTCGTGAAGAAAGTTTTTCGATCCAAGGTCATTTACTATTTATTTTCGATTTTACAAGATATTTAAATTGGGAATTTTCTGGTGCTGACACGTGGCCGCACCTGGTGCCGCCACGTGTCATCCATTTTTGGGCTTATTATATATCGGTTTTTATAAAAAAAATATAATAAATAAAAAAACCGCACGTGCGAGGCCCGTGCCTCTCAGGCACGCGCCACGCACGTGCCTCGCCTTCTCTCGCCTATAGCCACCACGTGGTGCGATCTGGGCCGTCCGATCTCAGCCGATCAGACGGCCCGCCCTCATCGTTTTCCCAGGTCCCCTTCCCAATCGGGACCTCCGTCGCGAAACCCATTTTCCCCGCGAATATCTCTGCCGCCTCCATGAATCACGCGACGCCCGCATATCCTCCCGATCTCCTTCAGATCTCGCCGCCATCATGCTCCCGTGTATCTCGCCATCCGATCCCCAGTCGCATCTCCGTCGAATCCCAATCAAATCCCGACTTTCCATCTCCGGCGAGCGCCCCCCCTTCCCTATTTAAGCGACACCGCCGCACCTCCATGGGATCATCCGCCGTGCATCACCTCTGGACGTGACACCCAAGAGTCAGCGAGATCCGAAGTACGTCGTCGTACTTCGCCTGCAGCCAAGAGCCCCATCGCCGTCGCTGCTCAGCTCCGGTCTACACCACCGTCGAGCCACCCTTTCAGGTATCCCCTTACTCTCTCTCTCTACCCCATATCTCTCTCTCTCCGCCGACACTCGACCTCAACTCCGCCGGCCACCATCCTCTACTACATCTCCAACAACGACATCCACGCCGATCGTCTTCTCCGGTCGCAACTCCGTCAACGCCATCAACAGAGGCCCATCTCCGCCTTCCACGCCGCCATCACCAACTCCTCCGTCACGCCGCTGCGCTCTCGACGCCCCACAGCCGTGTGTCGGCCACGACCACCTGCCGCCAGGAGCTCTGCTCCTCCAACGACGCTTCATCGACCTTCGAGCGCCTCCGACCAACCTCCGCTCACCAGTACCGCAACTCCGCCGTGGCACCTGCCCTCCGCCGCTTCCTCTCCACAGCAACCGGTCCCGAGGGACGAGGCCCTCCTCACGTGATTCACACGTGAGCGAGGGAACATTTTGTCAAGATACCCCTGGAGTTCCCCTTTATCACGTCATAGCCCAGGTCACGTGCTGCGCACGTGACCTTTGGGTAATTTATTAGAAAGCCCCCCGGAGGTTCACTAATCCGCACTTCAGCCCCCGCCAACCAGAGGCACGTGCGGTGCACGTGTCCTCTGGTAATTTTGCAGAGAACTCCCCCCAATTAGTGGTAATCTCATATAAGTCCCTGCATATTGTTTATTCATTTTATTTAAATTACAGTTATACCCCTGTGTTCCCCATCAGTTCTGAACATCATCTCTACATTATTTTATCCATCAAAATTAGCATTTTGTTTGTCAATTAGTTCTCTACACTTTGACATATTGTGCGCATTTTTGTGATTGACGGTTAATTAATAAATTATTATTTTGTGGAAATTTGCATATTTTGCCCATTTCTTTCTCTGAAATTGATAGTTGATTAACCTTTGCTCTAAAAATCCCCTAAAAATCAAATATTGTATAGTTAATTATTCTTAACATTGTGCCCAAAAAGATTTGCATTTGGATGCATATTTTGTCCTATAAAAATCATTTCGCATATTTCACTATTTAAATTTTAATAGGTATTAGATCTCACATTTTTTAGGATTAGCATTTTCTGAGATCAATCACCTAGTGATAGGTCTTAGATAATTTTGGTTCTCGAAAATAAGTAGGTTTGATATTTATTATAATTAAAATAGTGAAATTCATTCTGTTTGCATTTAAAAATTCATAAAAAATTCATATTGCATCCAAAAATTCCAAAAAAAATTACAGTGCACTCATTTCATCGTATTTTACATTGTGGCCAAATTGCATATTTTTCGGACATCGTTTGGGCGTAATTCACATTTTAGTCCCTAAAATAGGCCTAATTTGCATATTGCACCCTATTGCATTGAAAATTCTAAAAAAAGAAGACCGCCTCGAAAACCGAACACAAACTTTGATAGACTTAACTCTAGGTTGTTCCTTTGCCTCCTTCTGATCGACCTTGGGACTTGCCCAAGTAAAATAAACATAAAACCACACGATTAAAAATTGAATAACTTGTTTGTGGTATTTTCTTGACCGTTTCCGATTGCCGCCTACAACGCACGACATGATAAAAATAACTTTTTAAAATCGACATTCTAGGATTCGTCACCTTCCCAAGTGCTTTAACCAATATGTTGCTCTGTCAACCAAGGAGAACGAGAAGGAAATCAACTTGATTGTGTTCTCATCCACAAATATGTCGTAGAAAGTGCCGCAATCTTAAATTCCTACAAATGGAGGTGAAGCTCCTCGGTGGCTAGCCCAAGGAACTTGTGCAGTAGCTGAATCGTATGGGGGCAAAGCTCGAATGCCAAGGATCTCTGGAAGTTGGATCCATCCATGTGTGAGGGTTGCACGAGGGTTGTGCCACTGCCTCATCATCCATGCGGTTTCGCTGGCTCCTACAACTCCTTGGGACATCCGCCTCCACCCTCCTGGCATGGTATATCTCCACTGGCTGGTCTCTGCAACTCATCTCTGCCAGTTCACATCTGTGTGAGCTCTCTTTTCACCTCAGCCATGAAAAATCCCTGGTCTTGTATCTGACACCGCATGGTCTTCAGGGAACAAGAAAGGTGTTCTTGATGGTGGCATGGTCTAACACATAGGAAGAAGTCTGCAACTGCTCATCGATACGGTTCTCACTACTGGCCATCTTTCTGGTATCTGCAAAGGCAAAAAAACCCCAACTAAGGTGTTGTCAGATGTACGAATAATTATGTTGGCCTCTGCTCTAGCACCTCAGGTAAAGAAGAAGGGTGGTCAAGGAAGAACATGTTGGTAGCGAACTCGGGTTCAGAAAGCAGGGCTAAGCTCTCTAAAGCTAACCTAGATGAATGAAGAGGAGTGCTCGAAAGCGATGCTATCAAAGGCAGCCTAAGGTACCTCCTTCCCATCATCATGATCTGAGGATTTATGAAGATTGATCTGGGATGCAAAAAGGATGAGAAATCAAACCTCCTTTTCACCTACTCAATGCAAGATGATGACCATGAAAGTTCGGTCATTAATCTTGTTCAATTTTATTTAGGTGACAATCCAATTTATCAGAGTGGTTAAGCGAGATCTTAGGAGCTCTATGCCCCCAGGAGACTGTCCCAAACTTACAACTAGTTTTTCCTAGCCAATATGGGTTGTGGACCGTTTACCGGCTACCCGATCTACCCACTATGTAAGGAAGTCCCGGACCGATTACTAGCTTCTCGGTGAAGTTATTACTGGAGAACAACTAATCACAAGACCGGTAGTCTGAAGAGAGTTTGAGTACAGCTCTATCCTAGTGTATGGGTCACTCTCTCTACAGATAAATCAAACAAGTAGGGGGTGACTCTCCCCAAAACAAAGTTTTTTAAATGAAGTTGGTTCTAGGTCAAGTTTGCATTAACAGTCTCAATTTTATTTGGTTGCCACTTTTATGTATTTTTTAAAACAATACAACGTCTAACGAATTTTCCAATTTCCTTGGTTATTTTGAGTCCAATAAAACTGGGGGAGGAAGTCGGAAAAGCTGATGCGCGATCAAACATAATGATGCGTGCATAGATAGAAACGTGTACCTTGCTCCAGCACTCTACATGCAAGGTGATCCGTGCATAAAATAAAGACTGAAATTAAACTACTTATATGATGTGTGAGGAAAACATCCTTAGATGAGAAACTTCTATTACGTGAAGAACAGTTGATAACTAATCAGATGAAAAATCGGAGTCTAATCTTGGGAGTTGCTCGGTACACATCACAAGGGGCCATGCTAGCGTTGTATACGACTCCTCACAACATATGGTCTCTCAACCAATCAAGCTAACTTTTTAGAATTATTTTAGTTAAGTCCAATTATGATCTATAGGAACAGATAAGAAGTTAAGTGTTGGGACCTAGCTAATTGTGAGCACAAGCAGATAGAAATCCTAAATCTAAGGGTCAAATCCTCAGAAACAAAATAGAAATAAAAGGTGAGAAATCAACGGAAAACTGCGATGACGTCCCTTGAGTACACTGGTACTCGACGAAAGAGACCCCTAATAGTATAAGTGAGTCCAAGTGTCTCGAGTCTAAAATTATTACAATAAATGGGATTTCGTAAAAATAAATAATCTATCTATCAACTATAACTACTCTCATAACTCTCTTTATAATATGAATCAAATTCATATTATTCATGATAATCAAATCACATTTATTTATAAATTTCTCAATGCTTGGATACACATATCAACAATGAAATTATCCTTGAACTCTTTCAAGGATAATGCGCTTTCTCCGTGGATACTTGGAGATAAGGATAGGGAGATTGTATTATTCCACGTATAGTGACTTGGATATTGAGATCACATCTCAAATCCAGATCTTGTAGACCTCTCATAGATGCTTAATTAAATCAAGACCACAAATTTAATCTTCTTATCGCATTTGAATCACATTCAGGTCAATGTCCAACATATGGATCAAGATCATATTTACTTCTCTGCTGAGAAGAGTCACTAAAATCCAGACCCGTTTCATCACTCCCTAGGAATGGAAGCTTCATGGTTATACAATCGTTTATGATCACATCACCCACATGTATTCCCAATACATGTACATCCTGCATATTGGAAGACCCAGAATAAACCCAAAGTTTTTAGATATCTTTAGACTGTCTCCTTTAGGTTTTATCATTAAGCTTCTCATTTGACTATTGGGAGTTGGTATCAATCATATTCTTTCCAAAAGAACATTTTATACCTAGGTGTTGATCATACTTTCCAAAAGTATATATCAAATCCTATAAATTCAGTCAAGCTTCCAAAGCGAGATTACCGCGCGTGGAATTTGATTCTCCCTAATATATCATGAGTGAGCTCATGTCTTCTAGTTTAGTAATGAACATCTATGATCCCTTTGAGAGATTTTATTACTCATATGCCCTTTCATGCACACAAGCACGCCAGTGTATAGACCTTGGTTAGGTCATCAACTCATTAGTCTGCCAAATGTACATACTCAGACATATAGTAACAGATATGTCTCCGGTCAAAGGATGAGTGCCCATCTCGTGACAGCATACGACATGGGACTTGAAATAACAAAATAAAGAAAAGAAAAGGAAAAAGAAAATGAAATGAAATACCAAAGGTATTGAATGACCCTAAACCTCGAGAGCTATGCATCATGATTACTAGGTCGACAAGGAATAAAGTAGGAGGGATAGGGGCTAAAGATACAATAAAA
The DNA here is from genome assembly GCA_037367405.1 of Ottelia alismoides. Lineage (NCBI taxonomy): Eukaryota > Viridiplantae > Streptophyta > Magnoliopsida > Alismatales > Hydrocharitaceae > Ottelia > Ottelia alismoides. The sequence continues at coordinate 407,228 of JAZKJV010008257.1, read as the reverse complement.
ATTCAAATTTATTATGTTAAATAATTCATTTTTGGGAGCTATTTTATTCTTTATTATTTATCCATAAAATCAAAAACTTTATATATAAAATTTGTAGATAAAAAACATAGAAAATACAAAAAAATCACACAAAAATATAAAATTTGTGCTTTTTATACACTAAATAAAAATCCAAAACCCGATTACATAATCATATCTTCTTTGTATGAATCAAAATTCATCAAAACTACCTTTAACTATATATAACTTTTTATTAGCTATTTCATGAAGGAGGTTTCATTTAATGTGGAGTTAAGATACAAAAGTTAGATTTTGGACCCCATATTGTACAATATACATGAATAAAAAATATTTTATTTATTCTTTATATTTTCATTATTTTATATTTTTATAATGATGTAAATATTCTTTATAGTATATGTACATAAGTAGAGGAAGATAAACATTAAAAATATTAACATAAATAAGTGTATAAAATACATAGATGAATTACATATATACATATATAATAAGTACATCTATTTATTTAGGTCTATAAATGGCTTCATATAAATACAATGTGTGTGTGTGTATATATAATGACCTATTTTGCAATCTCGAGTGTTTTTTTTACAATCCCAGATCGTATTTTACAATATAAATGACCTATTTTGCAATCTCAGTCTGTTTTGCAATCTCGAGTTTTTTTTACAATCTCAGATCGTATTTTGCAATTGCATATCATTTTTTTACTAACTGTGATCTTATTATACAATGCAGGATGCAGAATTACAACAGGGATTTGAATTTTACAAAGATGCTTGGCATTTGTGAAAAACGCACATAGTAGGATCTGATGGATTTACAATCTTCATACAGATTTTACAAAACGTCCATGATCTTTTACAATAGTGTTATCAAAATTACAATTATTATAATATAAATATTACTAATTGTGATTTTATTTTACAATGCAGGATGCAGTTTTACAATATCAAGCGGAATTTTACAAAAAAACCTGCTATTCTACATTGTGCGAAAATGTTACCATGTTGGCGAAAATTCGGTAACTAAAAGGCAACAAAAAATACCAAATCAGACATGCTAAAAAAAGAAAAATATAAAGACGAAATAAATGTCAAATTCGAAATTAAATTCAAATTTAAAACGAAAATGTATGGACTAAAATACCCTTTTGGATGAAGAACCGCTAGATCGAGATCTAACGGATCTCGTGATGGGCTTTCCATACACCCAGGAAAGGTGCACCTCATTGGAAGGGCCCTATATATATATATATAGAGAGAGAGAGAGAGAGTTACCGAATTTTCGCCAACATGGTAGCATTTTCGCACAATGTAGAATAGCAGGTTTTTTTGTAAAATTCCGCTTGATATTGTAAAACTGCATCCTGCATTGTAAAATAAAATCACAATTAGTAATATTTATATTATAATAATTGTAATTTTGATAACACTATTGTAAAAGATCATGGACGTTTTGTAAAATCTGTATGAAGATTGTAAATCCATCAGATCCTATTATGTGCGTTTTTCACAAATGCCAAGCATCTTTGTAAAATTCGAATCCCTGTTGTAATTCTGCATCCTGCATTGTATAATAAGATCACAGTTAGTAAAAAATGATATGCAATTGCAAAATACGATTTGAGATTGTAAAAAAAACTCGGGATTGCAGAACAGACTGAGATTGCAAAATAGGTCATTTATATTGTAAAATTCGATCTGGGATTAAAAAAACACTCGAGATTGCAAAATAGGTCATTATATTGTAAAAAGCTGGGCACGCCCTCCATCTCCAGCATCCTCTCTACCCGCACCTCCTCCGCCCTTCTCCTCCATGACCCACCTCCTCCATGCACGTCCTCCTCCGCCCACACACCTCCATTCACGCACTCCTTCAACCGTGTCCTCCATGATCCACCACCTCCACGCGTATAAATGTAAAAAACAGTCTGAAATTTGTAAAAAGATGATATGCTATTGTAAAATACGATCTGGGATTGTAAAAAAAACTCGAGATTGCAAAATAGGTCATTATATTGTAAAAACCTGGGCACGTCCTCCATCTCCAGCATCCTCTCTACCCGCACCTCCTCCGCCCTTCTCCTCCACGACCCACCTCCTTCATGCACGTCCTCCTCCGCCCACACACCTCCATTCACGCACTCGTCCAACCTTCTCCTCCCTCCCCGCTTACCTTCACATCCACCAGAACGATCTCCGACGTTTGAACCTGTGGAATCGACCAACCTCCTCCCACATGCCGTCATCGATGATCTTCGCGACGTAGGTGAACGTGATCTGTTGGGGAGGCGATGGAGGACGCCGGAGCAGCCTCCTCCCACATGGCGTCGTTGAGAGAGAGAGATAGGAGAGAGAGAGTCGTTGTCGAGAGAGAGCCGTCGTCGAGAGAGAGAGAGAGAGGAGAGAGAGATGTGAGATAATTTAGGAGATATTTTGTTGCATTCTAAATATAGAATATACCAAAATGACCATAATGGGTTTTTTGACATTTAAAAAATATAGATAACGAGCCATTAATGATAACCATCAGATTGACTATGGATGGTTAGGATGGCGGGCTTTCCATGCACCCAGGAAAGGTGCACCTCATTGGAAATATCTCATATATATATATGTATATTTATTTTAGTTATAAATATAAAAAAATAAGTGTATAAAATAATAAAATTCAAAATACAAAATAAAAATAAAATACATCGTATTTAGATAAAATATATATTTATACTTGTAAAAAATAACCCATAATAAATTAAGTTGTAAAAATAAATAAAAATGAATATAAAATACTACATAAAAAATAAACATTTTTTATGTTTTAAACAAAAATTAATAAAATCATTTATTATTTTATTTTAAATTAATAAACATTTTATTTGCAATTTTGTCGTGTAGTGTGTATGTGTGGCCCATTAGGGGCGCAGTCTCCGTTGACTCTATGTCAACTCTCCACTCTCCCCTAGGTTTGCGCTTGGCAGGCCTACATCCTTGACTTTCGTGACTATTTTCTATTATTTCTTTCACTTTTCTTGCCAAATTCCTTCATACGGCCTTCCACGCTAACATCTTACATCAATATAAGGAGCTCTGTATCGAGCTCCCTTACCTAATCAACCTCGCACGTACATAAGCCTCCTCCTTGCCCATTTTGATCCCTCGTACGCCAACTGGACCCTAAATGTAAAGCTTAATCGAATTCCTAGTGACATCAAGAGCTTCTTCGGTGGTTCTACGGTGAAGATGGTGTTGATTTTGAGGTCGATCCACAACCGTTCAGCTCCATTGTCACGAGGTTTGGCTTCCCCACCTCCAGGCAGCTTCGAGCCCCTTTCTTTTTATCTTTAGGTAGATTTCTTTTTTAGCATTTTATTTCTGTATTTAGTTTAATTTTTAATCACCTTCAGTAGTGTAAAATTTGATCTTCATAATATGCTGGAGTATGCTCCGACGACTATTCCACCATGCCTCGACCGTCATCCAACCCGCCTGAACATCCCATTTCCTTCCACTAATGTTTGTCCATCATCCGACCACTACTAGCCACCCAGATCCATCGTGGATATGGAAATCAACGTCTCCTATTCTCTTCCTCACCGGAGACGTCCTCCCGCACCATCTCCGCTTCATCTTCACCACCCGAAGCCTCAGGAGGATTCGCTTTTTGTCCCTCGAACTAACCCTACAGGTTATGATGCCCAAGATCCCTCCCCTTTCAGGAATATTCGACGCAGGAAAATACCCCTAGGTCTTCACCAGAACTATCAACCTATAGGGCTCGATCCGCAAGCCGAGGACCTATTTAAAGCTCCTGGGAGGTGCGAGGAGGCTACAGGAACCAGAAGACACCTTCGACAATGCTCCAGGTTGCCAAAGACACACGCAACAACGGATCCAAGCTCGCCACAGGCGAGTTCTTCACATGTTCTTCCACCACCATCTGGAGCTATATGATGAAGAACTAGCCTCTAGATGCAGCAGTTGGCATCCGATCAGTGCGACCCTCCATTATCAGATCTCATCGGAGATATAATGTTAGGTGTCCAGCACGAAGCGGTATCAACCATAAGATCATCGTCACAAGGATAAGTGTGAAGCATCCACCATCTGATCAAACTCATAGGGTGATTTTGACTGATACCCATACAATTTTTGTAATTTCATTCTAGTATTTAAGCTTTGTTTGTAGTGTAAAAAGTTTTTGATATTTTGCAATTCACCTCATGTACTTCACATAATTGCACTTAGGTCTGAATCCATATTACCTCACGTATCCATGCACGTGAGGGAACTGGGTATTTTGCACCTAGGACCTTGGATTTTCTGTATTTTATTTTAGTCCAAATTTTGGAATATAAGTGTAATATTTTCTGTAAATTTCCATCTAGCCCCATGAACTTTGCATTACGTACAAATATACCCCTTAAGGTATCTATTATTGAAGATATCTGAGAAATTGACATTTTTTTATTTTATTCTTCCCTATTGCATTCGGTATTGGTCCATAAAACTTAAATATTTACATAAATGCCTCTACGAGAGTGTATTTTCTTTTGTAGATTTTATTTTTGTTAAAAATAAGTTGTATGGCCTAAAAATGCATAGAAATACCTTATCTATTATTCTTTCACATATAATTATATTAAGGTATTTTATCTTATTTTTTATTTTTTTTAAAAATAAAAAACTATGCTATTTTGTCATGTCTATCTTAGAAAAGACAAAAAAATAGAAAAAAAATGTTTTGAAAATTACAAAAATATATATTTTTTATTTATTATCATGTTTATTATCTACAAAGAAAAAAATCCTAAAATGAAAAAAGAAAAATGCTAAAAATTAAAAGAGATTTTTACCCGACAAACCCTATAATCTTTGCTAATTACCTCTACGACCTTTGAAACATTGATATCCCCCCTCGACCCTGTAACTTGTTAACATTTACCTTACAGACCCTGTGGTTAACCCCCCTCCATTTGACCGTTAGAACTAACCAGATTCTGTTATCTTCATTTAAAATATACCCATTTTATTTATCAAATTTACTATAATTGCCACTCCCTCACCCACGTCAGCCCCGTCCAAGTCGAGCCTCCTCCACCTCCCCGCCCTACCGCCTCCCTTCTTGAGCCCCCCTCCCGACCGCTCGAAGTCCCCCTCTGCCGTTGAATGGCTTCTCTCCGCTGGCTCTGTCCAGCTCCTCTACCTCTCCAGCAACCACCTCACCGGCGACATCCCCCTCCCCTCTAACTGCTCCGCCCTCCTCCACCTCGACCTCTTCGACAACAACCTCACCGGTCTCTCCTCATACGACTCCTGCGGAAACCTCCAGCTCCTCAACGTCTCGGGCAATGTGATCTCCGGCACTCCCCAACGACATCTTTGGGAGCTGCCGGAACCTGCTGCAGCTTGACCTCTCCTTCAACAGCCTCTCCGTCCCCCTCTCCGCCGCTCTCGTGTATTGTACTGCGCTTGAGGTGATCAACCTCTCTAACAACAACTTCTCCGGTGATCTCCCAGTAGACGTCCTCAATTCTATGAACAGCTTAAAGAAGCTTCAGTTTGGGTTCAATTCGTTCTCCGGGAAGCCTCCGGATTTGCTCGCAAAGATGTCCGGTTTAGAGGTGCTAGACTTCAGCTCCAATTTGCTTGTGGGTGCAATACCAGAAGGTCTCTCCCAGAGCCCCGGTGGAGTTGAGCTCAAGGAGCTGTATTTGCATAACAATTTGCTTACCGGGAGGATTCCTCCGTCGATAAGTAACTGTTCTAAGTTGGTTTCTTTGGATCTGAGCTTCAATTTCCTTTCTGGGAGAATACCAACTTAGATTGGGTCACTTGCGGAGCTTCAGGACCTCCATATGTGAGAGAACCTGCTTGAGGGGGAGATCCCCGACAAGCTTATGTACGTGACGAAGCTCAAGAATCTTATCCTAGATAACAATGGTCTCACCGGAGCAGTCGGGATACATTGCAGTCGGATTGGTGACCGGGAAGAAGTATGTATATTTGAGAAACGATGGGCGCAGGGAGTGCCGTGGTGGCGGGAACTTGCTCGAGTTTGCGGGAATCAGGCCTAAGCAGCTCGACCGGGTGCCCACCCGTCGGTCCTGCAATTTCACGAGGGTGTATGCTGGCGCAACATAGTACACCTTCAACAACAATGGCTCCATCATCTTCCTCGACCTGTCATATAACAATCTTGAAGGAGAGATCCGAAGGAGCTGGGGGATATGTTCTATGTCATGGTGGTCAATTTGGGTCACAGCCACCCCCGACCACCCTTTTCTATCCTTTTTTTATATTATCTTGGCTAATCGTAACCGTCCAATGGTAAATTGGTTAGATTAACTCAAGACTAACCCAAGTATTTGACTCAAATATAGTTAAAATTGACGGCAGGCACTGCAAGAAAAATGAGGTGTGGCCACGGAATGTGGCTACGGAAACTTGTGGCCACGATAATTCCGTGGCCACTAGTTTTTCGTAGCTGCAATCCGTGGCCAAAGTCTTCATATAAGAGTTGTGACCACGACAACTTCTGTGGCCACTTGTAGTGGCCACGGCATATTCGTGGTTAGAGAACTCTCGCGACGAGAGTTGTAGCTACGGCTACTGACCACGATATGTCGTGGCCAGAGCCCAATTCTGTGGTCACAAACCCCATATCCGTGGCCATAGTTCTATAGCCACAACTTGTTTTCCTTGTAGTGAGGGTTTGTTGGGTAAGACGGAGCAAGGGTCGAGGGGGGAATATCGATGTTTTAAAGGTCGTAGAGGTAATTAGCAAAGATTATAGGGTCTGCCGGGTAAAAATCCCAAATTAAAAAGCTTTAAAATCCATATAGAAATTATAAAAAAATCTATAAAATTCCAAAAATATTTTTTTCTATTTCTAAAATTTATCTATCATATTTATTATATATTAAAATAGTTTCAAAAACTTTTATGGCTTTTAGCTATTTTAATTTCCACAAAATTATGGCTTATTTACTTTAGTCATTATTTTGATATATTTTCAATTAAAAATAAACAATATTAAAATATCAAAAATAAGGAAATTTTAAAAAGATAAAAAATTATTAATATTTATTATACAAATTTAAAAAATCGGAAAATCTAAAAATAAAAATATAAATTTTAAAATTGAAAATCTCGAAAAAACATAAAACAAAAATTCCAAAAAATAATTAATTAAAAACCCAAAAAAATAAAAAATCCTTAAAAAGACCAAAAATATTTGGTCTTTTTTGTCAATTTTTGTTGTCTATCCCATGTTCTCCATGTGTTAGACGCCCTAACATAGTTGTCCTCTATACACATTTTGTTATAGGGTTGCAATAATTTTTTATTCATGCTTGCACTGCTTCATCTTTACATTATGTGGGTTGATTATTGAATTACTACGAGTCTTGTGAGCCGTCACCTCAGCGATAATTTATTCTCACACTCCGTAAGGATAATTTTAGACCCATGCAAGACGTTGGTTTTCAGTTCTTCATTCTTACGGGAAGAAGAATGGATCAAGGGAGGAGAGGATCTAGGGAAGGGGAAAGTACGATCTGAAGGGTCAGCAAAGATGGTAGTTGTGTGATAAATCTCCGACCATGGTCAGAGCTAAAAATCAATGAGAGTGTTGTTGTGATTAAATGAGAGAAATACAAACATGACGAGGAACATGGATCACTTAAAAATGAATAATAATATCGGAGTGGAAGGAGGTGCGTGTTCTACAGCTCGGGGTCGGTCCTCGCTCAACATGCACGGTCGATACGAAGCTCAAGCAGCTCATATAAAAGGGTTGTGACAAACGTGATTGACCTCCGTATCTCACTAGAGATGAACCTCGATCTTTGCTCAAACTTAATCTCTCTCTCTCTCTCTCCCTCTCTCTGAGGGCAAGTAGGTGGCTTGGAATTCTCTCATGTAAAGGTAGATAGCTAAAAATGAATGCCTCTCAATGGTTTTGATTTTTAAAGCAATTGGTGAGGCATTAGTTTCATCTAACAAGAGGTTGCGGAGTTGAGGTGGAGAGCGATGGGTGAGAGGTTGGCGAAGATGAGGGCGGAATGGGTTGTCGAATGACATCGTAATCAAGGTATAAAGCCACGTGGAGATGTAGCGGTTGTTCAGTGAAGAACCATTGATGAGGAGGTTATCAATTGGAGGAAGAACTATCATAGGTTGAAGAAGAAGGTTGGTCGTTGGATCTTGTGATTGAATAACTACAATTGAGTCGTTAGTAGAATGAACTAGACTATCCAATCACTTGATCAGATGATTTCTGATGAGGCGTAAATGGAGTACTATGGGATGTTTGATCAAAAGATCATATGACTGAGGATGAAGGAGGGAAGGGCAAAGTAAACGATTCATATGGCGCACGCAGAGGCGGCCACATGGCCCAATGGAAAAAAGATTAAATAGAAGAAAAATAAATTAAAGTATCAAATGATGTCAAATCAAAAGGTGTTCAGTATGAAAGTTGTGTATCTTTTTAAAATGTACAACATCTATGTAGAGCTTAAAACTGCAATGCATTATATGTATAATATTCTTTTTGTTGGGAATTCTATAACTATCAAAATACCATTTCATTTGTTTTTCTATTTTTGTATTATTAAATAGGAATATAATTTCAATATATTATGTATAATATTACTCTAATTTTTAGCGATTTTTAATATAGTCATAGGACAAAGAGAATAAAAGGACACATTTCAAATATATATGTACATTGGTAACAAAAGGGATTTTGAAGCTTATTTACTTTATATCAAGTATCACTAATTATATACATAGTATAGAATAGGTGTATTTGTTATTTTGGCTCAGATAGAGAGCTAAGATCTTAATATAATATTGATGAATCTGGGAGTCATCACCTCCGGCAATGCTCAATCACACATGATCCGCATCCTAAACCTCCCTCACGTACACCCTCCCTTCGGCGCCATGCAACCAAGCAGGTGAGTTGTAGTACCTTTTTAAAATACATAAACTTACATTTTTTTCGAAGTCAATGCGATGCTTTTACAATTACTAAGAATTACAAGTGTGATATTTATATCTAGTTATACAATGTTTGTTCATACTATAGCCATAACAAGCATATATTATTCCGTTTCACAAAAATTAACTATCTATTTCTATAAATTTATCAAAACTCTCAATATTAGAACCATGATTCAAATGTCAAGGTTTAATGTGATACAAACTTAATCAAAGCTTATAAGTGACATTAGGTGAGCATTAAAAATTCGATCCATCCATAATTTGGTGAGCTTATAAGTGGTATAGTTAATTTGTAAGTGTGAACTGTACACAGATTAAAGCCGAAATACGATCCATGTGCACCCCTAGCTCCAAGTAGTCTATCGTGGACCTCAAATATTCATCGTCCATCCTCTCTCGAAAGTCTACTGTCTATTTATCATTCGGACGTTAACAACAAACTAACGGGTGGGGGAGATATATAATCAAACATATGACCATAGGGATTTACCTGCAATTAAGTAAATTATATGAGTAATTAATAAGGGACTAGTTCTTTACAAAAATCAGGGAGAACCTCTAAACCAAAAAGGTGAAAGTTGCTTGTTCCTTTAACTGCATCAAGAAGTTGATTGATACAATCAGTGACGTCTATTTTAAATCTGTTTAAATATAAAAAGACAAATATTATATGTACTAGAATTTCAAAGCTCTATATATCAACGCCTATTGGTTGTTATAATTCAAAATTTAAGCTGATGGCCATTAAATTTTCAACTAAAAAATTAACCATGGTTACAAAAAAATTAACCTAAGACAACAAATAATTTGATTATATGTTTCCATATCATCTGATGTTATATATTAACAAATATTATTCAATGTGAAATTAACTTTTCTTCTTGAAATTAGCAATGAATTCGATATTTAAAGGTTCATATAGCAACGATTTATCCATTGATTTATTTGTTAAAATCCGCATTAATCATTGCTAATTTTAACAATGATAAGACAAAAAAGTCAGCAGATAATCTTAGTTATATGATTTATTGCTAGAAATATAGCAACGAGTAAGATTCCAAATTTAAAGAATGAGGTAATGGATAATACTTGTTATACATTCAACTACGGATGATATGACAATGAATAAAAAATATTCGTTACCGCAGATAAACTTTGTTGTAGTGGATTACTTCAAATTTTGAAAAATAATAACACATAAGCATTGCTATGTAAAGCATTCCTAATGACATAGCAACATATATGACTTTCATTTCTAATTTTCAGTATAACTATAATTTAGTAATGGATAATATTCGTCAATATATATTTAACAAGGATGATTTAGTATGGGATTTAAAATAAACATCTTTATAAACCAAATTTGCGAAAGTGATCCAAAACCAAAAAAAAGTGCATCACAGCCTATCTTCACCGACGAGTTTGAAAGTGAGACGATTATTAAAACATTTAAAACAACATATTGATTATCCATATTTAATATATTACTATAACCAATCAACTATTCAGTTGGAAGAAAATCCAATTATTCACAAGAATGAAACATAAAGAATCATTATCAGCTTCTTCAGTAAAATGCCAAAAGATTTGTACTTAATTGAAAATATTCTTTATATTAAGTAAAATGAAAATGTTAGTTGTTTCATACAGATGTAGTGTATTATCGAGCTAAGAGCATTGTAGAGTGCCTTAAACATTAGCGACTTGAAATGGAAATGTGATACAAATGGATAAGTGTTACTTTATTCTTATCTATTTCGAAATAGGGATGCATATAAGTGTTACGTTATTCTTATATATTTCAAAATAGGGATGCAGATATAGATGCTTACATGAAGATACAATATCCTTGAAATGAATCCATATATAAAAAAGAAGTGCATCAAATAGCAAAGATTTTTTATAGATTAGCTCATATACATGGATTGAATGGCTTTTATACAAAACAAGCACTACAACAAAATACACAAAATTCGAAATTTGTATTTTTCAAACGTCCATTTTAATACTGGTCGAATCGACATTTGTTAGATGTCGATATGGAGATAACTTTTACGACGTGTGCAAGAAAACTGGGCATAATCGACTTTTACAGGCGTCGACAACTTGATATTCGCTTTTTTCGTCTTCTCCGATATGCTGAGTGCCGTCAAAGATCTTACTCTTCTCCAGCCCATGTCACCTCCATCCGTAGTTGCAATAATTTTTTTATTCATGCTTGCTTGCATTGCTTCATCTTTACATTATGTGGGTTGATTATTGAATTACTTGAGTCTTGTGAGCCATCACCTTAGCGATAATTTATTCTCACACCCTGTAAGGATAATTTTAGACCCATGCAACTATGCAAGACGCTGGTTTTCAGTTCTTCTTTCTTATGTGAAGAAGAATGGATCGAGGGAGGAGAGGATCTAGGGAAGGGGAAAGTGTGATCTGAAGGGTCAGCAAAGATGGTGATTGTGTGATAAAACTCCGACCATGGTCAAAGCTAAAAATCAATGAGAGTGTTGTTGTGATTAAATGAGAGAAATACAAACATGACGAGGAACATGGATAACTTAAAAATGAAGAATAATAGTGGAGTGGAAGGAAGTGCATGTTCTAGAGCTCGAGGTTGGTCCTCGCTCAACATGCACGGTCGATATAAAGCTCAAGTAGCTCATATAAAAGGGTTGTGACAAAGGTGATTGACCTTCGTATCTCACTAGAGATGAACCTCGATCATTGCTCAACCTTAATCTCTCTCTCTCTCTCTCTGAGGGCAAGTAGGTGGCTTGGAATTCTCTCGTGTCAAGGTGGATAGCTAAAAATGAATGGCTCTCAATGGTTTTGATTTTTAAAGCAATTAGTGAGGCATTGCTTTCAACTAACAAGAGGTTGCGGAGCTGAGGTGGAGAGTGATGGTGAGAGGTTGGCGAAGATAAGGGTGGAATGGGCTACCGAATGACATCGTAATCAAGGTATAAAGCCACGTGGAGATGTAGTGGTTGTTCAGTGAAGAACCATTGACGGGGAGGTTATCAATTGGAGGAAGAACTATCAGGGATTGAAGAAGAAGGCGGGTCATTGGATCTTGTGATTGAATAACTACGATTGAGTCGTTGGTAGAATGAACTAGACTATCCGATCACTTGATCAGATGATTTCTGATGATGCGTAAATGGAGTACTATGGGATGTTTGATCAAAAGATCATATGACTGAGGATGAAGGAGGGAAAGGCAAAGGAAACGAGTCATATGGTGCTCGCAGAGGTGGCCACATGGCCCAATGGAAAAAAAGATTAAATAGAAGAAATAAATTAAAATATCAAATGATGTCAAATCAAAAGGTGTTCCGTACAAAAGTTGTGTATCTTTTTAAAATCTACAACATTTATGTAGAACTTAAAACTGCAATACATTATATGTATAATATTCTTTTTGTTGGTATTTCTATAACTATAAAAATACAATTTCATTGTTTCGCTATTTTTGTATTATTAAATAGGAATATAATTTCAATATATTACGTATAATATTACTCTGATTTTTAGCGATTTTTAACATAGACATGGGACAAAGAGAATAAAATGACACATTGTCAAATATATGTGTACACAGTTTACAAAAGGGATTTTGAAGCTTATTCATTTTATATTATCACTAATTATATACATAGCGTAGAATAGGTGTATTTGTTATCTTGGCTCAGATAGAGAGCTAAGATCTTAATATAATATTGATGAATCTGGGAGTCATCACCTCCGGCAACACTCAATCGCACATGATCCACGTCCTAAACCTCCCTCGCGCACACTCTCTCTTCAACGCCATGCAACCAAGCAAGTTAGTTACAGGTGAGTTGGACTTTTTAAAATACATAAACTTGCATTTTTTTTGAAGTCAATGCGATGCTTTTACAATTACTAAGAATTACAAGTGTGATATTTATATCTAGTTATACAATGTTTGTTCATACTATAGCCATAACAAGCATATATTATTCCGTTTCACAAAAATTAACTATCTATTTCTATAAATTTATCAATACTCTCAATATTAGAACCATGATTCAAATGTCAAGGTCTAATGTGATACAAACTCAATCAGAGCTTATAAGTGGCATTCGGTGAGCATTAAAAATTCGATCCATCCGTAGTTTGATGGATTGGATTTGCATATTTAATGGATTGGATTAAAATCAAATCCATTAAGTGTGAATTGGACACAGATTAAGCCGAAATACGATCCATGTGCACCCCTAGCTCCAAGTAGTCTATCGTGGACCTCAAATATTCATCGTCCATCCTCTCTCTAAAGTCTACTGTCTATTTATCATTCGGACGTTAACAACAAACTAACAGGTGGGGGAGATATATAATCAAACATATGACCATAGGGATTTACCTGCAATTAAGTAAATTATATGAGTAATTAATAAGGGACCAGTTCTTTACAAAAATCAGGGAGAACCTCTAAACCAAAAAGGTGAACGTTGCTTGTTCCTTTAACTGCAACAAGAAGTTAATTGATACAATCAGTGACGTCTATTTTAAATCTGTTTAAATATAAAAAGACAAATATTATATATACTAGAATTTCAAAGCGCTATATATCAACGCCTATTGGTTGTTATAATTCAAAATTTAAGCTGATGGCCATTAAATTTTCAACTAAAAAATTAACCATGGTTACAAAAAAATTAACCTAAGACAACAAATAATTTGATTATATGTTTCCATATCATCTGATGTTAAATATATATTAACAAATATTATTCAATGTGAAATTAACTTTTCTTCTTGAAATTAGCAATGAATTCGATATTTAAAGGTTCATAGAGCAACGATTTATCCATTGATTTATTTGTTAAAATCTGCATTAATCATTGCTAATTTTAACAATGATAAGACAAAAAAGTCAGCAGATAATCTTAGTTATATGATTTATTGCTAGAAATATAGCAACGAGTAAGATTCCAAATTTAAAGAATGAGGTAATGGATAATACTTGTTATATATTCAACTACGGATGATATGGCAATGAATAAAAAGTATTCGTTACCGTAGATAAACTTTGTTGTAGTGGATTACTTCAAATTTTGAAAAATAATAACACATAAGCGTTGCTATGTAAAGCATTCCTAATGACATAGCAACATATATGACTTTTATCTCTAACTTTCAGTATAACTATAATTTAGTAATGGATAATATTCGTCAATATATATTTAACAAGGATGGTTTAGTATGGGATTTAAAATAAACATCATTATAAACCAAATTTGCGAAAGTGGTCCAACCAAAAAAAAGTGCATCGCAGCCTATCTTCACCAACAAGTTCGAAAGTGAGACGATTATTAAAACATTTAAAACAACATATTGATTATCCATATTTAATATATTACTATAACCAATCAACTATTCAGTTGGAAGAAAATCCAATTATTCACACAAGAATGAAACATAAAGAGTCATTATCAGCTTCTTCAGTAAAATGCCAAAAAAATTGTAGTTAATTGAAAATATTCTTTATATTAAGTAAAATGAAAATGTTAGTTGTTTCATACAGATGTAGTGTATTATCGAGCTAAGAGCATAGTAGAGTGCCTTAAACATTAGCGACTTGAAATGGAAATGTGATACAAATAGATATAAGTGTTACTTTATTCTTATCTTTTTCGAAATATGGATGCATACAAGTGTTACGTTATTCTTATATATTTCGATATAGGGATGCAGATATAGATGCTTACATGAAAATGTGATACAATATCCTTGAAATGAATCCATATATAAAAAAGAATTCTGGTCTGAATGATTTTTTATAGAAATGAATCCATATACGAAGTGCATCAAATAGAAAAGATATTTATAGATTAGCTTATATACATGGACTGAATGTCTTATATACAAAACAAACACTGCAACAAAATACACAAAATTCGAAATTTATATTTTTCAAATGCCCATTTTAATACTGGTCGAATCGACATTTGTTAGATGTCGAGATGAACGTGTGCAAGAAAACTGGGCATAATCGACGTTTACATGCGTCGACAACTTGATGTTCGCTTTTTTCGTCTTCTCCGATGTGCTGAGTGCCGTCAAAGATCTTCCTCTTCTCCAACCCCACGTCACCTCCATCCGTAGTGAGCCATAGCACTTCCTCACGTCAAGCTCCATTCCTCCTCGATTGGAGGTATTTATATAACCCCAATTACTTCTCATAGTCTAATCCCCATTTCTTCGGTTTCTACCGAATCCCAAATCCTAATCTCATCTTCCTCCGCCTCTGTAGCATCGTCTCTCAGTTGCAGCAGGTTGTCCGAAGACGATGCTAAAATCTCAACCCTAACCCCATCTTCCTCTGCCACAGCATCAACATCTCAACCCTAATTTCATTTTCTCGAAGACGGTGGCACGGGTGAGTGTTCATTTACGGATATCGATTGTGTTCTCAATCTAGATTTCACATTTTCTCGAACACAAAGATAGGCTGCGATGTGTTCTATCTATACTAAATAAACCCGAACACAATCGATAGCAGTGTGAGGTTTTTGAAGGGTTTATTTACGGATATCGATTGTGTTCTCAATCTAGATTTCACATTTTCTTAGATCAACTGAATAATTTGGTTTTCCCATTTCACGTGGTATTATTTGATCGACTGCGATGAAATTAGATGTTGAGTGTGGGGTGTTTTCCCCATTTCTCTGTGGTATGAGGTTTTTACCTTAATAAACATCTCTGGGTTCATAAATGTATATTTTTGTTGTCTGGATTTGATTTGAATATCTTATGATGTTGCACAGAGTACATTTTTCTGTTTGGAATGATTAGATTTCCATCTTAAGGAATATATCATGGTTCGTAGATGTTGGGTGGAACTATGACTTGTAAAAATATGTTCCGGGGTTGTTGATGATATGATATAATCCTTTCATTGGTTCTTTTCAATGTAAAATAATTATACGGATTCGAGGGTGGTGTTGTGATCTACTATGTCGTTTGAAAATAGATTGCCATTGGGTTGTGAGTTATTGTGGACCACAGAATCCAATTTGAATTTACTTGTTTTGGATAAATTTTTTTAACGATGTTACTTATATTGGATTCCAAATATATCTCTGTTTCCTGAAACCATGCATTTATCATTTCTATGAAATTTATAAGACCTAACAGATAGAACAAACACGCCCTTGAGTATTCTTTTTATAACCATCTTCATGATGGCATCAAGACAAAACATTTCAGATCACACATTGGATAAAAACATGATGGAGATGTACCTTATTAGCCACTTATTTTAATCTAGTCCATTTTAGTATTGTGTAGAGAGAATTAATTTTAACGGATGGAATTCAAACCAACTATAAGCCTATGGTTTTATGGAATTGAGAATGGGCATTGATTTGTTGAATTCTAAACTTGTGCGCCATATATACACGATTAGATTTGATTATGGTAATGCAATGTGTGGATTTGCTTGGATTTAAATGACTCTTAAGATTGAACTTTCTAGTGTTTGAATTCGAATTTCTATATTCTGTTGTGATGCAAGTATTGTCAAAGGAAACAATAAGTGATCTGTGCAAACACTTTCAGAGTTAGTCTCGAGGACTATTAAATTTGATAAATAAATATTTTTTGATGCTTGATTATGCATTATAATCCATTTTATTAGGATCTCAGGTTGGTTTTGTAATTTTCAGTAATTTTACTTGTACTGATGTGCGACTTTAATACAAATCTATTCCTCTAAAAACTTTACTCGTTAGTACAGACTGAATTAACAATCAGTTATGTCTCTTTAGGGGGAGACCATGTCGAAGTTATGTCTCTTTTTGGATGGATAGGGCTTAGAATTCGATGGGTAATGCTTTCATTTTTTGTGTGCGGGTAATAGGATGCTGTCAGTTTTTTGATCTGTTGATATTTGTGTCTTGCACATATGCACAACTAAATGCTGCTTACTATATCCTAACTATACTTGATTTGTTGTTCTTCAACACTACTTTGATTAATGGCTTGACTCTTTTCTTCTAAAAAAATGTCAAATGTCTTGCATATTTTTATTAGCCTGCACTTGTTTTACAAATCTGAACAATTTCATATTTCAAGTCTTCTCTCTTATCTATATTCTCCCTATCCATCACCATAGCTATTTCTGTGTGTCGCGTTATGCTAATGGGATATTATTCATATGGTTATCATATCAAGGAAGAGGAATGCGCAAATGGGTGTTTGTGTATAGTATGGTAGCGAGATATATTTCCGAACCAAGGTAATTTTTCACTCATTTGCTTTAGAGGAGCAAGAGTGGAAGTGCAAAAGGGTGTTTGTGTACAGTATGCTAACAAGATATTATTTCCGAACCAAGGTAATTTTTCACTCATTTGCTTTAGATGAGCAGGCGTAATTGTAATTATTCATTTCTATCCCAGACATGTCTAACAATATTACTATGTATTTGTCTTGGTCTATTTATGTATTTACTGTTCGAATTTAATTCTAACGATGGACTTATGTGTATATATATAATCGATAATACTGTCAAGTGTCCTAATAAAATAAAAATGGTGATCAAATAAAGTTCAAGAATTTATTTGGGCATAAGTGTATATTTTTTGGTTACATGTGGATTGCTTATGTAGAGACCAAGGGAGAATTTCCAAATCTATGATGGGTAGATTCGAAAATTCTCAAGGAAGTTATAGAAATGGTCATGGTCCCCAAAGATAACCCACTATCTTTGTTTCCCTATTTGAATCCCATCTCAATAGGGAAGTTACGAAGGGGGTTCTCTCTTCTCTCCATCCATTGTTTTTTTGTTCTCTCTCTTGAGAAGGCTTTGGAAGAAGGGAGTCTTGAGGAAAGGGGTTATCTTTGGAAGATCATCATCTCTTTTCCTTTCAATGGCTACATCATTTTCAGGTACATATTTTTCCTCTTTTACATCCTTAAAGCATTGATGATACGATGCCTCTTTCATGTCATGTTCTTGTTTGTTTGGACATATACTTGTACCCTTTGTTGTACGTACATATTGTTTCCTCTTTTATATCCTTGAAACTTTGATAGTAAAATGCCTCTCTTATGTCTTGTTCTTAATTGTATAAACTTATACGTGTACCTCTTATAAAAAAATCTTTTTTTATTGACAATATGTATACACGGTATACACGTTAACATCTTTTGTTTGATGTTGTACTTTTCATCATATTGTTGAATTATGGCATGTGATATTTCATGATTTCAAAACACTAAGTGGAAGTTGATTACTCTTTTAAAAGAATCCGTTGATTGCAGAATCCGTTGATTGATTTTGTGTAGGTGTGTGTTTCAACACGGAAGTTGATTACTCTTTTAAAAGAACTTCATTTATACTGTTCACGCCGTCGTATCATTATACATCCTATTATTATCATGTTGTTATCTTTCGGTAATTCCCATCAAGTTGAGATATCAACAATGGGATATGGGCCCACAGTTTCCCATTAGGCATTTTTGTTGTTAAAACTTAACAACGGTTTTGAATATAGGGATGGTTTTTTTTACATATTTTGATATACATTTATTTAAACAATATGTCACCAAAGTGGCTGATGTTGTTGAAATTAATGTGTGATGAAATATAAACGGTTATGCATTATTAATTTATATGGATGATATTTACCCAAAGGAAAATTGATATCCATTAGAAATTATGCATATGCTTTAGTATTAAATATGTGATGATTATTTGGTTATCGTGCAAATATTAAATCCACCCAAAGGTAGATTTCTATTTGGTACGTTATTATCATCAATATTTATTACTAAGTCAAGATATCGCTCACAAGTTAAATTTTTGTCCAAAGATAAAACTATAATGGAGTGGTAGATATCTTGAGATAGGATTTTACCTATATTCATTTTCATTTGCAGTTATGTGAGCATTTATGTTATTTTTTTTCAGATATGAATTCCTCCAATATAACTGCTACCATCAATTCGATTCCAATGTTAAATGGCTCCAATTTTAAGTCATGGCAGGAGAACTTGTTGATAGTTCTCGGGGTCATGGATCTTGACCTTGCGATAATGATTGACTCTCCTCCACCACTTACGGATAAGAGTACCTCTGATGAAAAGAGGGATAAAGAAAAGTGGGAGAGATCAAATCGCATGTGCATGATGATAATGAAAAGAGCCATTCCGGAAGCATTCAGGGGCACTATATCTGAGAAAATAAGTACTGCTAAAGAATTCCTTGCCGATATTAAAAAACGATTTGCCAAGAATGAAAAGGCTGAAATTGGTACACTCTTGGCTAGTCTGATTTCAATGCGGTATAAGGGAAAAGGTAACATCAGGGAGTACATCATGGAGATGTCTCATCTTGCTTCTAAGTTAAAAGCACTCAAACTTGAACTCTCTGAGGACTTGTTGGTGCATTTGGTTCTGATATCTCTTCCACCTTCATTCAATCAGTTTAAGGTGAGCTATAACTGTCAGAAAGAGACTTGGTCTCTGAATGAGCTCATCTCATACTGTGTTCAGGAAGAGGAAAGGCTAAAGCAAGATAAGACAGAAAGTGCTCATCTTGCCTCCACCTCTAAGGGAAAGGGCAAGAAAAGGAAGCAGGAAAATGAAGCTGCAGTCACAGTACCACATAAGAAACAACAAAATAAGGAACCATCTGCTACGGGTTGTTTCTTTTGTGGAGCTGAAGGACACAAGAAGAAGCAGTGCACAAATTATCACGCTTGGCGTGCTAAGAAAGGTACGCTTCATAGTTTGGTTTGTTCAGAAATTAATTTGACTTCGATACCACAGTACACTTGGTGGCTAGATTCTGGAGCTACTACTCATGTTAATGTCTCCATGCAGGGCTGCCTGAGCTACCGAAAACCCAGTCAAGCTGAAAAGTACCTCTACGTGAGGAATGGTGAATCAGTAGATGTCGAAGCAATAGGAAAATTCAGATTATTGTTGAAGAGTGGCTTTTATCTTGATCTAAATGGAACTTTTGTTGCTCCTTCTTTTCGTAGAAATTTAATTTCAGTTTATCTTTTGGACAAAGCTGGTTATTATGTTTCTTTTGATGATAGAAAACTTAGTCTATTTCAAAATTCTATCCTCATTGGTTCTGGTTTCTTATCTGAATTTGATCGTCTTTATTGCTTGAATACGATTGCCTCTTATAGTGAATCTTTTCTTTCTACTACACGAGGTATGAAAAGAAAATCTACAGATACAGATTCAGCATCATTATGGCACAAACGATTAGGGCACATATCCAGGTCAAGGATAGAAAGGCTTGTGTCAACTGAAATTCTAAGTTCCTTAGATTTCACAGATTTTGATATATGCGTGAATTGCATAAAAGGAAAACAAACCAATAAAAGGAGATTTGAAGCCAATAGGTCATTAGACGTCTTAGAACTTATACATATAGATATTTGTGGTCCATTCCCTATGGTTGCTTGGAATGGACAACAATATTTTAGAACGTTCATAGACGATTTTTCTAGATATGGCTACATATATCTCATTCATTAAAAATCTCAATCCTTGGATGTGTTCAAAAATTTTAAGGCCGAAGTTGAGAATCAACTCGGTAAAAGGATTAAAAGCGTTAGATCTGACCGTGGTGGTGAATACTATGGCAGATATGACGGTTCAGGTGAACAACGTCCAGGACCATTTGCAAGATACCTCGAAGAATGCGGTATCATCCCACAGTATACCATGCCAGGGTCACCGACCATGAATGGTGTAGCTGAAAGACGAAACAGAACACTTAAGGATATGGTGAGGAGTATGATTTGTCATTCTTCCTTGCCAGAGTCTCTTTGGGGAGAAGCACTCAAGACTGCATCATATATCCTAAATAGAGTTCCAACTAAGGCAACTAGTAAAACCCCATATGAACTTTGGACGGGTAGGAAGCCCAGTCTAAACCATTTTCATATTTGGGGATGTCCTGCTGAGGCAAGGCCTTACAAGCCAAATGAAAAGAAACTGGATGCAAGAACAATTAGTTGTTACTTTATTGGATACTCTGAAAGATCAAGGGGGTACAAATTTTATGATCCCACAATTAAGTCCATTTTTGAGTCTGGTAATGCTAGATTTTTTGAGGATGTTGAGTTTGCGAGGGGAGATAAAGGTAAAGACTTTGTCTTGGAAGAGGAATATGTTGACATTCCCTCAGGTGTTGTTAGAATTGATAGGGATCACATTCCTATCATTTTTGACGACACAAATATTCAAGACAATGTTACTGAATCAACCCAAAATGAAATTATAGAGGAACAAACGTCAACACCTTATGAATCTTTGCCATTAAGAAGATCTACTAGAGAGAGAAGAAGTGCAATATCAGGTGAGTATATTGTATTTCTCCAAGAACAAGATGTAGACATTGGAGTGATGGAAGATGACCCAATCACCTTTCATCAAGCCATGCAAAGTATTAACTCTCTAAAGTGGATAGATGCCATGAATGAGGAAATTAAATCCATGAAGGAGAACAATGTGTGGGAACTTGTCCCATTACCTGAAGGTGTGAAACCCATTGGTTGCAAATGGATATTTAAAATCAAGAGGGATTCAAAAGGTGATGTGGAAAGATACAAAGCCCGCCTTGTTGCAAAAGGATTTACAAAAAAAGAAGGCATTGATTATAAAGAGACTTTCTCTCCAGTTTCTTCGAAAGACTCTCTCGGGATTATAATGGCATTAGTTGCATTCTTTAATTTAGAATTGCATCAGATGGATGTAAAGACAGCATTTCTCAATGGTGACATTGACGAAACAATATATATGGTGCAACCAGAAAACTTTGTGTCGGGAGATCCAAAGAATATGGTTTGCAAACTCAAGAAATCTATCTACAGACTCAAACAGGCTTCGAGACAATGGTATTTTAAATTTCATCATGTGATCATCTCTTTTGGTTTTGAGATGAATTTGGCTGATGAATGCATATACCATAAATTTAGTGGGAGTAAACATATTTTCTTAGTATTATATGTTGACGACATCTTACTTGCTAGCAATGATATGAACCTTTTACAGGACACCAAGAAATTTCTTTCAAAGAATTTTGATATGAAAGATCTTGGTGATGCTTCTTTTGTTTTGGGTATTGAGATATATCGGGATCGTTCTCAGCATATCCTTGGTTTATCTCAAAAGAGCTATATTGAAAAGGTTCTCAAAAGATATGGCATGCAAGATTGTAGACCATCTGATACCCCCGTGGCTAAGGGAGACAAGTTCAGTCTAAATCAGTGCCCTAAGAATGATTTTGAGAAAAGAGAGATGCAAAGAATTCCTTATGCATCAGCAGTTGGAAGTCTAATGTATGCGCAAGTTTGTACTCGTCCAGACTTGGCATATATTACAGGGATGTTGGGCAGATATTTGAGTAATCTAGGACAGGATCATTGGAAAGCAACTAAAAGGGTCCTGAGATATCTACAAAGAACAAAAGAATATATGCTCACATATAGGAGGTCGGACCAACTTGAGATCATTGGTTATAGCGACTCCGATTTTGTTGGATGTCAAGATAGTATGAAGTCTACATCAGGCTACATCTATCTACTTGCTGGAGGTGCTATTTCTTGGAAGAGTGCTAAGCAGTCTCTTATAGCCTCTTCCACTATGGCAGCAGAATTCATAGCTTGTTACGAGGCATCCAATCATGGAATTTGGTTGTGTAATTTTGTCACTGGGCTGCGTATAGTTGATGATATTGAAAGACCATTAAAGTTATTTTGTGACAACAAATCAGCAGTCTTATATTCCAATAACAATAGGAGTTCGACAAAATCTAAGCATATAGACATCAAATTCCTGGTTGTTAAAGAAAGAGTACAAAGTGGACAATTATCTATTGAGCATATCGGTACAAACTCCATGATTGTGGATCCGCTTACTAAAAGATTGCCACCCAAAGTATTTCGTGATCATACCATGAATATGGGTGTCGTTTCAATTAAGGATATTCAGTTTTAGTGGGAGTTTGTAATTTTGAAATGCTTATAAACAGTTTTATTTGGTATTTGGGAAATTCAGTTTGGACATTGTGGTTATTGTTTTGTTAAATAACTCTTTTATGTTCACTATATTACTCATCAAGTATGATCTCAATTCAGTGGACCAGTTAGAAATTGATATGTTAAGATCACATTACATATGATTTCCATGCTACATACCCATGTTCTTATCCTCGTTATTAAGTTGTATTAACATATGTGACCATTAAAGGTTAAGTTACTATGATTGTAACGTAGTCATTTTGATCCTATGCTTGATACAACTTGTAGATAGGATTTATGGATACACTTAAAAGAGGTGACAGAAAGGTTGAGCTCATTCGGATATTATGAGATTATAATATCTACACATATAGTCCAAGTGGGAGATTGTTGGAATTTAATTCTAACGATGGACTTATATGTATACATATATAATCGATAATACTGTCAAGTGTCCCAATAAAATAAAAAAGGTGATCAAATAAAGTTCAAGAATTTATTTGGGCATAAGTGTATATTTTTTGGTTACATGTGGATTGCTTATGTAGAGACCAATGGAGAATTTCCAAATCTATGATGGGTAGATTCGAAAATTCTCAAGGAAGTTATAGAAATGGTCATGGTCCCCAAAGATAACCCACTATCTTTGTTTTCCTATTTGAATCCCATCTCAATAGGGAAGTTACGAAGGGGGTTCTCTCTTCTCTCCATCCATTGTTTTTTTTGTTCTCTCTCTTGAGAAGGCTTTGGAAGAAGGGAGTCTTGAGGAAAGGGGTTATCTTTGGAAGATCATCATCTCTTTTCCTTTCAATGGCTACATCACTTTCAGGTACATATTTTTCCTCTTTTACATCCTTAAAGCATTGACGGTACGATGCCTCTTTCATGTCATGTTCTTGTTCGTTTGGACATATACTTGTACCCTTTGCTGTACGTACATATTGTTTCCTCTTTTATATCCTTGAAACTTTGATAGTAAAATGCCTCTCTTATGTCTTGTTCTTAATTGTATAAACTTATACGTGTACCTCTTATAAAAAAATCTTTTTTTATTGACAATATGTATACACGGTATACACGTTAACATCTTTTGTTTGATGTTGTACTTTTCATCATATTGTTGAATTATGGCATGTGATATTTCATGATTTCAAAACACTAAGTGGAAGTTGATTACTCTTTTAAAAGAATCCGTTGATTGCAGAATCCGTTGATTGATTTTGTATAGGTGTGTGTTTCGACACGGAAGTTGATTACTCTTTTAAAGAACTTCATTTATACTGTTCACGCCGTTGTATCATTATACATCCTATTATTATCATGTTGTTATCTTTCGGTAATTCCCATCAAGTTGAGAGATCAACATTTACCTTTAATTTTGCAGTTACATAATCACATTAGAATCCTGTTATGTATTTGTGCCTTCATGTATGCTAAAAAAGTGTTAGCAAGAGTAATTCGTTTTTATGTTTCAAACGACCAAGTTATGTGCTGTATTAATCTGAGTACTAATTCTAACTACTCGTGTCCATGCCCTCATAGCCTTATGTCCTGATAATGGGAATCCACTTTTGATTTCATATTCATGACTTTGTGTTCTGCTTATGAATGAAATTTGTCAACTCAAGATGGTTGAGATTCTCATTTTCTCTTTCCTGCTTATATAGATCTATGATATATTCCAGTTTTTTCCATCTAAGATTCAGCTTGGGGTCTTCCCAGCTACTATGTCTTGTTCGTAGAAAAGGGTATATATCGTCTGTGAAGCTCTTTAATTTCTTGGATGTTGTAGATATAGGGAGGAGCAGGAAGCCCATAACTGTGGCTGATGCAGCACCTCCTCAAGTAGATGGTTTCCGACATTATATTAAAAAAATAAAGTAATGGACTACTCTCCTACTAATCTCCTACGGGCATCAGAGAGTTGACATCACAAACTAACAATCGTTGATAGCAAAATGTGCAGACAATCTGACATTCAAACTGCCACCTCCTCCAATCACTCCTCGTCTTACCACCACCTCGTCATCGCCTCCGACATCTAGCTTAACTCCACTGTAGATTTCTAGTCACTTGTTCAAACCCATTTGTATAGTTTAGTGATTAATTGGTTCTTTACCAAGACGAACAATGCTTTTGTTTTGACAGTAATAAGCAGGAGGAGGGAACATGGAAGAACCTCTACACAGGCATCATAAAATATATTTCAATTTCTTAACAGTACCAATAATTAATTAAGTTGTCCGTGAATTCTATAATTTAGTTACTCTCTATTCAAAAATATTTTTGAATCTTGGGAGTTTTGTAGATTGCCTATATGTTGCAAAGTTTTGATTTTTTATCATGCTAGGAGCCAATACATTATTTTATGTATATGATTAGTTATTAGGAGGAGGTCTAGTTCGGAAACTCTGTCATTTTGACGCTAACAATATTGTCTTGATATTTGAAGGAAGTTTGCGGATTCATGCTACTGGGAAGGTTCTTGAACCAGATACAATCAAGGCAGTGGAATTCTGCAGGAACATATATGTTGCCAATGGGATAACTTATATAAAGTTTCCAGAGCACTACCTTGTATCTCAACTTCTCGGTATGCAACTCGTGTTTCTTCTATAGATAGAGTCAGTCACAATGTCCTTAAGTACCCATCTTGTTTTATTGAAAGAACATTGTCGCTTTGTGTTTGGTACTTTTTTCACATGCAGTGAGGACATCATAAATTTTATCATTTTCCTTGTGTTCATTCTGCTGGGAGGAGGTTCCTGAGTCGGTAAGAACCAAGGTCCCTTGTACTTACATAAAGCATATCGTTTCATATTATTTCAGGAGTAAAGTTTTTTTGAACTGACTTTTGGAAGTAAAAATTGCAGAGGAGTTTGGAAGGACTAACTGACTTTTGTTGGCTATGCGTACAACCACAGGTGTGTTCACATTTTTCCTTTTATTAAATAATTCTACTAATCACCATATACATCCTTCTTCATCTTGCTTATGATGTCAATATATTTCATCCAACCTTTTGCTTTCCCGTTATCATATAAATTGGTGATTCCTTAGAAATGTGAGGATATCATCGTGTGTATAACTTGGAGAAAAAGTTATAACCATTAGACATAATTTTTCTTTATATTGGCATAATAGTTAAAACTGTATTTTCTTTCATATGGTTCTTCATATTTATGTGGCTGCAATTAGAGGTCTTTATCCAGTTAAAGGACCTTTACCAATGAAATTTCTCTTGTCTGATCCTTGGAATTCTTCTTTATTGAAATCGGGATCACTTACAACGACCAAAGCTAGTGCTCGAGATGCATGAAACTCAATTTTCATAGAAGGATCAGATCCGAGATACTGCTGATATTGATTCAAATTACGTACAAGATGGTGCAAGAAGCTGCAATGATATCAATCAGAGCTGGAACACAACAATGGTCCATCAGCTCCGGCCAGTTTCCATTCCAACCCGCTTGGCACCTCCAAAGAAGTCGATCAGAGCAGGAAGAACGCATGCGAGTATGCTTAGTTTCCAATTCTGTTGTAGTGCTATTTTGTAGGATACATTTAGATCTCAATGTTGCACAACTTCGGATCATTTGGTGCACATCAACATTTAGATCTTAATGTTAAACCACTTTGGATCATTTGTATATTGAGTGTCTACAATTGAAACCTTAAACCTCACGTTATGTGCTCTCCTCTCTCTCCCAGAGATGTATGCAATAGCTTTTGGAGAGCAGTGTGAGGATTATTGTCCACAAATGCCAATAAATGAGCTTAGGAAAAGGATCCCATAAATGCTTCGGGGAAAATGAGCCCATATTTGTCATTAAATGCGATTGTGAAAAGAAGCCCAGAAATGCTTCGGGAAACGAACGCATAAATGCCAATACATGCCAAAGGGAAAAGGAGGATATCAAACGCCGAATACAGTGCTATAAGCGACGTTTATACAAATAACAGTCGATTTATGACGGTATAATCAATGTGTATACGTCGAATTAAGCTACACAGATCGACGTTTACACGTCGTATTTAGAAAATATACTCGACGTTTGTTTACTGATCTCATATGAGTCGACATAACAAAATATAAGTCCAATATGATCTATTTTGAGGAGCCTGAATCGACACAATCTTCTGACGTATACATATGTCTAAAAAACACATATTCGTCGTTTATCTATGCATTTTCCGACGTTTATAAACGTCTATGGTTGTTTTTGTTGTAGTTAAACATAATAAGTGTTTTATTTCATTGTACCAAATAATTAAAAAATGTTTAGAATACAACTCCAATTAAATTTATATATGTTGAAAAGGGTTGTGTAGATATAAATATTAATATATCAAAGTAAAATCAATAGTATATATCTATGCCTAAACGGACACCAATCTATATCTATATCTATACTAAAGCTGGGTACTCCCAGCTTCTTCCCATACATTGACACGTGGGTTCATGCGTGTCTTCTCCCTTCCCCTGTTTTAGCATCCCCGACTCTCCCTGTCTGCGGACGCGTGTTGGTGTCATTTGCGTTTTTTTCCTTCCTCATTTTAGCATTCCTACTTCTCCCCTTCGTCGTCAACACGTTACTTGCAATTGTGTTAACACCGAACAAGTCGCCATTCCAAAACGTGGAAGCTTTTCCCTTTCCCATCTCCCTCCAACGATGCCTCCCTTCCTCACTTCCTCTCACCTGCCTCTCCCCCCAACCCTCGCCTCACCTACATCGGACTCCTCTCCCCTCCAACCGGCTTACCCTCCATCACCTTCTCCCTCCCTCTCCTCTCCCCCCTCCCCCTCCCTCTCCTCTACCACCCTCCCCCGCCGCCTCCACCTCCCCCTCTATTCCCCTTCATGAACTGGCTCGGAAATCTAGGTCTCGGCTCCAACCCCCACGTCATCGTCGATCCCTCCTCGATGGTGATGGGCCCCAACGATGATGTCCCTGCTCCCGGGCTGAGCTTTGCAGCTTAGCGCCGGGTGATTTTGGGGCCTGGAGCTCGCTTTCCAGAGGGTCCCTGGTGTTGCCCGCACCGATGTCGGCTGTGCTCTGGCACGTCAAACCACTCTGAGGTCGTCCGCCTGCAATACGACCCCTCGGAATGCCCATACTAAATGCTTCTCAATGACTTTTGGGCCAGGCATGCCCATACCACACTTAATTGACAGGGCAATGATGTTGGTACGCAATATAGATCTGGCATATATTTTTACACACATGAGCAAGAGTAAGGATCAGGAAAATTATTATTGAGATCCTTCCGGCAAAAAAATTTACTGTGCTGAGGAATATCACCATCAGTACCTTGCGAAGTGGGGACGTTTTGGCTTTAAGCAGTCAGTTGAGAAGGGATATAATGAGCCGATACGCTGCTATGGTTGAAAATTGGGTATTGCATCGTTCCTCTTATATACTCTACTGTCTATATATTCCTTGGAGAGACTCATTCTTATTCTTCATCTTAGAGCATGAAAGTATTTCTCGCACCATGAGTCTCTCCAAGGAATATATAGACAGTAGAGTATATAAGAGGAACGATGCAATACCCAATTTTCAACCATAGCAGCGTATCGGCTCATTACATCCCTTCTCAACTGACTGCTTAAAACCAAAACGTCCCCACTTCGCAAGGTACTGATGGTGATATTCCTCAGCACAGTATTTTTTTTTGCCGGAAGGATCTCAATAATAATTTTCCTGATCCTTACTCTTGCTCATGTGTGTAAAAATATATGCCAGATCTATATTGCGTACCAACATCATTGCCCTGTCAATTAAGTGTGGTATGGTCATGCCTGGCCCAAAAGTCATTGAGAAGCATTTAGTATGGGCATTCCGAGGGGTCGTATTGCAAGCGGACGACCTCAGAGTGGTTTGACGTGCCAGAGCACAACCGACATCGGTGCGGGCAACACCAGGGACCCTCTGGAAAGCGAGCTCCAGGCCCCAAAATCACCCGGCGCTAAGCTGCAAAGCTCAGCCCGGGAGCAGGGACATCATCGTTGGGGCCCAGCACCATCGAGGAGGGATCGACGATGACGTGGGGGTTGGAGCCGAGACCTAGATTTTCGAGCCAGTTCATGA
The DNA here is from genome assembly GCA_037367405.1 of Ottelia alismoides. Taxonomy (NCBI): domain Eukaryota; kingdom Viridiplantae; phylum Streptophyta; class Magnoliopsida; order Alismatales; family Hydrocharitaceae; genus Ottelia; species Ottelia alismoides. Next base: position 378,089 of record JAZKJV010008257.1, on the reverse strand, counting down.
AGGGGAGTAGAGGGGGAGGTGGAGGCGGCGGGGGAGGGTGGTAGAGGAGAGGGAGGGGGAGGGGGAGAGGAGAGGGAGGGAGAAGGTGATGGAGGGTAAGCCGGTTGGAGGAGAGAGGAGTCCGATGTAGGTGAGGCGAGGGTTGGGGGGAGAGGCAGGTGAGAGGAAGTGAGGAAGGGAGGCATCGTTGGAGGGAGATGGGAAAGGAAAAAGCTTCCACGTTTTGGAATGGGGACTTGTTTGGTGTTAACACAATTGCAAGTAACGTGTTGACGACGAAGGGGAGAGGTAGGAATGCTAAAATGAGGAAGGAAAAAAACGCAAATGACGCCAACACGCATCCGCAGACAGGGAGAGTCGGGGATGCTAAAACAGGGGAAGGGAGAAGACACACATGAACCCACGTGTCAATGTATGGGAAGAAGCTGGGAGTACCCAGCTTTAGTATAGATATAGATTTGTGTGCATCTAGATATAGAGCTTCCATTGGTTGTTAAAAAAAACTCCTAAATGGTACATTCGACCAGCACTTGATCATCACTGATCGGAACTTCATCATTGATGGTTCTCTCTACATGGATCTCCATGGCACCATGTCAACACCATCAATAAAAACTTCTCTATACATCCATTTGGCTCATTTCCAGTCTATCGGATCGTCGTTGGTGCTCAACTACAACGCCTTCAAGAGCTGCATACAGAATAACAACAACACCTTGCTGAAGCTGCAAGTTGGGTCGGCGACACCGGTTGCCAACCACTAGAGTCATGGAAGATCGTGGCAAAGCAGGGTGGTCTGTGTCGTACGAGTTCGATCGCACGGCCAAGCCTGGATACGTCTACCACTACCATGTTAGTCAATTATCTCCCAACAGACAATATATCTATGATATAATTATGATGATTCCAAATTATGATGAAGATGAAATTAGAGACATTCTTGGATTTGATTGTCGATTTTTTATATGTGCAGATTCTAGATCATGAGGACAATGAGATGATCCTACCGTTGTCGATGACACCTTAATGATACATGGCATTCGATGATACATGACACCTTGAATAATTAAAGGAGGTTTATGGTTGTAGCTAAGTGTGAACAATGCGCATTTGGATATTATTGTATCTATTTGTGTTTGCCTCACATGCATGCGATGTGATTAACTTACAGTTTTTTTAAAAAAGATCTCATGTTGGTTCCGGTTAATTATCCATCTATTTTTTATAATCATATTGATATGTTCCTATCCTTTTAAGTATCCCTAACTCTGGTGCGCTCACCATGTTGGTGCAGAAGAATCCGGTGAAGAAGGTCCCTAATTCAACTACTATTACTCCATTCATTAATCTTGAGTCTTACATTACATATTCTTATCATTGTTATCTTTTTGTCGACTATTTGACGTTGTTATGATGTTGAACTAAAGACATTTTCTCCCATTTATGTAATTATTTATAATAAGATTGCTTGGATTAAAATTAAACCAGATATCTAGCTTTGTAAGTTTTCCATAAAGTAAATGTTGCTCTTTTTGGTTGGTTATATGTGCGGTATGTTCTTACATAGCATCAGTTCTAGCTTCTTTGGTTGTCGAAAATTGTAACAAATCTATACAGATTGAACACATTTTAATGGTCAAGTACTAAATAAATCATATCATAACATATATTATCTTTGTATTTATGCCACAAGATTGTTCTTCCATAATTTTATAATAATCAAGAAAAAAGGGTGGTTGACCTTAAGTTTCCAATTCTTACTACAACGCAATATAAGTATTCATCACAACCATTATGTATAGTAGGTCGTTATTTCATTCCAATGTAGCCAAGATTTTTTTCTTATTCATGACAGATTTTTGTTCGACCGTGCTTATCAAAATTAACGTGTACATATCTTTTCATCATTTCATTGATAATGTTAAAGAAACAATGTAAGTCTAATCATATTTTATTCTTGAACATATGTCCTTGCCATCGTTAGTTTGTAACGGGATTATTCCTCTATACTTCTAATAGAACGAGTTTTTCACAAGTTTTAAAATACTATTTGAATTCTAAAAAACATTGGTCTAGAAATGAGCCTCAAATAAAGTGCGATATCTTGGTATTTTCATGTTTTTTATGAACTATAATCGCAAGAGCATCGTGGGATGAAGTTTCAATAACATCTTATGTGACGTTATTGAGTCCATTTTAAACTTGGCACAATGGGAATGCAATCGATGGATCAACATGTGTAACCTATGTATTTTCGCTCAAAATAAAGCTTCAACATTAAATTGATTTGATATTTTTTTTATCTTTATTAGTGTACATACAAGGGTGGATTTCATGGCAATATAGGCAAGACCTTGATTTCATTTGTATGGGTGAGGGGATATAGTTTCTTAATAAGTATGTTCCCCATTGAGTCTTGATTGAAAATTACATTGCTCAATATTACATGAAAGCTCGATATTCGATTTTATATTCATTTTTTCCGCGTTATGTGCTTTACCCCTCTAGAAAAGAGCAATACCATTCGATGGTTGTGAGAGAGAATGTTGGTCCGTTCATTCCGTCATCCAATCGTGATCGTGTTAATCCATATGAACAATGTACTTTGTATAATGTCAAACACTCATGTCTTAATGAATGTTGGAGGTTGTATGGATCATGGACATGAATCTTTTTTACCATAACCATATATATATATGCCCATCCTTTATTTTAAGAAAATCCAATGCTCCTTCCAATATTTATTGTGCTTATATCACAATTTCATGGACACGAAATTATGATATTTATTGATTTTTCTTTCCTCTTTGTTAGTACCTTCAAATCATATACATTTAAAAAAAATTAAATTTACAATTCTTAGTATCATATAGCCTTGCTTATGCAGTTTTAGTCCATAACTTAATGTTAAAGAATTCAAAATATTGTCAAAATTCACTCATCATGATAAAAGAGAAATTTATTTTGCCTTAAAAGTATTTAAAATCAATAATACATACACATAAAAAATCTAAAATAGGAGCATTGTTAGATTCTGCAATAAAAACATGGTTCGAAATTAATTTTCTTTATCGAAGATTTATGTTAACAAGTATATTAACATATTTCATGCATGAAAAAGATAGCAAATATTTATTATGTCATATATTAAAATTCTATTTATAAAATATTATACTTCTACTTCTTTATTAGAGTTGACTTCAAATACATGTATTCATATTTCACTATATACGTAGTATGTATAATATTTCTACAAATTTGAATTTCATGTTAAAATTAAGATTTTTTATGTGACCTCATTGATTATTTTAATAGGCTACCTCCTTCGACTATTCTGTTTGAGGTCCATGTCTGAGGCTCAACCTTTATTTTTTTATTTGATATCTTGCCCAATTTTCATAACTTCGTAGATTTTACAAATGGATGTACTTGCTCCAACTCGCCACGAAGCGTGGGCTCATCCACTAGTACTTACTATTAATAGGTTTTCTCCCAAACCATTGACATGTGTCTTTCCTTTCCTCACTCATGTCGTTTACTATCTATTCTCTCCCACTCCGGCCCCTTTCTTTCTCCCTCAAGTCAAACGGTCCCCCTTTCCCTTTCTCTCTCTCTCCACCGATTCTCTCTCCCCCTCTTTCTCCACCACCATGTCTTTCTCTCTCTCCACTCAGTCTCTCCCTCTCTCCTCTCCATTTCTCCTCTATTTTTCTCTCATATTCAGCCATCTCTCTTTCTCCTCTTTTTTCTCTTTTCTTTAATATATTTATTAAATTAAAAATTATACATTTCATGTTTTTCCTTTATATTTATTATATTAATATTTATACCATTCTTTTTTCCTTTTCTATAATACAGTTTATTAAATTGAAATTTACATATAAATATTTTCTCATATATCAATACATAAAAAGGACTTACGTAATGAAGGAAAAAGTTTTTTTGTCCTAATTTATATAGAATTCATTTTTTATCATTCTTTTTCCCTTTCCTCTAATATAATTTCTTAAATTAAAAATTATATATAAATATTTTATCATATATCAATACATAAAAAGGACTTACGTAATGAAGGAAAAAGTTTTTTGTCCTAATTTATATAGAATCCATTTTATTAGAAAACAAAGTTTAAATTACATTGGTATTCTCTACATATTTTTGTCAAGAATAGACTTTTTAAAATATAGTTTACCCCAGACACTTATATATATGTAGTATGAAATAGTACCAAAATACCTGGTTGTAGATAAATTTTTTAATATAATATTTATTAGAGTTTACGTTAATAACATCTACCAAACGAAACTATTTTGAACCTTTTTTATGTCATTCATATTTTGAATATATAATAACAACTATTACTTGTTACATGTAATACAAAATATTGTTTGTCACTGGATTTTTAAAAACATGATTATTTTAAAATCATAAATTAAAATTTCTATAAATATATAGAAATCTAGATTTAAAATTAAAAAATAAACTAGCAAATATAAATATATTTTCAAAGTGCTTAATATTTCTCGAGCTTTATATTACATATCTTCTTAGCCAATTAATGTAATTGATAAATTTTATTCCTAATATTTTATATGCATTCTATTGAATGTAGATGCCTAAAAGATAATATTTGCTATCTTCCACCAAGCTTATAATCTCTTTCCATATCTTATTTAGATTATTATATGATTGCAAGTACTTTTTACCTATGACCATATTATTCATAAATGAAAGAAATAATTTGCTTTGTATATTATACCAGTTACAACTGTTTTTACATTTAACATTTCAACTTCATTTTAATTCTCAGTGAATTCATGATATTACTTTTGCCATAATCGTCTTTGCCACAAAGCGGGTATGCACCCTAGTTACATATAATAAAAAGGAGTTGCAATGGATCACGTATGGAAATACACGTATAATTTGCTTTCGCATTCAAACTAGTGTTCAACCATTCCTCTCGGGCACTCTCATTCCTCGAAACTCCTCTCTCTCTCTATGTCTACAACATTTTCACTCTTGCAAACGCTTCCCTTCGTTCAACACATCCATGAACGAAACTAATTTAGCCCCATACATTACATAAACAATGTTTGATTTAAACATTATTACAATAATACCAAGATTATTGACCAATCTAATATGAAGGAAAAAGCTCTAAGGAGAGGGAGTGAATAAAAATATATCGTGAATTGCAAAAATGGTATAAACTTTATGAAGAAAATATAATTATCGATGTTACATTTTTACTAGAGATTTAATTTAAATATAACTAATCTAAGACAATATTCCACACAGGTTCCCATAAGTACTCATAATTCACAGATGTCCATCAGAACAAGAAAGGTGATGATCCTAGAAAGTAGAAAATCTCAGGGCATTACCAACATATAAAATCATCATCAGACATGATAACATATGGAGGAATGTTGCCGAAATAATACGCATTTATTATCATACATTAACATCATCTCATGTTGATTTTTGTCGCTGCATATAATCTAATTCTCTTCCTCTTATCTTTGCTCCAATTGTGTCAGTTGCATCATAACCGCAACATATTCAAAGACCAAGAAAATGGTAACTAACCAAATAAGTACAATAACTGAACAAACTATTATCATAAATGTATAAATGACTACGGAAGTAAGGAATCATATGCTACCAGGTCAACAGATTGGGAATCCTTTCTGTGCCATCTTTCAAAACCTTGGACTCAAACTGTTGTTTCTGGAAGCCCATATGTCCGCGCCATTGTTGTTAGCAAGCCCAAGGGTGAGGGAGAGAGGGACAAGGCAAAGCCCTCTACTTCTCAAGGTATTTGAGTGTGAGTATGATCCCTACAATGGGAGCGAATGAGAGCAAATGAGTATGGTGTAAGGACAAAATAGATCCCATGCCATGGCCCTGATCTCATTTAATTAGATACATGTCTGAATCTATATCCCTTCCTATGTATGTGGAGGAAAAAGGAATAGGAATCATTTCTCAATGGTAATAGTGAGTACAGTGATCATCTTGTTGACTGAAGAGAAGGTGATGAAAACCCCTTTCCTTTTAACATCTTCAGTCACAGTGGAGTGGGTTAATCAAGTTTTTATGTTCTTAAAAAACACAAGTTAGACATGATCAAAAGCAAATTAATTTATACTTTGAATTTGATGAAACTGCATGAAAGTTAGGAAGGTACCTGGGAATTCTTCATTGCTGGAGTTCGGAGGTATGGAGAACTCAGCACCTGGTAAAGACAGTGTTAGCATCCAAAAGGTCACATGAGAAAGAGTGTTGGTATAAAGAGCATGCCCATGCGCACTTGGGCCGGACGTACCAAGCCATATTATAGGTGTCGGATGGCTTCCCATCCCAGGTGGGTAACAAGTAGCCGTAGTTACAATAGGATCCTAATTTAGATATGAGAAAGCGACTACTTTTTGGAATTGAAGCGCATTAATCCTAATCACACGGGATTTTAGAACTTCACAGGCTCCAGCTACTTCTATGTTCATGGCTATGGATAGGACCATTGACTCTCATCAAAAGCATCAACTCAAGAGATACAATTAAGATAGAAGAGAGAGAGAGAGGACGCAATGGACCATCGATGCAGTGACAGGCAACCCCAACAAGGAAAAAAAACTCTATAAATGCTCACCCATGGTGCAGCCGCAATTTCAAACTTCAATTAACACTGAGAATTGGGGTTCCAACAATTCAGCCCCTTAGACCCTTTCTTGATCCCCGTCTTTGGAGCAAAATAAATCTAGTCGACACATCTTATATTTTTAAGAGATTTTTACACTTATGATCACCTATACTTTCAAATCACACGATGAACCCCCCATAATTCTGAATTACATGTAGAACAACGAATAGTTTTTAACCGTTACATAAAACAACTCGATGTCAATTTTCATTCTTACTAGCCCATTAATGTGACGCAATCCATTTAAATTTGACAAATTTGCCGGTACAAATACATTATATTTCTAAATCACACCACTATTTATCCCCATCCCTCTCCGCCATCCTTCTCGCCCTCTCCTCCTTAACTTCCTCTCTCAGTCTCTCCCTTCCTGTAACAGAACACCTTCCCTCACAAACCTCCATTGCTGCTGCTGCCACCCACCCCGACACCCCTCCCCCCAAAAAAACTACTTATGGAGATGCTTCAGCCGGATCTTCTCCGTAAGATCCTTAGCTTTGCGTAATGGGGAGATAATCCATAGCTTTCTCTCTCTATCATTATGATCTTGACACCACTGTTGCAGCACCTCCGGATTGGTCGAACATTCGACTCTATCCTTAGATGCCCTGAATCAATCTACAACACAGATCCTCACTATCTCCCTACCCACTTCAACAATAGAGCCTTATTCATGGACTCCAGGTGTGATTTACCAAGACCATCTTCCTCCTTCGGGAGTGTAATAGTATCCCAATCTACCAGGTATGCCTTTTGCATTCTAACTGGAGAACCCCATAAGAACTCCTCATAATCGATTCCAGACAACAATGAATCTCCATTGGGAATTGCTTTGATGACATGAACAACACATAGATGGATGCAAGGACTACCGCAACCAACACCAAATGTCCTCAGCGTGACAAAAAGTATGCTTTCGAAACCGAAAGTTTACGTTCCAACTTCTCAATGACCGGCAGCCAATCCGTAAGATAGATGCAACCACAGCTAAGTAGTAGGCCCTAGAGAGCAAAATGGAAGTGAGCTACGCTCAGTACCCAACATGAAACTATAGTCATCAGCCTCTACATCTGAAAAATTATACAGTACCATGACAAACATTGCCCGATTAATTCGTGGGCCAAACAAAATGAAGATATCAATCAATGTGGTCATCCTATTTACCTCCCCCACCCTTCAATGAGAAAAGAGTTATGCATGCATACTGGAGCAACGAATGGACATATCACCCACAGTGTATCTTGCAAAAAATACCTAAAGTACAACACGTCTTTTCATGCAAGCAAGGATGTCAACAACCAGCACGAAGAGCAAAGGCATCAATGGGCAACTTGTTGGACGCCCTTGTAAAGCTGAAAGAATCGTCCTCAGGTTGCTTGTTGATCAGAATTGCATAAGGAGGAACAGATATGACGTGTTAGCTCTATCAAAATCAGTATTTCCCTAAGTAAATTCCATCATCAGGGCCATCACAGCATCCCCTACCACATCCCAGATTTCGCGATAAAACACACGGAACTTGTCTGGACCAGGCACACCATCGACAAAAAACCAGATGTATATATGTAGCAGACAACGCTCCTTATTGCAAATAGTGATCTGGAATAGAGGCCAATAACCTGACAAGCAGACAACGCTCCTTATTGCAAATAATCCAGCTCTTCATTAGAGAACTAAACATATTGAAGTGGATTGTCACTACACATGTGATATGATTCAAAAGGGATTTATCACCACTTCTCATGTCAGTTTAGTAGATCAGACTGCATATGTATTTACCAAGGTCCTTGCTTGAGGACACTTTCAAAGATGATGTTCCAAGCTGATCATGATAGATATCAACCAAGGCTTTTAAAAATGTGAGGTGGATCGAGGCAGTTTTCCATTATTGAGGTGAGGGGTAAGCCTCAAGGCAGTCGAGGCATGAGCCTCAGTTTATAGAGAAAATGCATGTCAAAACAATTATTAAATATAGTTATATTGTCATAAAATCATAAACTTCAAATATTGACATAATACATGATCATAAATTCTAAATTTGAATCTTTTAAATTTAATAGACGTACAAAATATAACATATTAACTGTATGTGCTAGTTTTAATTTGTGATTAAGTTATATTAATATTGTAAATATGTGAATTCCTACTATTCTTACAAAAATATACAGTCTTAAACATATATTATACTCATTATAGCGATACAAGCAATTGAATATGATTTGTTGATATAAAATTCGTTCATACTAATTAGAAATAATCATTGGACACTTGCATGATTTCTTTGATGCAATGATGATTGTAATATAAATGTATAATTATATATTTATGGAATATTATGTTTCGGTAGTAACATATAATGACACTATAGTACAATATTGTGATTGTGACTTGTATGTTCATAACTAATATATACTTTATAACTTTAATATTATTATAAAATTATGGCTTTATATAGTTTTTTATTTATTTAACTAGAAAATGCACAGCAAACCAAAGCGATGTCTCGGGACCACCTCACCGCCTCGGTACCGTTTCGGGTCTCTGAGGCTTACGCCTCGGATATCCAGACTGAGGTTATAGCCTCGAGGGAGTTTTCATAGAGAATCGTCTCGAGGTGTGTTTTTTAAATCCATGCTTACAACGTAATTCACCATTAGGATTTCTCTGCTCTATATAAGAGAATCCTTAGGCTATGTTAATAACAACTTATTTTCCTTTAACAAATATAATTCATTCAGTTTATTCTTTATTTTTCTTCCTCATCTTCTTTGTAACGGAATTAATGACAAAATGGCACAACTAACCTGTACTTGTTCATGGAGGAACCTAATGTAATCAGATGCGTCCTGTAGAACAGAAGCTGTGTCTGTCTGCAAGCAATTTTAAAAACCAATCAATTATAAGCATAACACGAAAAAGAAAAAATCCACTAATCAAGATGGAGAACATTGGAAAAGTGAAATGGCAAAAAACGATTCATCCTCCTCAACCATTCTCACCTTACCAAATGGAGATACCAAGTGCTGCAGAACTGATACCCTCTCACCAATTTTGTCTTTCCTCTCCTGTAAATTTGTGTTCATAGCATAAGAGAGTAAGAATCATGTGATGTGAGCGTGCATAACAATGTACATCAGCTGAAAAAAACGAGGGATGAAAGCACAAACCCTTGTAGAGAGAAATTCAGATTGAGAAATTCCACTTTCAGATATAACCTTGTGTCGTTTGGCAGAAACCCCTCCACAGGTTGATGAACTACCACTGCTTTGCCTACCACAATCAATAAGAAACATCCCTTTATCCATATGCTTTCCTGTCATAATCATTCTGTTTTTATCTGCATTTAAATTTGAAAAGGAAGTCAGGCACCACTATAACATTCATCACCCAACTCTTACAAAACAATTACAGCTAAAGCATAGAGATTCACCCTCCCCCATCTTCGATTTAAAACTAAATAATATCATTTAGAATAATCAGAGGTAGTTTTGGCACAACTTGCTTGTGTCTGCATATAAATCTTGCGCGTGATGTGTGTATGGGTGTGCAAATTGCAAGTAAAAGTTACGATCGGTATATCAAGTTACTTCACGGAATGATTTGTAAGGAAATAAACACTGTCGATGTAAATAATCAGTACATCCCAGATCAAATTCTAAAAAAATAATAAGATGATATTTATTGATGTTGATAACTTATGAGCAGCAATCATCTAAGTTAATGCTCATTTGCTATATATCTCCAATAAAAATATAAATTCTGGATGCTAAAAAAAGTTGCATATATCTACATCTGCTGAACTCGGATGCAAGCTCTGTCTCCAAAATAGTTGCGGACACCCTGGTGCTTTTAAATCACAATCAAATTAGTGGGAATCAGGGTTTATGACTAAAGGATGTGCAGGGATGAACATGCAGCATATACTACATGTGGAGAGATCATATATAAACATATGTTTGTAATTGAAATAGTTTTGACTGTAAATTTTCATTCAAGATAAAATCTAAAGATTATACAGTAAAACCGAAGTAAAAAATTGGTGGGGGCATAAATGATAAATACTAAAGATGCTAACAAATAAAGATTTATTATAAAAAAATGGAGAAACATTTGGAAAAACAGAGTTGCAGCTAAGACAGACCATTGTCCTCGTGCAGGGGCTTGCCGTGGCTACTATTCTGCAGCAGGAATGGCCGACAAAAGGAGAGGGAGAGGATGGCCGGAAGTGACGACGGACGAGGCTTCTGAGGAGGGGCGGCGATCGTAGAGAAGGGAGAAGGGGCGTAGGGAAGGCAAGCGATTCCAACGGAAGAAAGGAGGTTAGGTGGGCAAGTGGGTACTTGTGCATTAAATTAAATTGAATATATAGTAATTAATATGTGCTGCATATTCCACCATAATAAAATTCCAAAAAGTCATCGTCACATCCAGCCCATTACGCGTTTTCTTTCGGCCTTAAAAAGTCAGCTTTTCCGTCGTATCTTATCCAATATCCATTGCTCAACAAAGCTCGTTTTCATTAAGCTCCTTGCAATGTATGAGATATTAAGACATTCGGACCGAAGAACCGAATCAAACCATACCTATCCACTCCTACTGTCGTGATGAATAGTTTGACTCGATCCAAATGATTCAATGTGGCGTATTCTCCTTCTCGAGAGCGCTTTGTTTTCTCCATGGCCGGGAGTTAATTGTTTTCCGAAGTAGGGAGTTGAGAGAGGGAGGGTATTTATGTAAATTTACTACCGGATGGTGATGTCTTTTGACAGCTCAGAGACAGCATTGCATGGGATGGGGATCGACGGATGGACGGTTATGATGGGCGCGCCCGTCCGCCTTTAGCACGTCTCTCTCCACCCACCATCTTGGCGTCACTCGACTTGAGAAGACGGAATTGTCCCTGCGCTGCGTTTAGGTAGGGGTAGTTTCGTCAGACAGAGGTATTTTGGTCAATCTGTGGTTTGCCTGAGGGCATTTGGTCAAAGATATTAATCTATATTATATTACTAATGAAAAGACATTCGTATATTAATCTATATTATATTACTACTGAAAAGAACGAACATAGAAAGGGTAAAAGGTGACTACTGCTGGAGAGCAACTTGGTTCTTTTGTCTAATTTTTTTTATTTTTTTAGTGAATCTGTGTATTTTCATCATTATATTCATATATCATGTCATTCAAGTTTTGCGTGAAACAGATATTCATATGATTTTCATCTAGACAATCATTTTTTAACGAATGCAGAATTACTGAAATCGATACCGTATCGTAGAAGTCTTTGTTTCACACGAAACTTGAATTACATAATATAGGGATACAATTGTAAAAATTCACAGAAGTATTTTTAAATACAAAATAAAAATTGGAAAAAATTGGGCAAGGGAAGTCCAGTTAGTTATCTCTATAGGGACAACCACATTTTACCCATATAAAAAACATATGCACTCCGTGATATTGCCACAGAAAATTGCAGTGTTGACCACCGAATAAGCATGAATGAAATTGTTGCAATTCAATTAGGGATGCTAACAAAAAAAGATACATGTATTCATTCCATCATCACACTCGTTTTATACAAATTTGACATATGTGGATATATATATATATATATATATATATATATATGTTATAAGATGGATACAGATAAGGATATCACTATGCTACAAACATCCATGATCCGTAGATCCATTTTCATATATAAATATAGTTGTAAATTTATATTTAATCATGTATAACCTAATTTCGTACATTCTTACACCATATTTGATATAATTATTATAATATATAAGAACATTTTGTATACTTATATCACGTATATCCCATCTAATGCATGAATATTTAATCTAATTTATAGAGTATTTATAATATTATTCATGTACGACTGGTATCTATTTTATATCTAAATCCGCATCAATGTTCATATTTAAGTATAGATAAGGATATGATATAATATATATATATGATTTAATGGGGTTGTCCTGCTGATGAATCTCCATTTCATCACCTTTATTCTATCATTTTGGCCTTAAAAACCCCAGCAAATGCATGTAAATAGCATTAATTTGTATATAATAGCATCATGATTCATTATATTAATTATACATTAAATAAGGTTTTTAATGCCAAAATCATAGAATAAAGAGAAGAAAAGAAAAAGGAGTAAAATATTGCAAATATTTTATGACCCTAGCCCCGAGACCAAGTCCAGCATGGAATTGGTCGACAAGGAATAAAGTAGGGGGAGATAAGAGCCAAGAATACAATAAATACCTTATTTATTTATTCATCCATTTATGCATTTTTGACACCTATTTTGTACATAATTATTTATTCATCAAATAAAGAAACTTTGTTCATGAAAGTTGTAGATAATAATGTAAATAAAAACACAAAATTGAGTTTGTGTAAAAATAATACTCAGTGTACATTTTATACACAGAATAAAAAGCCAAAATCTCAACTTCACAGACTCATATCTTGCAAATAAAAACTCCAAATCACCCAAACTCACCTTTAATTGTATATAGCTTTCCAAGAACTATTTAATAAAATTTGTATCATGATTTTTGGATCCCATCTGTGAAAGTTAGGTCTTTGATCCTCATTGTACAGCCTGCCTGATTAAATTATTAAATTTATTCAGTATTCATTATTTGTACAAAATTACATTTTTGGAATTTTGCAAATAATGTATAGAATACATGTACATATTAAAATTAAAAGAAAACCAAAAAGAATTTGTAAACTAAAATAAGTCTATAAGCTACATAGACAAAATACTTATGCTACCTATATATATATATATAAATGGATTTTATTCTTTTATTCTTTATTCATTTATATTTTTATAATAATGTATATATATTATATATAACTTATTAAAAATACAAATCCAAAATAAAAATAAATAAAATTCATTAAATAAATAAAATGTATATAATATATAGGCAAAATACCTATAGGTACACCTACATATACATATACTTATTTATTTAAAAATGTAAATAAACTCATAAAAATTAAATAAAAATATTTTTATACTCATAAAAATAAGTTATAAATTTATAATATAAGAAAATAAAATAATAAAATAAAAATAAAGAAAATAAAAATAAATACATATAAATATACTTATAAAGACATTATTAAAATAAAACCATAATAAAATATATCAACAAATAAATAAAAATCATAAATAAATACTACATTAATTTATAAACATTTTTTATTTTATAAGTAAAATCTAATTAATTCATTTATTATGTTAAATAAATGGGTCAAGATCTGGTCGATGTGGACCAATCAGGGGCAGGGAGTGTTGACCTCCGGTCAACTCCCCCCTGTGCCTCTGACGTCCATCAGAACTGTCGCTTCCCCCGATTTCCTCCATTTTTCCCGCCCGATTGGTCGCTCTGTCGACAACAGTCTCTTCACGGATTTTTCTCCCAGATGCATCAAGACCCCCGCCATTCAATTAGATTGCGTGTACATATCCTTGATTCGTTGAGATTCGCCGGTCAATAAGGGCGCCCCGTGACGAATCCGAAAATGCCGGTGTTAAGAAGTTGTTTTTATCGTGTCGTGCGTTGTAGGCGGCAATCGGAAACGGTCAAGAAAATACCACAAATAAGTTATTCAATTTTTAATCTCGTGGTTTTATGTTTTTTTACTTGGGCAAGTCCCAAGGTCGATCACAAGGAGGCAAAGGAACAACCTATAATTAAGTCTATCAAAGTTCACGTTCGGTTTTCGAGGCGGTCATTTTTAGGAATTTTTAATGTAATAAAGGGGGCAATATGCAGATTCGACCTATTTTAGGGACTAAAATATGAATTACGTCCAAACGATGTCCGAAAAATACGAAACTCGGCCGAGATGTAAAATATGATGAAATGAGTGCACTGTAATTTTTTTGGAATTTTTAGATGAAATATGATTTTTTTATGGATTTGTAAATGCAAACAGAATGATTCTCAAAATTTAATTATAATAAATATCACACCAATTTATTTTCGAGAACCAAAATTATCTAAGATCTATCACTAGGTGACTGATCTTAGAAAAATCCTAATCCTCAAAATGTGAGATCTAATACCTATTAAAAAATAAATAGTGAAATATGTAAAATGATTTTTACAGGGCAAAATATGCATGCAAATGCAAATCCTTTTGGGCACAATGTTAAGCACAATTAACTCTATCATATGTGATTTTTTAGGGATATTTAGAGCAATGGTTAATTAACTACAAATTTCAGAGCTAGAAAAGGGTAAAATATGCAAATTTCCACCAAATAATAATTTATTAATTAACCATCAATCATAAAAATGCCCACAATATGTCTGTTTGTAGAGAATTAGTGAACAAACATCATGCTATTTTTAGATTAATAAAATGCTATAAAGAGAAGGTCCACAAATACGGGGGAACACAGGGGTATTTATGCAAAATAAAGAAATAATGAAAATGCAGGGCGACCTAGTTATAATTACCGAGAGTTGGGGGGAGTTCTCTGCAAAATTACCAGAGGACACGTGCACAGCACGTGCCTTTGGTTGGCGAGGGCTGAAGTGCAATTAGATGAGATCAGGGGGGCTTGTGCAATTTGGGGAAGCACGGGGGTGCTCCTTGAAAATTACCCAGGGCACGTGCAAAGCACGTGACCCTGGGATGATGGAAGCGCTGGCGTCCCCCACGCACGTGCCTCACACGTGTTGGGGTCTCGGGCTCTGGGCCCGGTCCTGGTCGGCGGAGGAGCGGCTGAGGGGGGGGGGCCTCCGGCGAGTGCGGTGCTTCGGCACCGCCGAGGGAGCTTGTGGCGGTGTCGAGGGATCAGCCCGGCGGAGGAGGGTCGGAGGTGCTTCGGTCATGTAGGTGTCTGGCGTGGAGGAGCAACAACGACCTGTAGCAGCGGCGGCGAAGTCGAGGAAGTTGATGGTGATGCCCTGGCAGAAGTTGGTGGAGCTGTCGATGATTGTTGTCGGAGTAGACGAGGGTAGTTGGCTCAACAGCGATCGAAGGAGTCGGAGGTGAACAGCGGCAAGGGCGGCGATGATATAGTCGTTGGCTCGACGCCAAGGGGCGGAGCAGGAGCCTGCACGCGGAGGAGCGGCGATGCAACGAGGGGGTACCCTGATGACACGCCTGACAATCGGGTTAAGTATGAAATAAACAGTGGTCGTCGTGACCCAAATCACCAAGCGCGGTCAATCGAGAAAAATGATAAAACCACTCGGAAATGATAGAAATCAATGAAGAAATGTAAGCGGTCTTCGCTATTCTTTTTACCTGGTATAGCGATCCAGGGTCGAACACAAGGAGCACGATTGAAAAACTAAGTAGTCAAATTTCAGAGAAGCTAATTTTTAGTGGTTTTTAATTTTTTTATAATTTTTTTAGAATTTTTAATATGTGAAGGAAAATAAAGAAAGTATAAACAAGCACACTTGAGCAATTTATTTAACACACCAAAAATCAAGCAAAAATTCAAGAAAAATTGTTTTTATGCTTTTTTGGGTTTTTAAGTGTTTTTGGTGAATTTTTGATATTTTTCTAATGGGTAGATTATTTTCAAAAAATCAAACAGTGCTAAAAATAAAAGGTATTGTCCAGCAAGGATTTAGACCCAAAAATAAAATACTTAAGGATCTTAAAAAGCCCTGGAGGTAATTTTCCTGTAATCTAGGAAGAATAAGGAAAATTTAGGCACCTTAATTATTGTTTTTGGATTTTTCAATTAATTATTATAATTTTTATGAGTGTTTGAGGGTTTTTCAATTTTTAGGGTTTTTAAGCAATGAAAAATAGCCAAAATTGGCTAGAAAATCAAACAACAAGCAAGAAACAGTAGCTAATTTTTTTAGAATTTTTGGGGGTGATTTTATAATTTTTTTTGGTATTTTTATATCTAGACAGTAGCTAAAAGCAAGGTTTTTGAATTTTTAAAAATACTAAATGAAATCAAAAATGTCCTCAAAAATTCACAAAAATTCTACACCATGGCAGGAGCCATGTGTCAAATTTTCATCGAATTTGGAGGTGATTTGATATTTTATTCAAAAACAAAGGAGGGGCACTGTGCACAGGGACCAAAGTGCAAATACCCAAAAGTTCTGGGGGGTCTGGTGCAAAATACCCAAGAAATCACGCGCGAGGCACGTGTCTGGGGCACTCAGGGACCCAAATGTAAGAAAAATAAGTTCCGAGGGCTTATTGGTAACAAGTACCAAAAGTCCAGGGGCTTATCTTGCAAAATACCCAAAATAAAACGCACATGTGGAAATAAATCACGCACAGGGGCATAAATGCAAATAAGTAAAAATTTTTATTCAATCCGTAACATCCAGAACTACAGGGCTTATTTTGCAAATAACCCAATAAAGTTCACGTGACGAAGCACGTGGTCCACGTAGACAGGGGTATAAGTGCAAATAAAGTAAGTACGAGGTCCTTAGTGCAAATATCCCAGAAAATAAACAACTTAATTTAACAATTACAGGACTAAAATGAAATAAGACAAAAAGAGGGGCCTAAGATGAATTTACCCCTTTTATTATCATCGACGGCCTGATGTGCGCCACGTGGATGATCGGTCGGTCCTGGATGGCTGGCGCTTTTCTTCGTCTGCCCTTGAGCCGGATCGACGGTGGAGGCGAGGAAACGTGGAAGATCGAATGGGGTGGAACTCAGGCGCCACTCTCCTCTGCTGCGAACGGTCCAGATGAGCCCCTCCAGGTGATCGACGGTCGCTGCTCCTCGGAAAATGGACGGCTGGGATCAAGACTGGAGCGGAGGAGCTATCGGACGGTGCTGGAGGATGGTGGAAGAACTGATCGCCGGCGAGATTCACCGGGCTCGTGCGTGCGCTAGGGTCCTCTGGAGAGCCTTCTGGAGGTCGGAGAAGAATCGCGGAAGGCTCCCGCGTCTGCTGGTGGTCTCCGACGAGCACACCGAGCTCCGAGGAGCTTGAGCGAAGGCGGCGGAGCTGGGTCTCCTGGCTGGATGGCGGAGGGTCTCAGATGACCCTTGTCTTGACCTGAAAAGCGAACCAGAAGACTCACGGGTCGAGGGCAAATTGCCTCGACCCGGTTAGGCGGAGTGAAGGTGCGTGGTGCGTCGGAATGGAGGGCTCCGGCGAGGGTGGTCGGCGGAGGAGCTCGATTCCCAGATCCGGTGCGATCTGGGTTGGATGAAGGGGTGAAGAAGATGCGGAGAGGTCTGGCGAAGATGATGGTCGGGTCGGATGGTCGAGATATTACGCGAGATGGTCGGAATCAGGGGAATACGTCGGAGATACGATTTGGGCGAAATCAGAAATTAAACGAAATGGACGAGCTAATCGACTACCTGGGTGGAGCGGAAGACTATGCTGGAGTGTGGCTAACTCCCGGTCGTAGCCTCGAAGGGCGTCAAGGCCTGAGGCTCGATGCTCACGCAGGTGGCGGAGCAACGGCGGCGAAACACGCCGGATCAATGGTCGGGGCACCCTCTCCTCACTGCAACAGGGGCAAACGCGAGCTGTCACCTCGGTGATCACCCTGGAGGTCACGGGAATGAGAATGGCGAGCCAAAGATGAGGCGCGGAGGCGGCGGAGGTCGGGATATATATGGAGACAGGGCCGATTAGGGTTGAATGGAGGCAGCTATGGAAGGCGTGGATTTCATGGCGAAAGATCCGGCGAGGGAGATGGATGATCGGCGAAGAATCCGGGCACGGGGTTTGCGTGGGCGACAGCCTGGAGACGCGTGGAAAAATCGGCGAAGGCGGGGCGGCGCGCATCTTCCAGAAAAGGAAGGAGTCCGCGGGGGAGTTGACCGGGGTCAACAATCCCCCGTGGACCAATCAGGAGCTGCCAATTATTGAAATTTTTGTTTATTTTTTTTAAGGTAGAAAATGGCCGAATTAAGAAAAACTCAAAACATGAAATATTTTTCTTTTATTTTTTTCTATTTTTTGGTGATTTTTAATTAATTTTTTTTTGGAAATAAAAATAGGGTAGCTATATATATAGGTATATGTACACTATATAGATTTTAATTTTTGATTTTTTTTATTTGTTATTTTTATGTATTTTTATGCCCATTTTATATTTTATTTATTTACATCATAAAATAAAGAACAAAATGGTATTTTTATTTTATTTTAATTATTTATATTCATAGTTTAAATAAATAGTTATATACATTTATATACATGGTATATACACTGTATTTTTGTATTTTTAATTTTTGTTGTTTTTATTTGATTTTTGTTGTGTTTCTTTTTATTTGATTTATTTACAAAATATACCTTAGAGTATTCACAAAAAGTTTTGAAAATAAATTCATTTATTTATAGGATTAAATAAATAAAGGATGATGGTCTATACACATGGTGAAAGGGCATTTTTGAATTTTTGATTTTTAAATTTTTATTTTGTTTTTAATGGTTTCTAAATATACACAAAATATGTACAAGCATATTTTTGGGTGAGGAAAATATAATTTTATTTATTTACAGAAGTATATACACATGAGCTCCTATCTCCCTCTACTTTGTCTTTTATGCGGTCAGGCCCATGCTGAGCCCTCCCTTGGGTCAAGTTGCTCAATATTTATTCTAAATATTTCCCTCTTTTTCTTTTTACTCTTTATTCTTTTATTTTTGCACAAAAACATGCTAATTACAGGTTTTTACATAATGCATGCTTTTGGTAATTATTTGTATTTACACATATTTACATGTATTTGCAAAGGTTTTTGTAGCTAAAATAGGAGAATAAAGAGTGATGAATGGGTATTCATCACCCCCTATGCTTTAACTTTGCTAGTCCCTTAGCAAACACTTATTTGAAAAAAAGTGAAAAAGAAAGAAAAAGAAAAAGAAAAAGAGGATGTACATGGATCAGGGTTGAATTATTAAACTTTCCTTCATTAACTTGAAATATGGAGCTCGAGCAGATCTTTGGATTATTAATGTGTCGGAACCTTATTTAGACTTAAGCTTAAAACTCAACAGCCTCCAAGTTCCATCAATCTATGGGCAAGACTCCTCAATAAACCAGATCAGAACAAGTCTACATACACAAACTCTAATGACCATGAATCTTTCCATGCGGTGTAAGTGATATGTGGCTCCCCACCTCAGAAGTAACAAAGAAACAACCTCCCTCAACCTGGTAACTCTAATGCCTCGGTCTAGCAACTCTTTCCTCGAGAAGCGGGGTATTCCCTTCTAAGTTCAAGTGCAACCGGCTCAAGAAGAGGGGGTAGAAGTATAGAGTTTTGGAAGCTTAGCCAGTGTAGCTAAGTCTCCCGCTGCAAGCTTCATGAGATGTAACATTGATACCATAAGCTTTTGCTTTATTTGACTATGTATACTCCGGTGGGGTTATTAAATTTTCAATCCGACCCACCACTTTTTTGGAGTTCTTTTTGCATTTTTGCAATTTTTTTTTCAAGAACTTCTGTACAACATATCTACATGGTGCAGCATATAAGAAATTTCCTCTTGAGCCAGTAGACTATCCCTCTTTTGAAGCTTTATTGCAACCCACAGCTTCTGTCTTTAGCCTTCATCACCACTAGACCAAGTTGAGGTGCACTTCCTTCACTATAAGAAGAAGAGAGGTTCCGCCTAGAAGTACTACCCTCATATGCTACCCCAAGCCAAAGAAAACTGCCTCCTCACAACCTCATCCATGGAGAGCCATGTGTAAGTGCAGGTGCAAGTCAAGCCATTGTCTCTTAGAGCCATGCGTGTGTTGTTAAGTGCTCTACTTAGGCTCATCAAGATGACATATGCTCATAACCTAGTGGACTCAAAGAATTAAGTCCTTATGGACCTGAAAAGCCTTAACCCTAAGTCCTATAAGGTTCCTTTTAAAGTTAAGTGGATTAAGATCTTATTCAAGCTCCATTTCTCAATTTAATTCCAGGCTTAGTTTAAATGTCAACTCTCATCCAAGAAAAACTCTATACATATGTTTACACAAGATGCTATTTACACATATTTTACAATCATGCAAAATTTTTGAAAAATGTTTTGAAATCATGAATGAATGATGCATGAGGTGCAAGTTTTGCAAAAAGATATTTACACACATTTACACAAGATTTTTGCAAACTTTTGATTTTCAAAACATTTTGGAAAAATTTTGTACTATATACATAATTTTGATACAAAATATTTACACAAACTTTACACAAAAGATTTTTGAAATCCTTTTTACAAAAATACTTTGTACATTAGCTACGTATGTGCAATCTAAAAGAGGTTTATGAAAAATTTTTAAATTTTGTGATTTTTAGCCATTTTATTTATTAACATATTCACCCAAAGTACGAGTTATGGCTAAAGTATATATGAAATATATACACACCCCCCCTATACTTAGCTCGAACGATGTCCTCATAGTGATCAAGAGCGATGAAGAAGACATAACTCGTGCTTAGTAAAAGGGAAGTGAAAAGGAATGGCTATGTACAAGAACGAAAGAATGAATAGAGTGAGAGGAACTCGGTGGTCTCCCCCTATACTTAGGATTAACTAATCCTAAGTATAGCAAGCTGTACATGAAGGGAAATCCGAGTGAAGAATATGCAGAATCTGCCCCCCCTATACTTAGGGTAAAATATCCCTAAGTATAGGCAACAAAAACAGGAGCAAAAAGAATAAAAAGAATACCCGCAGGTCCAACATCCCCCCTATACTTAGGGTAAAGTACACCCTAAGTATAGCATAATCATAGGATGAGAAAAGGGATGTGGGACTAAAGAATAGAATGATATGGACAACTGGATCTATACAGGCGGAAAGAACAGTAGATATCAGGCGTGAGATGCAAAAGATGTGAGTCAAAAGACCACATCTCACGCAAAATGAATAGCGGCAATAATAACGTCCCGCGGCCCATGATCTAGAAATGGCTTGAGCCGCTGGCCGTTCACACGAAAGGTACTTTCAGAAGATAACTCAGATATATCAATGCTACCGTTATCGTGTACCTTTCTGACCAAGTAAGGTCCCTTCCATTTGCTCTGTAGCTTTCCTGGAAATAATCTGAGCCTCGCATCAAACAACCATACTTTCTGTCCAATCTCAAAATGCTTGTGGCTGATATGAGAATCATGCCGCTCCTTCACTTTCTCCTTATAATGTAGGCTGTTTGAGAAAGCTGTATCTCTAAGCTCTTCCAAGGCGGCTAGCTCTGCCCTCCTCTGGTCTCCTATACCATCTGGATCCATAAGAATATCTGTGACTGCCCAAAGTGACTTGTGCCTCAGCTCAACAGGTAGATGGCACGGCTTGCCATAAACGAGGCGAAAGGGAGATGTACCCAATGGAGTCTTGAAAGATGTCCGATATGCCCACAAGACCGAGTCCAAAAGCTGTGACCAATTCTTTCGGTCAGGGCGGACGACTTTCTGCAAAATATTCTTGATCTCCCTATTCGATACCTCAGCTAGACCATTTGTCTGTGGATGGTATGGTGTGGCAACACGATGGTCTATGCTGAATTCGTTGGCAAGGGCCTTCACCTGGTCGTTGATGAAATGAGACCCCCCATCAGAAATCAGAACTCGTGGAACCCCGAACCGCATGATGATGTGCTTCTTCAAAAATCTGCAAACTGTCTTCGCATCAGCGGCTCGGGCGGGGATAGCCTCAACCCAACGACTAACGTAATCTACGGCCAACAGAATGTACTCGAATCCCTGACTCTTAGGGAATGGACCCATGAAATCGATGCCCCATGCGTCAAAAACCTCACAGAAGTGAATGGGCTGCATCGGCATCATATCACGTTGTCCACAAGTGCCCATCCTCTGACAGTCAGTACACCTCTTCACGAACTCATCAGAGTCCTTGAAGAGTGTAGGCCACCACAAGCCGGATTGGAGCACTTTCTGTGCCGTTCTCCTCCCAGAATGATGTCCTCCTGCCTTAAGCTTGTGGCAGTAAGTGAGGACACTATGATGCTCCTCCTGAGGAATACACCGACGCCAGATGCTATCCCCTCCTTCGTGGTAAAGGATGGGATCCTCCCAGTGGTAGGACTTGGCCTTCGCAAGGAAGGTCTCAAGCCTCTGCCTGGGCCAATCTTGTGGGACTTTCCCAGCAACGAGAAAGTTCACAATATCGGCATACCACGGGAGTGAGGTGATAGCAAGGATCGCCTCATCTGGGAAGGTATCATGAATGAGATCAATCTGCTCAGAATCCTCAGGCTCGCTCTGATCTCTCTCTTCTCGGAGTCGCTCCAACTCCCTCCTCATCTCTATCATGAATGCCCCCTGATCGCGTAACTGCTGCTGAACTGTCTCTAATGATGCGATCAGGGTGGAGTTAATCGCCCCCTGGTCAAATACGACATGCTGCTCTCCCTGCTGACCTCCGGGGTAATCGTCTGATCTGGCGGCCATACCGACGTCTGCAAAATCAGATGAGCCCAACTCAGGTTCTGTCAAATCAATTCGTCTTTCCTCGGGCTCATGTCTCTCAGTAGCAAAAGAAAGGGGATCGAGGGGGAACAGGGTGGAATCGTACTCGGGCCCGGAAAGCTGGTCCTGACTCTCACGGGCCAACCTAGATGATGAAGTAGACTCGCCTGAAAGCGGTGCAGCCAGAGGCTGCCTAAGAGATCGTCTACCCATCATCTTGATCTGGCGAGTTGGGCGGATGGGATCTGGAGAAAATATGATCGCAAAGCAAACCCCCGGTTCACCAACACAACACAATATGAAGACCGTGAAAGCTCGGTCAATTTATCTTGTCAATTTTATTGGGTGAACATACAAAATATCAGAGCGCTTACGTGACCTGTTAGGATACCCGATGCTACTCCAACCGACTGGCCCGCACGGAAGAGTCGGTAGTCAGCTGGAAATAGCACCGAAGGGCTCTATCTAGGGTACGGGTCACTCTCTCGCGCATCCAAACCATACAAGGAGGGGGTTGCTCTCCCCAAGACAAATTTTTAATGTGAGTGTCTTTTAGGGTCAATAATGTTATCCAGTCCCAATTTTTTTGTTTTTCTTTTTAATTTTTTTTTCAAAATAAATACAAGCGGCCTAACGATTTTTCCGATTCTCCTGATGATTAAGCCAAAAACAGAGGGAGAAGACGAAAAAGCCGATGCGCGAAGAAATCAATGATGCATGCAGAGATAGAAATGCGTACCTTGTCTCCAGCACTCTACATGCAAGTGATCCGCGCAGAATTTAAAGACAGAAATGAAACTACCTAAATGATGCAACGGGAAAAACCGAGTCCTAGATGAGCAACTTCTATCGCAGAACCGTCTAACTCAGTTACTCGCCTTCGATCCAAATAGTCCGGTCTTGGCTTACCCCTCCTCTTCTCGACAGGTCGAGTTCAGGAGTAGCGCTTGTGGGGCAGGCTCGCGGCACGTAGGCTCTCAGGAAAGCAACTAAGTTATTTTTATTATTTATTATTAGTAGGTCCAATTAACGATCTATAGGAACAGATAGGCAGTTAAGTGTGGGGACCCTACTAATTACTGCACAAGCAAGAGAAATTCCTAAATCTAGGGGCTCGAGAAAAACCGCGTAAACACCGGAAAAGGCAGCTAGCTATTAAAACCGCAGAAAAAGCCGCGAAAATCCAAATGGGTCCCCCGAGTACACCGGTACTCGGTGAAACAGACCCGCTAAGTTACAAGTGTCCACAAGTCCAGAGTCTAAGTTATTACAACAAATATTGTTCTCTCTCTCTCTGAAATAAAAATTCCTTCTTCTCTCTCTCTTCCTCCTGCACGGGTCCTCCAAACAGAAGCTCCAAGTCGTCCAAGCAGTACCTCGCACAAAAATCAAAGAGTGAAGGTCAGAAAACAATAATAATATAGAGAGAGACAAAAATAGAAAAATGACTACAAAGTCGTGCTCCCCGGCAACGGCGCCATTCTGATGACACGCCTGACAATCGGGTTAAGTATGAAATAAACAGTGGTCGTCGTGACCCAAATCACCAAGCGCGGTCAATCGAGAAAAATGATAAAACCACTCGGAAATGATAGAAATCAATGAAGAAATGTAAGCGGTCTTCGCTATTCTTTTTACCTGGTATAGCGATCCAGGGTCGAACACAAGGAGCACGATTGAAAAACTAAGTAGTCAAATTTCAGAGAAGCTAATTTTTAGTGGTTTTTGATTTTTTTATAATTTTTTTAGAATTTTTAATATGTGAAGGAAAATAAAGAAAGTATAAACAAGCACACTTGAGCAATTTATTTAACACACCAAAAATCAAGCAAAAATTCAAGAAAAATTGTTTTTATGCTTTTTTGGGTTTTTAAGTGTTTTTGGTGAATTTTTGATATTTTTCTAATGGGTAGATTATTTTCAAAAAAATCAAACAGTGCTAAAAATAAAAGGTACTGTCCAGCAAGGCTTTAGACCCAAAAATAAAATACTTAAGGATCTTAAAAAGCCCTGGAGGTAATTTTCCTGTAATCTAGGAAGAATAAGGAAAATTTAGGCACCTTAATTATTGTTTTTGGATTTTTCAATTAATTATTATAATTTTTATGAGTGTTTGAGGGTTTTTCAATTTTTAGGGTTTTTAAGCAATGAAAAATAGCCAAAATTGGCTAGAAAATCAAACAACAAGCAAGAAACAGTAGCTAATTTTTTTAGAATTTTTGGGGGTGATTTTATAATTTTTTTGGTATTTTTATATCTAGACAGTAGCTAAAAGCAAGGTTTTTGAATTTTTAAAAATACTAAATGAAATCAAAAATGTCCTCAAAAATTCACAAAAATTCTACACCATGGCAGGAGCCATGTGTCAAATTTTCATCGAATTTGGAGGTGATTTGATATTTTATTCAAAAACAAAGGAGGGGCACTGTGCACAGGGACCAAAGTGCAAATACCCAAAAGTTCTGGGGGGTCTGGTGCAAAATACCCAAGAAGTCACGCGCGAGGCACGTGTCTGGGGCACTCAGGGACCCAAATGTAAGAAAAATAAGTTCCGAGGGCTTATTGGTAACAAGTACCAAAAGTCCAGGGGCTTATCTTGCAAAATACCCAAAATAAAACGCACATGTGGAAATAAATCACGCACAGGGGCATAAATGCAAATAAGTAAAAATTTTTATTCAATCCGTAACATCCAGAACTACAGGGCTTATTTTGCAAATAACCCAATAAAGTTCACGTGACGAAGCACGTGGTCCACGTAGACAGGGGTATAAGTGCAAATAAAGTAAGTACGAGGTCCTTAGTGCAAATATCCCAGAAAATAAACAACTTAATTTAACAATTACAGGACTAAAATGAAATAAGACAAAAAGAGGGGCCTAAGATGAATTTACCCCTTTTATTATCATCGACGGCCTGATGTGCGCTACGTGGATGATCGGTCGGTCCTGGATGGCTGGCGCTTTTCTTCGTCTGCCCTTGAGCCGGATCGACGGTGGAGGCGAGGACACGTGGAAGATCGAACGGGGTGGAACTCAGGCGCCTCTCTCCTCTGCTGCGAACGGTCCAGATGAGCCCCTCCAGGTGATCGACGGTCGCTGCTCCTCGGAAAATGGACGGCTGGGATTAAGACTGGAGCGGAGGAGCTATCGGACGGTGCTGGAGGATGGTGGAAGAACTGATCGCCGGCGAGATTCACCGGGCTCGTGCGTGCGCTAGGGTCCTCTGGAGAGCCTTCTGGAGGTCGGAGAAGAATCGCGGAAGGCTCCCGCGTCTGCTGGTGGTCTCCGACGAGCACACCGAGCTCCGAGGAGCTTGAGCGAAGGCGGCGGAGCTGGGTCTCCTGGCTGGATGGCGGAGGGTCTCAGATGACCCTTGTCTTGACCTGAAAAGCGAACCAGAAGACTCACGGGTCGAGGGCAAATTGCCTCGACCCGGTTAGGCGGAGTGAAGGTGCGTGGTGCGTCGGAATGGAGGGCTCCGGCGAGGGTGGTCGGCGGAGGAGCTCGATTCCCAGATCCGGTGCGATCTGGGTTGGATGAAGGGGTGAAGAAGATGCGGAGAGGTCTGGCGAAGATGATGGTCGGGTCGGATGGTCGAGATATTACGCGAGATGGTCGGAATCAGGGGAATACGTCGGAGATACGATTTGGGCGAAATCAGAAATTAAACGAAATGGACGAGCTAATCGACTACCTGGGTGGAGCGGAAGACTATGCTGGAGTGTGGCTAACTCCCGGTCGTAGCCTCGAAGGGCGTCAAGGCCTGAGGCTCGATGCTCACGCAGGTGGCGGAGCAACGGCGGCGAAACACGCCGGATCAATGGTCGGGGCACCCTCTCCTCACTGCAACAGGGGCAAACGCGAGCTGTCACCTCGGTGATCACCCTGGAGGTCACGGGAATGAGAATGGCGAGCCAAAGATGAGGCGCGGAGGCGGCGGAGGTCGGGATATATATGGAGACAGGGCCGATTAGGGTTGAATGGAGGCAGCTATGGAAGGCGTGGATTTCATGGCGAAAGATCCGGCGAGGGAGATGGATGATCGGCGAAGAATCCGGGCACGGGGTTTGCGTGGGCGACAGCCTGGAGACGCGTGGAAAAATCGGCGAAGGCGGGGCGGCGCGCATCTTCCAGAAAAGGAAGGAGTCCGCGGGGGAGTTGACCGGGGTCAACAATCCCCCGT
This sequence comes from Ottelia alismoides, assembly GCA_037367405.1. Taxonomy (NCBI): domain Eukaryota; kingdom Viridiplantae; phylum Streptophyta; class Magnoliopsida; order Alismatales; family Hydrocharitaceae; genus Ottelia; species Ottelia alismoides. Next base: position 350,773 of record JAZKJV010008257.1, on the reverse strand, counting down.
GGACCAATCAGGAGCTGCCAATTATTGAAATTTTTGTTTATTTTTTTTAAGGTAGAAAATGGCCGAATTAAGAAAAACTCAAAACATGAAATATTTTTCTTTTATTTTTTTCTATTTTTTGGTGATTTTTAATTAATTTTTTTTTGGAAATAAAAATAGGGTAGCTATATATATAGGTATATGTACACTATATAGATTTTAATTTTTGATTTTTTTTATTTGTTATTTTTATGTATTTTTATGCCCATTTTATATTTTATTTATTTACATCATAAAATAAAGAACAAAATGGTATTTTTATTTTATTTTAATTATTTATATTCATAGTTTAAATAAATAGTTATATACATTTATATACATGGTATATACACTGTATTTTTGTATTTTTAATTTTTGTTGTTTTTATTTGATTTTTGTTGTGTTTCTTTTTATTTGATTTATTTACAAAATATACCTTAGAGTATTCACAAAAAGTTTTGAAAATAAATTCATTTATTTATAGGATTAAATAAATAAAGGATGATGGTCTATACACATGGTGAAAGGGCATTTTTGAATTTTTGATTTTTAAATTTTTATTTTGTTTTTAATGGTTTCTAAATATACACAAAATATGTACAAGCATATTTTTGGGTGAGGAAAATATAATTTTATTTATTTACAGAAGTATATACACATGAGCTCCTATCTCCCTCTACTTTGTCTTTTATGCGGTCAGGCCCATGCTGAGCCCTCCCTTGGGTCAAGTTGCTCAATATTTATTCTAAATATTTCCCTCTTTTTCTTTTTACTCTTTATTCTTTTATTTTTGCACAAAAACATGCTAATTACAGGTTTTTACATAATGCATGCTTTTGGTAATTATTTGTATTTACACATATTTACATGTATTTGCAAAGGTTTTTGTAGCTAAAATAGGAGAATAAAGAGTGATGAATGGGTATTCATCATACCCCTCGGATCTCGCCGTGTCATCGGGGCGTGGAGCTGTCACCTCCAGCCGGTCGTCCTTCGAGCATCAGTCGACGGATAAGATGTTACGAAGCGACTGAGTAGATGGCAGTGGAGTTGCTCGAAGTCGTGGACGACGGCGGAGAAGGTTGGAGACGAAGTTGCGGCGTCGTTGGAGTCGCGGAGGCGTAGGCTCGACGGAGGAGAACCCGGAGCATGGGCAGTACACCTGGGGAGATGGGGCTGCGACGGCTATAAGGAGGTAGCCGGACCTCGCCGGAGACGGAGGGGGTGTTGTCACCACCGCCCTTCTTGTGCTGTCGGCGGATCAAGTGGAGGAGGCCGGCGGTGCTTCTTTTATAGGCTTACGGAGTTTCGGCCGGAGATGGAAAGGTTCGGAAATCGAAGATTTGGCGGTGGCGAGATGCGCAGTGAGGCGGCGCGATCGGAGATGGTCGGGATTGGCCGCGATTTGCGGCGGAAATCGTGGGGCGGCGCAGCGTAGATGGAGCTCTGGTGGTTGTTTAACGATGAAGATGACGGCGGTCGGTGGCATTGTCGGCGAAGCTCGAAGCACCAGGAGGTGGAGGAGCGTCGGGGGCGGAGATGGTTGATGTGGTTGATGAAGGTGGAGTCGGTGGAGTCGGTGATGAAGATGAACGGCGATGGCGGAGTCGCGGTGGCGTAGGCTCGACGGAGGAGAACCCGGAGCAACAGCAGCAAAGGCGGAGGAAGCCGCTGCGACAAGGTGGCAGCCTTGGATCTCGCCGGCCGGTGGAGGAGACGATGTCACCGTCGCCTCCACGCACGGCTGCGTATCGGCGGATTAATGTGACTAGGGGCGGCGGGGCTCTTAAATAGGAGAGGGGGGTTGTTTTGGATGAGGAAGGAGATCGGCGAGATTGAGGGGATGGAGGAGGAGATCCAGGGATGGATTCGACGCGGCGGCGGCGAGGGATTTGCGGGATACGCGGCGCAAATCACGGGCGGCGACCGAGGATTTGGGGGAGACTCTCTGGGGAAGACAAAGGACGGTGGCCGTCCAATTGACCGAGATCGGACGGCCACGATGTTGACGCGTGGTAGGCAAAGGGACAAAAGAGAAGAAGAGGATGGGGCGCACGTGCGGAGTACGTGCGTTGGAGGCACGTGCGACGCACGTGCGTCCTCTTTATTTAATTTTTTTATTTTTTTTAATTTTTTAATTTTTTAATTTTTTAATTTTATTTTTTTTATAAAAATCAGATTTATAAATATCTCAAAAATAGCTGACACGTGGCGGCACCAGGTGCTGCCACATGTCAGCACCGGATAATTCAAGAAATAAATACTTTATAAAATCAATAAAAATAGTAAATTGCCTCATATCGAAAAAGTTTCTTCACAAAAATTGCTCGTCTCGATGAGATCTACAACTTTCATGAAGACATCAAAACCAAATTCGATCATTTGCAGAAAGTGAATTTTTGGGGTATCCTATGTACATAGAACACCTTGATTTTGGGGTTTTATAATTTTTATGTCATTTTTCTGATCAGATAAAAATCCGAAAAATTACGGTAAAATCAAAGATAAATAAAGACACCTTAATCTAATTTTTTTTGGATTTTTATTAATTGGTAAAATAAGTATATAAAATAATAGGTCAAAAACCGCTAAAATATACAGTATACAAAAGGGGCCCAAAACCCAACTTTCACATATGAGCTCCGATTCACTTGAACTTGGTCTTGTTTTGAAGGTAATTGAATGCACATTAGTTCAAAAGTGAGTAGGATTAAATCGGACACTGGATGTGGAAGATATGTGGCTTTTAGTCCGAAACTCCTGAAATTAGGGTTTGGGTTTTTGGTCCGCTTATTTGAGGAGTTTTTTTTGTATTTTTCATTTATTCTTGTTAGTGATATGCAAATAGTGGAGGTGGTTTTGTATCATTCGGAGTTAGCATGAATGAGTTAAAAATCAGGGAAGTTAGGCTATTTACAGGTCATTTTGGCTTGGATTTTTGGCTTCTTATTTTGTGCAGATTTTTGTGATAAAATGCAATTCTTATGAAATCATGCATGGATGCTAATTATGCAGAATAGATGCTGAAATGCTGTTGATTTTAAGGGATTTGAGCTTAATAAACGAGATTTAGAGTGATGAATACGTGATTCATCATCCCCCTATACTTAAAGCATGCTCGTCCCTGAGCATCAAGAAGAAATGCCATGAAGTGAAATGAAATTGGGTTCCATACCAAGACCATGAGCTGAAGGTGAAAATGAATCTAGATTCAACCTTTGGATTATTTGTGTGTCGGAACTTCTGTGAGACTTAGAATTTTAAAATCAACAGTCCTCAAGTTCTATAAATCATTGCTTACAGTTTCGGCTCAGAAGTCATCTTAGATCAATCCTCTTCCCAAAGTATACCCTATGAATATTGAATAACCGACTCTTGTGTGTGAAAGGTTTTAGCTCTTCCCACTCAGAATGCTGGACTACTGCGCAAAACTCCTCTCCAATAACTCGTCCTCGGGGAGTCGGGTATTTCCTTCTAAGGTCTGTCGTGCTGTGTTCACAATCGAATTGGGGGGAGAAGTTAGAAGAATGAGAAAAGAACTGGAGGGTGGTCAGTGTAGTTCACCTCTCCTTGTGAAGCTGGCCAGTGTAGCCGAGTCTCCACCAAGATCTGCAGGTTTCTTGAAGCTTGGACCTTTTTGGTCAGATTTTATTTGGTAGTTGCTTCTTTGTATTTGGAATTTTTGGTGGTTCTGCTTGGATCTTGTTTTGCCCTTACAGATATAGCATCTTTTGTTTCCGTACATTTTTTGGGGTCTTAGAAAAAATTGTGCCCAGACGTCCATCCCTTTTCCGAAGCTTTATTTCAACCCGTACTCCGGTCTTTAGATTTCCACGCTACCAGAAAAGAAACTTACATAGTCTTCCAACATCCCGTTTGAGTTGAGCTAAGTGCATAGTGCGAGAGTACAAATTAATTCCTTATTCCAGAGTTGTACCCAGAATGAAGAGACCAGGTTAGACACTAAGAGTCAAACTCTGTGCATTGTTATGTGCGAACTCAAAGAATTAAGTCACAGACCTGAAGATTCCAAAATCCTATTTCTCGATGAAGTTCCTCTGAAAATTAGGTTGATTAAGGTTAAGTTCAGACCACTCTCGGTTTCGGCTCTAACTCGGTTCAGAACCCAATGACTTTTCACAGATGCAAATGAATGAAATGCTGGATGAAGTGCAGGTGTGTGGAATGCAAACACATTTTTTTTCTCTTTTGATGATTTTTTTATGCAAAATGGAATAAGAAGCCATTTTTTTTCAAAAATTTTGGGCAAAGTCAGTGTTAGTAGCAAAACTTTTTTTTATTATTATTTTTAATTAATACCCATCCCGTAAATACATATATACTTATGCGCAAGTATGAGGTATGGCTAAAATATATACATAGTATATATACAGACTCCCCTATACTTAGCGAGTGTTGTGTCCTCAGAGCACAAGAAGCGTAATGAAGACATAGCTCGGGCTAAGCGTAAGGGAGTGGAAAAAAATGTTATACAATGGTCTGCCCCCCTATACTTAGACTGTGAATAGTCTAAGTATAGAAGAAGAGCGTAAAAAGAGGTGGTTGGGATATGTAAATGAGGAGAGTATATACAGGTGGGTGGCGGTTCCCCCTATACTTAGGCTCTGGCAGCCTAAGTATAAAAGAAAGGTGGAGATGGAGCGATCGAGATATAGGAGAGTGATGAGGGAAATGGTATATACAAATGGCATCGGTCCCCCCCTATACTTAGGCCTTGACCTAAGTAGAGGAAGAAGTTGTACAAGAAGACCGATGTGGTCGGGAGGGAGGGTGGGTAGCCGATGATTAAGGCGGTTTACGACTGATCTTTTTGTGAGCCTGTGGTGGGAGATCGTAATAATGAGACGGAGATGAAGCATATGATTCCCCACCATTATCAGTGTCATCCTCAGAAAAATCATGATGGATAGTAGATGAAATATTTAAGTCAGATGAAAGGTACCCATCATCAGAGTTATCCTCAGAGGAATAGTATTTGAAAGTGGACATACTCCATATATTCATGTCTTTTTGTTCCTTCAATTGTTTCCTCAAAATTCGTTCCTTTTTAAGATCAATCGGTTTATCCTCAAATGAATCTTCAGATGCTCCGGTCTCAGTCAGCTCATAAGATATAATTCTAGTGTACTTGTGTAAGGTAGGAGCATCGGCTTTGGATGAGTAATAATTAGGAACGGGAGTTGTCCAACAAGAATCGAATTTTGGATCCTTGCGAAGATATGGCTTTAGAGCTGCCGAACAGACTTCACTCATGTAGACTACTTTTTCCGGACCTGATGAGGGATCATCAACTGATTCCTCTTCCGAAAGGTCAAATCTAACTCTCTTTTTCTTATTTCGTGAAGTTGTCAGTTCACTTGAGTATCCAGATGAGTAGCCATTGGAATTCTTCTCCTTGGTCGGTGTTCGGGCTACATGTTCGTTCTTTATCTCCTTAATGTTGGTGCACTCTTGATTTGGGAGGATTTGGTCAAGATAATCAGAGTAGGTTGCCCTGGGTTCGACCATGCATATGTCTCAGGATCGTAGTAGAAGGATTTGTCTATTTTGAGATCCGGGGGAATTGAAATACTGGGGAGATTCTCTAAACCAATGGTCTCCACAACAACCGCTATCTCAGGTGTCGTAGCGGGGTAGGGCTCTTCTACCTCTTTATGTTTGCGGTTGTTGGGGACTTTATGAGTTGCCTCAGAAAATCGTGTTTCCTCAAAGACTGTGTCAACTCGAAGTGCTTCCAATGCCGTGAAATTTATTTGCCGAGTCTCACAATCAATAATTGCCTTAGATAATGCTAAGAATGGTTTCCCAAGAATAATTGGAGACTGGGTGAACTCTCATTGATGCTCAATATCAATGATCGTGAATTCCATTTTGAGTGGAGCACCTTGGAATATTATGATGACAGAAATGATTCCTCTCGACCGCTTTATCGATCGGTCCGCCAATTGAACAATCTCTCGTATTTTCCTGATAGGTCCGAGTTTGAGTTCGTGGAATACAGAGGTCAGGAGGATATTGATCGGCGAATCATCATCAATTCGGGCATGGGTGAAAATTGTGTCTTTTATTCTACAGTCAAATCTAGGCAACCACTTCACTATGCGGCTCTTGGTTTTTCTCCTCAACACCAAGGAGGAGGTCATTGACAAGATATGTCTTTCAGTTTTTGTTCTAATCCGTCCCGACTTTTTTACAATCACTCCGTCTGTTAAAAATTTCTTAAGGTCGGGGAAGTGTTCAATGGACTTTATAATGGGAAGTTCAAAAATCAAATGTTTTTCCAATGCTTCCCGTAAAGCAGGATCCAAATTCCTCAGGTCTTCTTCAGATTCAATTTTTATGAGATTATCTGGATTTTCGATTTTTTTCGTATTTTTGAATATTCCCATTTTTGGTATTTTCTGTGTGGTGTGTTGATGTTGTGTGTTCCTCAAATGAACAGGGGCTTTGATGTTCAGAGTAAAGGTTAGGGGCATAAGCATTTCTAGGGGAATAATGATGAGCGGAAGTATTGATGTTTGAATTATCCCTAGGTCTTTGAATATCCTAAAAATTTTCATCATGGAATCCAATCCTTTCCCCATTCATATCCGAGTCACCATAGAATGATATTACTCGGTCGACAAATTTTTGAAATCTATCCTCCATCAATTCGAATCTTGTTTTCATCTTTGAAACATTATCCTCAAAATTCTGTTCATGATCAGTCATGGGAGCATTCGATTTTTGTTCGATGATTTCTTCTTTCATTTTTCTGTACGTGCAAAGAGGAGAGTTTCTTGGAATATCCTACATATGATCATTATTTTTAGAAAATATCTCCTCAATAATTATGGAAGGAGGCTGCTCATATGATCCAGGCATGTGTATTTGATCTGAGTAGAGTTCAATCCTTTGATCATGATTAGTCAGACCTTGAGATTGTGGAGTCAGCATACAGGGTTTATATGTGTCTAGGAGGTTAGTCCAGTCCTCTGTATGAGTATCATGTCTGACGAGGAGTCTGTTGTGGTCAATCCAACGCTCATGATCATTAAGTGTGTGTCTTTCCATCTGGGTTTGATTTCTCTGTCGGTCATGAGACTTGAAGGGATTTTGATTTTGAAATGTTTCATTGGCGAGAAACTGAGAATAAGGTGGTTCAGTCCAAGATGGTAAGTGGTCATTTCTGGTTGGATGATTTGAGTAAGGATTTAATGAGGTGGTTGAATTCATTTGCGGTTGAAAGTTTCTCACAAATGTTGGAGGATTATTGAAAGAAGAGGATGTAGTTGATTTGGGCCAAACCGAGACAAATTTGTTTTCATAGTGATGTTCGGTTATTTTTGAAGGAGTTGAGAGAAATGATGGGTTGGATCTGAAATTTGGAAAGATTTCCATGATGAGATTAAAATCAAGAGATGAGAGAGATGATTGTATCGGATAGTAATTTTATCAAATGTGCGACTATTGATCTTCGATATCGGTTCACGCACACCAATACAAACACAAATCAAACCCCAGATTCACCAACTCACACAGTGAAGCCGTAAGAGTTCGGCTATTATCTTTCCAATTTTAGTTGGTGATAAATCAATCTTGGCAAAAATATTAGTGAGCTGAAATTTCGTATTTGGGCTCTAGCCTTAAGTGTCGTTTCTCGCTTACTTAGAAAAATAGAACATCCAAGGCAGGGTTGCTCTCCCGCAAAAAATCTTGATTTTATGGGTTCTTTAAGATCAGATATATTTAGCAGTCCCGATTTTAATGAGGTGATCACTGAAAAATTAGATGAACACACATACACGTCTACCGTCCAGTCCCAATTTCCTTTAAAGTTATGTTATAAAACGAGAGAGAGGAATTCGGGAAAAGCCGATGCACGCGGAAAACTATGATGAATGCTTAGTTAGAAGACTTACAGTGAATCCTCGCAATCTTCATGTGGGATGCTAGACAGAATTTAAAAATTATTCTAAATGAAATGCAAGCCGATGGAACACCGCACCTAAGCAGAAAATTCTATTAGTGGGAAGAATTGATTTAAATTTATCTAAGTTGAACGATCTATGTGCGTCTCAATTAAAGTGCAGTGTGGCTTAAGATCCTACGAGCACAAGCAAAAATATAAATGCTCTGAGAGCCGTATGTGCAGGTCTTATCCTAATCTCCACTCAAGTCGGGCCCCACCCTCACCGAAGAGTGAAACAAGCCACGACACACCACAGAATAAAGTCAGAGGTCTTTCTACACACGCGAGAGTCCAAACGGACACCACTGTAAAATTACAAAAATTTAAAAATTGCAGAAATTAAAAACCTAGACTCTACGCTCTCTCACGACTCGACTCGATCTTAAATTAATTTTTTTGTAAAAGTCGGTGAAGTTGCTTTGATTTTTTTGAAAAACCGCTCCACGTACAAAGTACCTCGCAAGAAAAATAGGAGAAAAAATGTAAGAGAGTGCCTCAAAAATATATAAAAAATAAGTGCTGAAAATAAATTGCATAAAAAAAATGGAATTTACAATGCGAAATTCGGGGTCAGAATACCCGAATGCCGAAAAACCGAATAAAAAATTTTCAAGACAAAAATCTAAGTCGTTTGCCTCCCCGGCAACGGCTCCATCTGACGAATCCGAAAATGCGGGTGTTAAGAAGTTGTTTTTATCGTGTCGTGCGTTGTAGGCGGTAATCGGAAACGGTCAAGAAAATACCACAAATAAGTTATTCAATTTTTAATCTCGTGGTTTTATGTTTATTTTACTTGGGCAAGTCCCAAGGTCGATTACAAGGAGGCAAAGAAACAACATAGAATTAAGTCTATCAAAGTTCGCGTTCGGTTTTCGAGGCAGTCATTTTTAGGAATTTTTAATGTAATAAAGGGGGCAATATGCAGATTCGGCCTATTTTAGGGACTAAATATGAATTACATCCAAACGATGTCCGAAAAATACGAAACTCGGCCGAGATGTAAAATATGATGAAATGAGTGCACTGTAATTTTTTTGAAATTTTTAGATGAAATATGAATTTTTTTATGGATTTTAAAATGCAAACAGAATGATTCTCAAATTTTAATTATAATAAATATCACACCTACTTATTTTCGAGAAACAAAATTATCTAAGATCTATCACTAGGTGATTGATCTTAGAAAAATCCTAATCCTCAAAATGTGAGATCTAATACCTATTAAAAATTAAATAGTGAAATATGTAAAATGATTTTTACAGGGAAAAATATGCATGCAAATGCAAATCCTTTTGGGCACAATGTTAAGCACAATTAACTCTATCATATGTGATTTTTCAGGGATTTTTAGAACAATGGTTAATCAACTACGAATTTCAGAGCTAGAAAAGGGTAAAATATGCAAATTTCCACCAAATAATAATTTATTAATTAACCATCAATCATAAAAATGCCCACAATATGTCTGTTTGTAGAGAATTAGTGAACAAACATCATGCTATTTTTATATTAATAAAATGCTATAAAGAGAAGGTCCACAAATACTGGGGAACACAGGGGTATTTATGCAAAATAAAGAAATAATGAAAATGCAGGGGGACCTAGTTATAATTATCGAGAGTTGGGGGGAGTTCTCTGCAAAATTACCAGAGGACACGTGCACAGCACGTGCCTCTGGTTGGCGAGGGCTGAAGTGCAACTAGATGAGATCTGGGGGGGCTTGTGCAATTTGGGGAAGCACGGGGGTGCTCCTTGAAAATTACCCAGGGCACGTGCAAAGCACGTGACCCCGGGATGATGGAAGCGCTGACGTCCCCCACGCACGTGCCTCGCACGTGCTGGGGTCTCGGGCTCTGGGCCCGGTCCTGGTCGGTGGAGGAGCGGCTGAGGGGGGGGGGGGGGGCTCCGGCGAGTGCAGTGCTTCGGCACCGCCGAGGGAGCTTGTGGCGGTGTCGAGGGATCAGCCCGGCAGAGGAGGGCCGGAGGTGCTTCGGTCATGTAGGTGTCTGTCATGGAGGAGCAACAGCGACCTGTAGCAGCGGCGGCTAAGTCGAGGACGTTGATGGCGATGCCCTGGCAGAAGTTGGTGGACCTGTCGATGATTGTTGTCGGAGTAGACAATGGTAGTTGGCTCAACGACGATCGAAGGAGTCGGAGGTGAACGGCGGCAAGGGCGGCGATGATATAGTCGTTGGCTCGACGCCAAGGGGCGGAGCAGGAGCCTGCACGCGGAGGAGCGGCGATGCAACGAGGGGGTACCCCTCGGATCTCGCCGTGTCGTCGGGGCATGGAGCTGTCACCTTTAGCCGGTCGTCCTTTGAGCATCAGTCGGCGAATAAGATGTTTCGAAGCGGCTGAGTAGATGGCGGTGGAGTTGCTTGAAGTCATGGACGACGGCGGAGAAGGTTGGAGATGAAGTTGCGGCGTCGTTGGAGTCGCAGAGGCGTAGGCTCGACGGAGGAGAACCCGAAGCAGGGGCAGTACACCTGGGGAGATGGGGCTGCGACGGCTATAAGGAGGTAGCCGAACCTCACCGGAGACGGAGGGGGTGCTGTCACCATCGCCCTTCATGTGCTGTCTGCGGATCAAGTGGAGGAGGCCGGCGGTGCTTCTTTTATAGGCTTGCGGAGTTTCGGTCGGAGATGGAAAGGTTCGAAAATCGAAGATTTGGCGGTGGCGAGATGCGCGGCGAGGCGGCACGATCAGAGATGGTCGGGATCAGTCGCGATTTGCAACGGAAATCGCGGGGGCGGCGCAGCGTAGACGGAGCTCTGGTGGTTGTTTGACGATGAAGATGACGGCGGTCAGTGGCGTTGTCGGCGAAGCTCGAAGCACTAGGAGGTGGAGGAGCGTCGGGGGCGGAGATGGTTGATGTGGTTGATGAAGGTGGAGTCGGTGGAGTCGGTGATGAAGATGAACGGCGATGGCGGAGTCGCGGTGGCGTAGGCTCGACGGAGAAGAACCCGGAGCAACAACAGCAAAGGCGGAGGAAGCTGCTGCGACAAGGTGGCAGCCTTGGATCTCGCGGCCGGTGGAGGAGACGATGTCACCGTCGCCTCCACGCACGGCTGCGTATCGGCGGATTAATGTGACTAGGGGCGGCGGGGCTCTTAAATAGGAGAGGGGGATTGTGTCGGATGAGGAAGGAGATCGGCGAGATTGAGGGGATGGAGGAGGAGATCCGGTGATGGATTCGACGCGGCAGCGGCAAGGGATTTGCGGGATACGCGGCGCAAATCACGGGCTGCGGCCGAGGATTTGGGGGAGACTCTCTGGGGAAGATGAAGGACGGTGGTCGTCCGATTGACCGAGATCGGACGGCCACGATGTTGACGCGTGGTAGGCAAAAGGACAAAAGAGAAGAAGAGGATGGGGCGCACGTGCGGAGTACGTGCGTTGGAGGCACGTGCGACGCACGTGCGTCCTCTTTATTTAATTTTTTTTAATTTTTTTATTTTTTTATTATTTTATTTTATTTTTTTTATAAAATCGGATTTATAAATATCTCAAAAATGGCTGACACGTGGCGCCACCAGGTGCAGCCACGTGTCAGCACCAGATAATTCAAGAAATAAATACTTTATAAAATCAATAAAAAATAGTAAATGGCCTCGTATCAAAAAAGTTTGTTCACAAAAATTGCTCGCCTCGATGAGATCTACAACTTTTATGAAGACATCAAATCCAAATTCGATCATTTGCAGAAAGTGAATTTTTGGGGTATCCTATGTACATAGAACACCTTGATTTTAGGGTTTTATAATTCTTATGTCCTTTTTCTGATCAGATAAAAATCCGAAAAATTACGGTAAAATCAAAGATAAATAAAGACACCTTAATCTAATTTTTTTGGATTTTTATTAATTGGTAAAATAAGTATATAAAATAATAGGTCAAAAACCGCTAAAATATACAGTATACAAAAGGGGCCCAAAACCCAACTTTCACATATGAGCTCCGATTCACTTGAACTTGGTCTCGTTTTGAAGGTAATTGAATGTACATTAATTCAAAAGTGAGTAGGATTAAATCGGATACTGGATGTGGAAGATATGTGGCTTTTAGTCCGAAACTCCTGAAATTAGGGTTTGGGTTTTTGGTCCGCTTATTTGGGTTAGTTTTTTTTGTATTTTTCATTTATTCTTGTTAGTGATATGTACACAGTGGAGGTGGTTTTGTGTCATTCGGAGTTAGCATGAATGAGTTAAAAATCAGGGAAGTTAGGCTATTTACAGGTCATTTTGGCTTGGATTTTTGGCTTCTTATTTTGTGCAGATTTTTGTGATAAAATGCAATTCTTATGAAATCATGCATGGATGCTAATTATGCAGAATAGATGCCGAAATGCTGCTGATTTTAAGGGATTTGAGCTTAATAAACGAGATTTAGAGTGATGAATACGAGATTCATCACCCCACCATGTTTATAAATAAACCCATCTCCTTCGTCTGAGCTTTTTGGCCATTTCCTAAGCCCTAGACGCCTTCGGCCAAGTGTGTATCATGGTGACAGCAGGAGGTCCGATGAAGCTCCGAGGAGGTTCGCGGAGGAAGGAGATGCGCCCACGGTGGCGCTCCGGCAGCCGTCCTGCTCCTTGGCCCTCTGACCAAGTCGAGACTGTGCATTTATGATTTTTAGGTAGGTTTTCATTCTTGCATTTTATTCCTGTCTTTTATTTTGCATTTAGATTATTAGAGTAGCGTAGATTAGGTAAATTGAACTTCGCCGGATCTCAGCTCCGGCGACTTCGTCACCGTGTTTCCGACCGTTTCCCTACTCCCTTTCGCCTTCATTTCGATCCCCTACGCATTCTCCACTCTCCAGACCACCCTGTCCAATCGGATCCCTCCCTGGATCCGTGAATCGAAGCTCCAGCTCCGTCACCCGCCGGGAGCTTCGCCACCTCACCCCATTTGAGTGCTAACAGCTTCAATCTTAGGTCGAGGGTGAAGCCCTCGAGCCGTGCTTTCTTCCTGTGCAGGTATAGTGCGCCAAGAAGCGCCAGGAGACGGAATCCAAGCTGGCGGAGGTACCTAGAGCATCGATCCTTCTCTGAGCTTGTGGCGGCACTCCAGCGTGCTTCCGGCCAATCCAAACCCTCCAGACGACAGAGCAACCCTCCAGGAAGCTGTTGGGACCTTCAGGTGCGGCGAAGACCGGCGGAGGAGCGAGATCTGGTCGGAAGAAGTTCGCCCTGGCGAGCTTGCTTCCCTGTTCTTGCACGAGAGCTCCCCGTCGTTGGATGAAGACGAAGGCCCAGGTTGAATCACATCCGCCCGATCCCCCAGTGCTCCGACCGTCAGATGCCCTTGGAGATCTAATCCTCGCCGTGGATCGCGAACCGTCATCAGCTCACGTGGAGGCGCCACGTGGATTAGTGGATGAAGACCAGCCGTTGGATGGAGCGCCTGTGGGGGTAAATTGCAAAACCAGCCCCCGTTCTTTTTGTATTTAATTTTTAATTCTGTAAATAATTTTTAACGTTGTAAATAAATTCGGAATTTTGCTAAAGGACCCGTGTATTTCTTAGAATTACAATTAGGTCCTTCCGCGCCTCACGTGTAGTCCCACGTGAGGCGCGTGAAATTTGCACTTTACCCCTGGCGATTTTTGTAAAATGTAAATTAGCCCCAAAAATTAAAATAAATGTTTATTACTGTTGGTATTTTTGCACCGATGCCCCTGTTACATATTTTATTTGCAAAACTGCCCCTGCCAGGTTGTTTTATTTTTGTGCCTTTTATCTATTTATTAAAAATACCTATGAGGCTTCTAAAAATCCAGAAAAATCAGAATAGATGCTTCATGTGATGATCTTTCACGCCCAAATTTTATTTTGCATTTTTTGCATTTTTCCTAATTATTAAAAATGAAAGAGGAGCCATTTTTCTACTGTTTAAATTAGAAAATACAAAAAAAATTATAAAACATTTTGAAAAATCCAAAAAAAATATATATGGTATATTTATATATATATTGAGTCCAGAAAATGAAAAACCCTAAAAATATAAAAAGAAAATATAAAAATTTCAAGAAGCTCCAAAATCCTAAAAAAAAATAAAAACCCTTGAAAAACACCAAAAATATGTTTTTTTATTTTATAATTATCTATATATTATTATTTACATATTAAAAATTAATTTGGGTTATTTTTGGACTTATTACATAATTTTAAAACCCAAATTAATTTCAGCCTATTTAATTATCCCATACTAGGGACATTTTTGGAATTAAAAATACATAAAAATTAGAAAAATTCCAGAAAAAATAAAAAATATAAAAATGAAAATATTATATATATACATCTATATATTATGTTCCTTCTTTCTCTCTCCTCTTATACATATCTTTATATATCTCTATATTATATAATTCAAAATATAAAAAGAAAATTTAAAAAATACAAAATATAAAAACTAAATAAAAATCATAAAACCAAAAATAAAATAAAAAATTATAAAATTAAAAACCCACAAAAACAATAAAAAAATTGGAAATGAACCAAGAATTGAATAACTGCACAACCAATTTCACACTCGACCATTCGCCTCCTAATGTTCGACCTCTAGTTGTGCTTACTCCTATACACATTTACATGTAGAGTTATAATAAATTTTAACTCCACATTTTTGGATATTAATTGTATACATTCATTGTGGGTTAATTGTTGATTGATTTGGGATTATGTCTGAGGTCAACTAAGCGACTGTCGAACCGCCTTGTGGAAAGACACGACCTCGGCGTAATCGTCTTTCATCAAATGGCGCCGTTGCCGGGGAGGCAACGGATTTTGTATGGTTGTTTCTTTATCAATTTAATTCTTTGTTCATGCCCTCTATTCATTTATTTGTTTGATTATTGATTGATACTATTGTGATTGTTCTGACCCTCTCTCTTTATTTGCCTTTGATGCGAGGGACCGCCAAGCGAAGGAGGAATTCATAGGAAGTCCTATGCACCCGAGTGAGGTAGAGTTGGCTCTTCTACACAAAGCCAACAGGAGAGAGCATCAAAGGCAGATGGAGGAGAATTTTGGATGGCAGTTTCATTTTTGCATTATTTATTTATGTAAATTTATGTGAGAGAGTGACATTTGACATGTAATAATTCAGGACTCTTAGACACTCCGACTCCCGAGGTCCATTGCCCGAGGGATTGTTCCCTTGGGGGCCTCGACGGTTTTGACGCTTTTTCTTTTTCTTTTTATTATTTTGTGTGAATGAGCCCTAGCTTAGGAATTGCTTGATCGAGAAGATTAGGTCCAAACACCCTAATATATTTGCATGTACCTATAGTGCGTTTTGGATCTAGTCAAATTTAAACAGTCGGTTCATTTATCCCTTAACCCTTGTGCCGTGAGCGAGTCCCATCAAGAGCTACTCCTGAACTCGAGTTTGTCGAGAAGAGGAGGGGTGAGCCAAGACCAGACTCTTAGGTTAAGGATAAGTGACCGACTTGTGGTGCTTCACGATAATAGCAATTACCATCCTAGGGCGATTTCTTCGGCTTGCATTCGCATATAGCATAGGTTTCAAATTCTGTTCTGCATCCCTCATGGAGAGAGCTGGGAAGCGCTGTAAGTCTTCTTACTTAGCATGCATCATCGATTTCTGACTTGCATGGCTTTTCCGACCTTCTCCCTCTATTTTTGCCAATCTAGGATACTTAATGAAAATTGAAACCTCGATAGGCACGTGCATTGAAAATACCCAAAAAAATGATAACTTAAATAAAATCGGGACTAAATCTATTGGACCTAAAAATAAAACGTAATGGATTCCTTGTCTTGGGGAGAGCAACCCCCTCATTGTATGCGTTTTAAGTGCTCACGTACACGCTAAGGAGTAGAGCCCAAATCCCATCAAACCTCCTAAGTGTTTGTACAACTTTGTGATTCTCACCTAACTCTAAAATCGAAAAGATAAATGACCGTCACCTAACGGTCTTCACCGTGTTGAGTAGGTGAATCGGGGGTTTGCCTTGTGTATTGAAGTCCGTTGTGTTTTCCATTCACTATTTGAGTAGCCGGTCCCATCGTGTGAGTCATGCATTTTTCATCTTTGAGTCTCTCTACCTCTCTTATACATATACCTCTTCATTTGCATTGAGTCGTGATATTGGCGCTTGAGCTCAATCATTTCTTCGCCAAGTCCATTCGTTCCCGACATCTTCTTCACTATCTTCTTCGTATCCACTGTATCATCTCCATCTTCTCCGGTTTGAGGAGAGCCTGCTCTTCGGACCACCATTTTGACGGTATTCCCGCCCTGTGTGGAACACCTAATTTTTTCTGTGTCTCGATCTTCTCACCCGCCCTCCTCGTCCCCTCTGTATCACTCTTCTTTCACCCGTGATATTGGCACGTACGCTCAATCAGCTTCTCCACCCCATTGTGTACCCTTCTTATCCATCTTCTTCGTGTACACCGTATCACCTCTCCCTTTTACCCAGGAATGCTGTGCATATTGATGAGGCTCGCATCGAGGATTATGTATACAGCTTATTTGAGTAAGTCGGGCCAATGATGTTGAGGATGCCGAGATTGATTTGGTGGATTTGACTTTGGATACGTGCATACGAGCGTATTGAGGATTTTTGTTGATGCATGATTATAGGTGTGATGCATTTTCGGTTTCGCACACCGGATTGAGGATGTGATGTGCTTCAGTGATTTTGAGGATGATATCATGATATTTCTACTGATCTATCTATTTTGAGGTTTCGGCCCGTCTTGATTTGGATTTTGGATGGACTATCTTGATATATGCTTCATGATGACGGTGCCTCGAGCCCCCATGATGTCTCATCTTCTAGATTGACCCATCCTTGATCTCCTGACTCTTTGATCCACCATGGTACTGCGAGGATTTATAATTATCTTTCATGACATCTCAGCCAGATTTGACTGACCCGAGGGAAGTTTTGGGATTGACCTGATTATTTGCTCCCTCACATGATCTTATGCCCTCCGGTAGATTGATGGATTCACATTATTTCGAGGACCTGAGGCTCTATGCCGGCATTCCCTTGATCTACATTGATCTAACTTGCATTACTCCTCGAGGACTATCTGCGGGAGGATGCGACAAATTCTAGGACTACGGTTTCATCCACTGCTTGGGTTGCCATGGTGGTGGGACCCGAAACCGAGTCATAAGATATGCTTGATTGGCCTCCTCCTGTGATTGTGTACCCGATCTGTTGGTACTTGAGGCCAACTGTCTGATTGCTCTCCTTGACAGTCCTCGCAAGGACGAGCCTGGATATTCCAACTGCTCACTGCCTAGTTCATAGCTCTCCGAGGGTTATCTGCGAGAGGCTATGACACATTTTTGCTCTCTGGTCTCTTCCGCTGATAGACGGCCTGCCGTATGTCGAGACCGGACTCTCTGTGGATCCGTATGATGGATCCGGCTCCTTTGAGCCTCTTTCTCTCCTTGACGACCCTCGCAAGGACGAGATGTACTCTGATTATTCACTGTATAGCTCACATCACTTCCCGAGGACTATCTGCGGAAGGATGTGACACTATCTCTACGGTCGACTTCACTCACCTCTGGTGTCGCCACCTTGTTTGGCGCACGAAGCTGATTCGTCTGATATGGGCAGTCGGTCTCCCTTTCTGATTATGCGCCTAATCTGTTGGGGCATGAGATCGACTTGCTCAAACTCCTTTGAGTCCGCTCTCCTTGACGGTCCTCGCAAGAATGAGATCTTTTCTGATTATTCCTTGACTAGATCGTAGCTCCCTGAGGGTTATCTGCGGGAGACTATGATACATTTCCGATCTGATTGGTCTCTTATGTTGGTAGCCGATTTGTCGACTACTGAGACCATTATGTGGGTCCGTCTGATGGATCCGGCTCCTTCGAGCAGTTTTCTCTCCTTGACGACCCTCGCAAGGTAGAGACACATTCTGACGGTTTCTTGCCTAGATCGCAGTACTCTCCGAGGACTATCTGCGAGAGACTGCGACACCCTTTTTACGCTCGGTTTTCACTGCTGACTGTGTCTCCGATCTGCGGAGCATGGAATCGAGTCGCCTAATATACATGATTTTTTTGTCCCATCTTGAGTTGCCTATCCGATCTGTGGATCATGGGACCCATCTGATTACACTCCTTTGAGTCTGCTTGCCTTGACGGTCCTCGCGAGGCTGAGCTCCTGATATCTGCTATTTCCATGACTAGCTGACAGTATGTTCCCCGAGGGTTATCTGCGGGAAGCTGCCACATTTTCTTGATTGGTCGGTCTCTTCTGCTGGTAACCGATCTGTCGCCTACCGAGACCGTCTCTGTGATCCGTCTGATGAATCAAGCTCCCTTGAGCCCGCTCACTTTGACAACCCTCACAAGGGTGAGCTTCTGTACTGATTATTCATTGCCAAGCATGTACTACTCCCCGAGGGTTATCTGCGGGAGAGTACATCATTTTCTAGGTACTCGGCTTCATTTCTGGTGTCTCCCATTTGGTGGAGCATGAAGCCGGGTCTTCTGACTTGTATACTCGGTCTCCTCCCTGGTTGTGTCTCTTGTCTGTTGGAGCACGGAGCCGAGTACTCTGATTATTCTCTGATTGTGCTCACCTGGAGGACCCTCGCAGGAGTGAGCCATGTATTGTGTTGATCGGTGTATTCTTGTGACTTTCAGATTATATCACCACCGTGCATCACAATAGTCTCATATGCTTTACGTCCGATTTATCTGGGACTCTGATTGACCGGAGGACTCTGTACTGTTCCGTCTTCCTCCCGGTCTTACAATATCGGCTCTGTTTCCTAATGCTGACCTTATGAGCCGATTGACTGCTTCATGCTACCGGACCTGATATCTGTCCTTTCGATCTATTCTACTTCGGTAGCCGACACCCACCTGACTGTATATCCGGGTGTCTTTTCACCTTCTGACTGCATCCTCGTTCTCACAGGGAGACGACGACGAGAGTACGGTATTCACTTGTCAGATACCGTCCTGTACTTCATCAGTTCTTCACCGCTTGTATATATGTGTACCGTGTTCATTCTTTCTCCCGCATGTTATGTGTGCCCTAGATCTATCGCCATATCTTTGTGTCTACACTTAGGACGTACCTTTTCCTAAGTATAGGGGGTACACACCGTGTTGTTCTTTCGTTGTTAAGTTTTGTCACTCCTGTTGTTGCCCATACTTAGGGATATCTCACCTTAAGTATAGGGGGCGAGATGCGTATATTCTCCACAATCTTCTCATATATATCTCTCTTTTCTTCTTTTCTTCTTTTCCTTTTCTAGCTTCTGTGTCTAAATAAAAGGTGTCACCCCTTTGTGTCAGTTTTCTGTCCTTAGGATGTACTTTGTCCTAAGTATAGGGGGGTGCACCCATGATTTGTTAATTCTTTGATCTGTTTATTCCCACCCTTGACCCTCCCTACTTTGTGTACAGTCTGCTATACTTAGGATTCCTTGATCCTAAGTATAGGGGGGACGGTCAACTTCTATTTCCTTCATCTCTAATTCATATATTCTTTAGACTCGTGTATACTCAGTACGAGTTATGTCTTCTCTTTCTCTTTTCCGATCTATGAGGACATAGCTCATGCTGAGTATAGGGGGGTCGTATATACTCTGTATATACTTTAGCCATAACTCGTACTTTCGTATAATTATTAATAAATAAGTCTAACAATATGATATTAATTAATAATGCTTCTTATTCCTCGAATTCTTTTTGTATATACTGATTAATAAATCAAGTCAAAAATATTTTTGCAAAATGATTTGAAAAATGGTGTGAACTGTTTGGAAAACTTTTTGTGAAATATTTTCAACCTGTGTAAAAATATTTTGATTACAAAAATTCTTTTATTTGTGTGAAATAAAGGATTTGAAAACCTATTTGCAAATGATTTTGAAAATGATTGTAAAAATATTTTGAAAAATGTATATAGTGTTTGCAAAATCTTTGCAAAATGGCTTTCAAATGTTTGTAAATATTTGCAAAAATTATTTTGTACTATAGTTTTCAAAATGATTTTTCAAATAAATTTGAGGAATAAAAGCACCATAATAAATAAAATGAAATAAAATAAATCATAAATAAAATACATAAAATTCTTTATATACCTAAATAAATCACTTTGTTAAAACCTGTAAATTCTTTAAGTCTTGTAAAATGAAGTGGCACGCCCGTGTAAATAGTTGTACATGTTTTATACTTTGAGTGCCAATATTATTTGCAAAAATTCTTTGTGTAAAAACTCTCCTCTTGTTTTCAAATTTATTTGAAAAATTGCATTATTCTTTGCATATTTGTAAATAGCATTTGCTTAGCATTCATATCCTTTGATTGAGCTTGATGATTGAACTAGTCCAATAAAGTCGAAGATTGGAGCTTGGTTGGACCTTACCGCACCTAACTGCACTAGAACCTTATGGGAACTAGGTTTAAGGTACTTCAGGTCTATTCAGACTTAATTCTTTGAGAAATCAGGGCTGGGTTCAAGTCGCCTCAATGGACTAACTAGAACTTTTTGAAACACACGTATGACTCTTGTCGGCCGTGACCTAACTTGGACACTTGCAACTTTCACTTGGCTCAACTCAGTTGGAGTGGTGAAGGGGTTGGATTTGCCAGTCTGAGACGCACACGAGTGGAAACATTCATCCTCGTCTAGGAAGGGAAGTGCACCCCAACCTGGTCCAGTTTCAATGAAGTCGAATGACAGGAGAGTGTGGGTTGCAAAAAAGCTTCAAAAGAGGGATAGTCTTCTGGCTCAAGAGGAAAAAGTCCTTATGTAAATGCTGTTGTAAATAGTATGTTGAAAAAAAACTCCAAAAAAGTGGACAGGCTTGTAAATAAATAAAAATAAAAGTGCCTGCCGGAGTATGTATATATGTTGTATAGAAAATAAGCAAGCTTGAGCATCAAAGTTATACCATGTGAGCCTGCAGCTGGATGACTTGACTACACTGGTCTTGCATCCCTGGATAGGTAGCTACACTGGCTACCGTCCATTCTTTTCTTTCCCCCCTCCTCTTGAGTCGGATGCCACTTGAACTTAGAAGGGAATACCCCACTCCTCGACGGTAGAGGACTGGATTGGGGAATCATTGGGTTGTCATTCTGGAGAAGTCAGTTCCTTTGTCATTTCAGTTGGGGAGAGCCACCATCACTTACACCGTACAAGTCAGCTTCATAGTCATAAGGGTTTGCGTATGATGTAGGCTAGTTCTGACCGGGCTATTGAGGTGATTTGAACCGAGTTCTGTGACTCTCGAAGGCTGTTGTGTTTTAAATTTGGTTCCCGACTAGGTTCCACACACATTCTCACACCAAGGTCCAACCTGAGCTCCAAACTTTGATTTTGTACAGATGAGTTTAAGAATCATGATCTATTCAATTTATTCTTTATTCTTTATTTTGCTTTTCCTTTTCTTCTTATTCTTTGTTCTTTTTGTACTTATTGCATAAGTATTTGCTAGGGACTAGCAAAGGCAAGTATAGGGGGTGATGAATCTCCATTTCATCACCTTTATTCTATCATTTTGGCCTTAAAAAACCCAGCAAATGCATGTAAATAGCATTAATTTGTATATAATAGCATTCATGATTCATTGTATTAATTATACATTAAATAAGGTTTTTAATGCCAAAATCATAGAATAAAGAGAAGAAAAGAAAAAGGAGTAAAATATTGCAAATATTTTATGACCCTAGTGATGACCGTCCTGACCACTAGGCCATAAGGTGCTAAATGGTCGTTGCGACCCAAGCAATCAGGCTCGATCAATCAAGAAAAATAGACCACCAATATAAAAATCAACTCGAAAATCCATAGCGGTCTTGCTATTATTTTAAAATGGTATAGCGACCAGGGTCGAACTCAGGGAGCACGTAATGACCTTGTGGCCTACGAAGTAGTCAAAAATAGAATGAAAGAGAAGAAAAGAGTATTTTTGGTGGTTTTTATATTTTTTTGGATTTTTAATGAATTAAGAAACTAAAGAAGACAAGTACACAAGGCAATTCAACTATTTATTTAATGTATCAAAAATCAGTCAAAAATTCCAATAAAAATCATTTTGGGTGTTTTATGTTTTTTACTGTTTTTGGTGAATTTTTGGGATTTTTCTGATTTTTATATGATTTTCTAAAAATGAAACAATGAAAGGAAAAGAAGGTACTGTCCAGCCAAGCTTAAGGTACCTAGATAAAATATCTAGAAATCCCCAATAAGCCTGGAGGTAATTTTCCTGTATAGAGAAATAAACAAGGAAACTTTGAGCACCTAAATTATTATTTTTGGGTTTTAAGTTTATTTATTACAATTGTTAGAAGTTTTTAGGTTTTTTTCAATTTTTAGGAGTTTTATATGATGAAAAAATAGCCAAAATTGGCTAGAAAATCAAGCAAGCCAAAACAAACAGTAGCTAATTTTTTTGTAATTTTTAGATAAGTTTTATATTTTTTGTGATTTTTCAAATCAGACAGTAAAGAAAATGGATGTTTTTAAATTTTTAAAAATATCAAAACAAAACAACAATGTCTCCAAAAATTCCAGAAAATTTTACACTATGGCAGGAGCTATGTATCCAATTTTCATTGGATTTGGAGTTGATTTGCTATTTTATTAAAATCAAACACAAGGGTACAATATACATGGACCTAAATGCAATTAAAATAAGTTCCAGGGGGTCCGGTGCAAAATTCCCAAGGATCCACGTGCAAAGCGCGTGACCTGAGGCACTCAGGGACCTATTTGCAAGAAAAAATAAGTTCCTGGACTAATTAGTAACACGTACTAAAAGTCCAGGGACTTCAGTGTAAATTACCCACTATATAACGCACATGCACAATCAAACCATTCACAGGGACACATTTGAAAATCTTATAAACATAAATAAATTCAGAAACACCTTGAAACTATAGGTATATATATGCAAATAACCCAATAACGTTCACGTGACGAGGCACGTGGTCCATGTAGACAGGGGCCTAAATGCAAATAATAGAAACTATAAGGTGCAAAATGCAAATGTACCAAACTAAAATAAACTTTCTAAAATATTTACAGGACTCAATAGTAAAGACAAAACAAGAGGTGGCCTAAGTGATATTTACCCCTTATTTAAGATCCGAGGGCTGAGATGGCGCCACGTCAATGATCGGACGGTGACGAGAAGGGGGCGCGCAACAAAGGAAACCCTCGGCGTGATCGAACGGATGAGGGTCCTCCACGTGGCAGATCTGACGGTGCTGGAGCGCTGTGGAGAAACCCTTGGTGAATCGACGGCTGAGAAGAGGACGCGTGGAGATCGGATGGCGGTGAATCACGAGCGCCTCTTCATCTGATCGTGCGGCTCAGATCTATCCTCTGAAGAATCTGACGGTGGGGACGCTCCTGGATGGACGGCCTAGATGCGAACTGGAGCGGGATGATCTAACGGCGCGAGGAGGTCCTGGAAGAACTCTCGGCCGGCGAACTTCGCCGGCTCGAAACTCGAGCGTAGGGACTCCTCGTCGGCTGCAGGAAGGCTGAGAAGAATCGTGGAAACCTTCCGCGTCTGGGAGAATGCTCCGATGATGGTGGGGAGCCCTGGAGAGCTCCGGCGAAGCGAAGGACCTGGAGCGGCTGTGCTCAAGCCTTGGACCTCCAGATGAGGTCCTTACGACGATCTGACCTGCACAAGCAAAACACGGGGTCGAGGGCAAACTGCCTCGACCCGTCAGAGCGGGAAAAGGATGGCTGGTGCGTCGAGATGATGGGCCTCCGGCGAGCAGCGGAAGGGGAGGCCCGATGTTCCTGCTCCGGGGCGAGCCAGGGGGAGTGGATGAACGAAGAATGTGCGGAGAAGTCTGGCGAAGGTGGTGGAGGTGTCGGATGGGTGAATGAGTGACCGGAGACGGCATGCGGAGGTGGCGGAGCTACACTACTGAAATCGGAGAAATCCTAATCTACGCTACTCTACGGCCTAAGAAGGTTACAAGGCGGATGCTGTCGACTGGGCTGGAGCTCGGGGAGCTCCGGGGTCATTGCCTGCAAGGGGGCGTCGTCTCCCCGAGGCTGAGCGCGCTCGCGGCGGCGCACGGCGGTGAAAACCACCGGATCAGTGGCTCCCGGCTTCCCGAGCCTCGCTGCTACTCTAAGGCACTCGGCTGTCACTCAGGCACTCCAGAGGAGGTCACAGGCGTCGAGGGGGAGGTCAAAAGATGCGTGAAAAGGCTGCCGGAGGAGATGTTTTATACGATCAAGGGTCCGAGAAGGAGTGGGTCGGGCGAGCTGCACGCAACTCGGATCCCTAAGACCCACCCCGGGCGTGGGTCTAGAATGATCAAGGGTTAATCGGAGCCCAGGGTTAGGTTAATCGACTGTCGGATCGAGTGGCGAGAAAATGGAGATGTCGGGTCGGTCCCCAGATCCGCAAGAGAAGTGGTCCACAGGGGGGAGTTGACCGGGGTCAACAAACCCCCGTGGACCCATGAAAGTCAGCCACGTGTAAAAGATTTACAAAATCATTTAAAAATAGTAAATGGCCGATTTATAAAAAGTCAAAACATGAAATATAGGGATGAATATACTGGTGATATTTTTTGAAGAAAAAAACATCAAAAATGGTGCGGTGTAGCCCGATTAGTCTCTCTCTCTCTCTCTCTCTCTCTCTCTCTATATATATATATATATATATATAGAAGTGATCCTATGAGAGCAAAAAGTTGTGAGAGCATGAGAGGGGTGATTCTGGACCACGTGATTCACTCAGGAGAGAGAAAACTAGTGATCCTCTCTCTCTCTCTCTATATATATATATATATATGAGGAGTAATCCTATGAGAGCCAAAACCTGTGAGAACATGAGAGCATGTATTCTGGACCACATGATCCATCTAGGAGAGAGAAAACAGAATCATGTTCTCATGCTTAATTTCATGAGAGGGGTGCATGCTCTCATGCTCTCACTTTTTTTGCTCTCATAGAATCATTGCTCTCTCACACACACACACACACATATGAGTTTAATGGGGCTGCCCTCGCACCGTTTTTGGAGTTTTTTTATTTTTTTTTGAAAAATATCGCCATTTATATTCATCCCTATATCCCTCCTATATGCCATTCGAATTTCATTAGAAACAGAGACTCCTACGGTCTCCATATAGACAGTCATTTTTTAACGGTAACATGATTTTTTAAATCGACACCATCTCGATGGAGGCCGTAGGAGTCTCTGTTTCTGATGAAATTCGAATGGCATATAGGAGGGATGTAGGGATGAATATACATAATGATATTTTTCAAAAAACCCGCCGAAAATGACGCGAAGGCATCCATTGTTGGCTGCCCCAAGGGGGCATCCCCAGAAACTTCAAATGAGGCAGGGTCTCACCATATTTATGGTGAGCCACCCTCAATTTAGGCATCTTTCTAATATATTTTACAATTTTTTATTTCACACATATAACAATAAATTTTAACACAACATGTATAGTGGAAAAAATTACGAAAATATTATTATATTGGATGGTATATTTAAAATTCTATTTTACAAAAAATATATTTAAATTCCGATGATATATTTTACGAAATTCATTTTTTTACAATTGTGTAGTTTATACTTTTACAAAACGGTTACAGAGTTTTTACTAAATTCATGGTGGCCTTTACCATTTCAGAAAAGCCCCCACCTCATTTGAAAGGTCCCCTATATATATATATATATATATATATATATATATATATATATATATATATATATATATAGGGTTTGGGAAGGCTGCACCTGCGGGTGTAGCTAACTAGCTACACCCGGCCATTTTTTCCTTTGATTTTTTGTGTTTTTGAAATGAAACCTAGGGGGATTTAAATCACTATATATCACCATGATATCATACCAATTTCAACTAAATTCGACATTTCTATCATCTCCATCAAGGCTATGACATTTTAACGGTTTCAGAATTATTGAAATTGACCATATCTAGATGGGCATGTTAGGAGTGTTTGTTTTACATGAAATTTGAAACACATATTCCACACAATAAACTAAGTAAATCTCCATAAGTTTTTTCAAAAAAAATAAAAACCAATGAAAAAATTGGCCAGGTGTAGCCAGTTGGCTGCACCCGCCGGTGCATACTCCCTTTTCCCATATATATATATATATATATATATATATATATATATATATATGAGGAGTGATCCTATGAGAGCAAAAAGTTGTGAGAGCATGAGAGAGATGATTCTGGACCACATGATTCACACAGGAGAGAGAAGGACAAGAGAGAGAAAATAGTATCATGTGGTCCAGAAGCATTCCTCTCATGCTCTCACAAATTTTTGCTCTCATAGGATCACTCATATATATATATATATATAGGATATCTTTCAAATGAGACATGGTCCTTCCATCCAAGGAAGGCCAACGATCCCAGCCCTCCATAATTAATCGTGTGGTCATTATTAATAGTGTGTTAATATTATCTATAAATTAAGGAAAAACCTTTTTTGGTCTTTATACAATATCTATATGTAGTATCTCACCGTCACAATTATCTCCTCCATTTAATTTGTCTCACTAATTGCTTATTCAAAATTGGGAACCCTAATTGGAAACCCTAAATATTCTATATGCATAGACGCCATTTTGGAATGTCGACGGCATTGAGTGGGAGAAAAGTGAGGACGAGGTCTGCAGCGACATCGGATCGTGTATGTCAACGACGGCGAGCGGCGACGTCGGATCGTATATGTCAACGGCGGTGACATGCGACGTCAGATCCTGTATGTCAACGGCGGTGAGCGGAGTCATCGGATCGTGTTTGTCAATGACGGTGAGCGGCGACGTCGACAATTATTGTTGGCCCTGCTCTCGTTGGACTCACGGTCGACATACATGATCCAATACAATATTGGATTGGATTCGATCCATATCCATGCGTCATATGAGCTTCTGGACGTCAGTAAGATCATGTACAGAGCGTATATTCCATTTGATCTTTTTTTCCACTCACATGATTCAATTAAAACTTGAGAACTGCGGAGAGCCGTGCAACTATTATCGTATATGCATCAAGATTTACATTTTAATCGAACCTTGTAACAGAGAAAGAGGCATGAAAGCACAGGAATCCATGTCTGCACTACCACTTCCTTGTCCAAGATTTATGATAACCACATGCAACATAAATAACAACATCTTTGCAGATCAGTCTACGTTGACGTACGTATTCGTGCTACGACTCCATCGGGTATAAGACATGCATACAAACTTTCCCTCAGAGCCCACCACTATCGATCGATGAGAAAGAAGCTGCAGCAATGGCCTACGGGCAATGGATGGATGGATCTTCTGGAGCATGATTCTCGTTCTCCACGTCATCTATCATCAATAGGATATCCACATAGATGGATGGATCTTCTGGAGCAGGGGGCAGTGGAAATGACGACGTCTGTATCATGGTGGTGAATGAACAAAAAGACTGTGCAACCATATGTTTTACATATCCCATGTGTATTATACATTTTTGATGTTTATTATTACAATTTTGATTTGTATTATACATTTTTATGTGTATTTTTACATATCAATTGGATGTGAATGAAAAATTGTAATGTTTATGTCTATTATACATTTTGGATATGCGTTATACATTTCGATTGTGTATTATACATATTTCGCTTATATTTTACTTATCGATTGAGCGTGAATGACTACTACATTTTTAAAAAGAATCATAAAAATTGTATTCTACAAAGAACCATTCAATCGTTAAAAATAACCATGCATTCATTGCTAATATGAATTGTATTATACAAAGAACCATAAAAAATTTACAAATGGCTGAATTAATTTTGAAGGAACCACAGTAAATACAAAAAACATACGATCGTTACAAAAGAAACCGCAGATTCTACAAAAAAACACATTAGGATACTGCCCTACGTAACGTCGTGCAATGCAAAATTGGGCATTTGTTAAATATGGTATTGCGAAAACTACCAAAAATAAAATTATCTAAATTTAGTATTTCGGAATATTAATTGGCAAGCATAATTAATGCAAAAGTTGATGACCAAAATACCCTTTTGGGTAAATAAATTGTTGATGCCGTTAGATCTTAATCTAACGGCTACGATCGTTGGCCTTCCATAAGGATGGAAGGACCAAGTCCTATTTGAAAGGCCCCCTATATAGGATTTCTTTCAAATAGGACGCAATCCTTCTATAGTTAAGGAAGGCCAGCCCCTTTTTTGTATAAAAGATGATGACTTTGGTAGAATACATACACAATTTTGTATTATAATGTGCAGTTTTAATGTTTGTATTATAATACGCAGTTTTGTATGCAGCTTTGTATTTATAACGTGCACCTATAATACAAACTGTATACGTATTCTACTAAAGTGCTCGTTTTTATACAAAAAGGGGCGGCCTTCCTTAACTATGGAAGGACTGCATCCTATTTGAAAGGCCTCCTATATATATATATATATATATATATATATGAGTGATCCTATGAGAGCCAAAACTACTTGTGAGAGCATCGGATCATCCATCGTGGACCACATGATTCACCCAGGAGAGAGAATACTAGGAGAGAGAAGACAGAATCATGTGATCCAGAATGAATGCTGTCATGTTCTCACATGTTTTGTCTCTCATAGGATCCCTCCACATATATATAGGAGTGATCTTATGAGAGCAAAAAATTGTGAGAGTATGAGAGGGGTGATTCTGGACCACATGATTCACCAAGGAGAGATAAGACCATGAGAGAGAAAACAAAATCATGTGGTTCAGAATCATTCCTCTCATGCTCTCACAACTTTTTGCTCTCATAGGATCACTCCTATATATATATATATAAGTATCTATATCTATTCGTTTGATCTTTAGACACAATTGTTCCATATAATGCACAAGCATACATAAGATTGGATAAACAATCCACGTGATTACTTTATTCTGAAATAGCTTATCACGTGATAAGTATCTTGGAGTAAAACGAGATTACCATGCATCGGGAAAAGCTCCAACGATGCTAATTTGTTTTTTTTGCCTCGATTGATCTTTATCTGATAATATTTTTACTTTTGTTGTATTTAAAAATACCAATGTCTTTCTATTTTGAGACCAAATTTGAGAGTGGAGAGATTGTGTATAGATGCCTACTCGTATATTTTCCCACGCTTCACGGGGGTTGGAGGAAACACATTTCTTTGTAATATTTTTCAAATTATGAAATTAAGCAAGATATCATATTACAACCTTAAGGGATGATCTTGTGAGAGCTAAAATATGTGAGAGCATAAGAGAAGTGAATCTGGACAACTGATTCTGCTCTTCTCTCTCCTCCTGCAATCAATGAGGAGAGAGACGTCAGAATTTAGTGGTCCAAAATCAATGCTCTTATGCTTTCACAACTTTTGACTCACACGGGATCAACCCTCTTACAACTTTTGTACAAAATAGATAATTGAATAAAACATCTTTAAGAACAACGATTTTAATATCATGAAATACTAATTTACATAGAACATTTATTAACCGTTGTCGCTACGAGCTATCTTTGTAATTCATTCTCTATTGTTATTATTTACCTATTATTTTTTATTATTTTAAATATTTTACGATGTTATTTATCTATATTTATTATAAAAGATGGATTTTAACTATATATTTTTTAATATAGGAAAGAATTGATTGTGTCTCATATATATCATTTATTTAAAAAATGAGAATATGTTTTCATTACGTATCAATCTTTTATTATTTATTCTTTATGTGTATATTAGAAAATCTAACATAATTGAATCTATGCACAAGGATTGATTATTGTCAAAAAAAAACTATTTCAGACCAAACTACATGCCATTTTTATTTGACATTTTCCTTGAATTTAAATTTTATGTAAGGTTTTATTTAAACCATTTTGGCTTCCATATCAACTATATAAAAAAATAAAATATTTTGTAGTAGAGAAATGTGAATGGGAAATGGAACATAATTTTAAATGTAAATATGTAGCTTATAACTTTATTTTTCGATGGTATGATGTATATCAAACACAATTTCAATGTATTCGTTACATTATGCATGTTTACAATATATTACTATTTTGTTAGTATGATAATATTTATTTCTTTAAAATTTTATTTTTTACATCAATAAAAAGTATATTTACATTTATCTATATTTTTTGTATACATATGTTTATATATAAAAAATATAAGAAAAAAATAAATAACATGTATGCTTATAGGATAATATCTTTACATATTCACCTATTATATATAATTTTTTAAATAGATTTTAAATTTTATATTTTAATGGATTGAATTTATATTTAAATTAGTAATTTTAATAAAATATTTATGATAAAAATATTTATTGATTATCTTTTTATGTTTGTATATATTCCACATTAGTACTATTTAACTTCCTATTTGTACTGTAATCATTCAATCAAAATATACTTTAAGATCCATAAATATTTAAAATAAGTGAAAAATAATTTCAAAAATATATCAGATCCATTCAATCGATGGATATAAAAAATAAAATACTATTTATATGCCACCTTAATTTCATTGTATAAGGAAAACTAAGTAAAAATATGCATATCATTTTATTGTAAGATTTCTATATATGAAACTAAGTTCTTGTATTATTATGCAATATGTATGTATCAATTCAAAATTATTTTCAAAATTTGTACTACATTTGTTTATTATAAGATTTCAATATGTGAAATTAAGTTTGTTTTGAATTATCTGTTATTATTACAAAAGATATGTTATAAATGTTTAAAAAAGATAGTGTTTTATTTCCAAAAGATAGACCACAGATGGAGAGATAAAAGGCTGAAAGATGGTAGATAGATTAAGAGAGTTGGACATACACATAGAGGAGTCCATGTATCACAAACTAAGGTCAATTTTTGATAAATAGAGGAGAAGGAGAGAGAAAGAGAAAGGCGTGCAAAAGAAGTTAGTTGTGAGGGGAGAAAGAGAGTTTGTGAGATATTGGAGCACATGGAGATGGAGAGAGAAATGCTCCATAGTTATCCATGTGTCTATATGAGAGAAAAGGCTGGGTGAGAGAGATGAAGGGAGAGGGTGGGATATAGGACAGAGAAAGGGGGGAGAGAGGGCTATTCGGGTGGTGGGGAAACGTTATGGAAAATAAAGAGAGGGAAAGATAGCTCGTTATAGAAGAGAGAAATAGAGAAAGATGTCACTCTAGGGGGAAAGAGAGAGAATACATGTGTATGCGCTGAGTGGGAAGAGAATGGGGCCGTAGAGATCCAAGAGCGTTCCACATGTAGAGCCGTCTGTAAAAGCTAGGTGAATCACATCTAATAGATATTGGAATGAGATTGTGCAAGGTTCACAAGTTTGTTGTTGGCAGCTTTTCTTCCCCTTAATTTGTTTTTTTTCTATATTCTCGACATAGAGTATTTATGATAGAGGAAGGGTTGTATAGATGTGTATCTTTTTAAAATATTATATCCAGAAAATGTTCTATGTATCCGTGATCGATCCACTACCATATTCGTTATATATATATATATATATATATATATATATATATATATATGATTTCTTTCAAATAGGACGCAGTCCTTCCTAAGTTCAGGAAGGCCGGCCCTTTTTTTGTATAAAGTAGGATGACTTTAGTAGAATACATATACAGTTTTGTATTATAATGTGCAGTTTTTATGTTTGTATTATAATGAACAGTTTTGTATGCGGCTTTGTATTTATAGCATGCACCTATAATACAAATTGTATATGTATTCTACTAAAATACTCGTGCTTTATACAAAAAAGAGGCGGCCTTCCTGAACTCAGGAAGGACTGCATCCTATTTGAAAGGCTATATATTGTGACATGTATTATTTTTTAAAGATAGATATGAATATGGATTGTATAAACTTGTGCCTTGCACAGTTGATGAATGTTCCCAATTTAGGATAGGTTAGATGGGGTTCTTGGTTTGGATAAGTGTGTGGGAAAATTTTACTTACATTAAATTCTGTTTGCTGTTGTATCAACTTGGAGTTGTGAAAAGTCACATATTAACCTTCCATTATACTGAATTCAATGGGGGGACTTGGAGGATTTCCATGATGAATGAACTTTCTATTTTTTTAAATTACTGTGAATTTAAAAAATAATGTGAAATCCTAAATTTCGGCATAAAAATTTTGATTATTTAGTGGTGATCACAGACATATGTCACACTAAATAAATCGTTTAATATTTATTTTAATATGACTGAGACATATGATATCTTGTTAGATGTGTATCATGAGTGCACGATCTTGAAAAAGATATCAAATGAGGAAGATACATGTTTTAGTGCTAGAGTATTCGACTAAACTTAAGGGACATGAATTTTTGGTGAATGTGTAGAAGGATTCTTAAAGAAAGATGATACAAGACTTCTCTTGGTTGCTATCTTGATCTCCCTCACAATTGAAGATTTACCCGTCCTCTAACCTTCCTCCACCTTCAAGCTCACTAGAGTTGTGTCAGAGGGTTGGAAGTGTTTGTCAGTAGGGGTGCTCATGGGGCGGGTACCCAACCCGTTGAATCATGACCCGACTCGACTCATTGTTTCCGGGTCAATGGATCGACCCGACCCGTATCAACGGGTTTCCAATTCTAACGGGTACCCGAACCTATGTATGGGTAACGGGTACCCGTGGGTACCCATGGAATCATCAAATAAAACGCTCATGTTAAATCAACAGTGTTAAATCCTCGTTGTTAATATGTTATCGATTTTAGTACAAACGTTAATTGACACGCCGAACCCCCAAGCAGTACATAGTTAATGGACGCATGGTTGATAATTGTAACATCTGGAGGGTCACTGAAGCTTTCCTCGATGTTACTACCCTTTGATCGAAATAACAATTCCATGGAGATACTTCAAAAATCAATAATCAATACCAGAGTATAACGAAGTTCAACAGATCCTTCCCAAACAAATAATACATATGAAAACTAATGGAAATGGTCCGCTTAGATTATCTGTTCCCAAAATTGTGATACGCAGAAGAGAGTAAATTTCCACTCTGAACTCGTTCGGCACTCAATTGAAAGACACAGAGCTGTGGAAAGGTTGCGGAATGAATTGGGAATGGAATGCAAATCAAGCATTCGATGAATACTCGAATGCTGTAGCAGCTGTGTGCATTTGGAAACGACACCTCCGACCAATTATATGATCTGAGATGGAAATCGAGGTGGTTGTGAATGCAATTGGTGATGGGTGTAATCGAGACCTGAACAGAGATAAAAACACGAAGTTGAGTGGGGCAATGCTTCGACTACCAAACCGGGTACCCGGTTCTACCCGTGGGTTTTCCACCGGGTCACTCAAATTAAGCGGGTCGACAGCTTACGGGTACCCGACCCGGATATCTTTTCATGGGTACCCGTAAAATCCGGGTCAAAATTTGTGGGGCGGGTCGGGTACCCATTGACCCTAATAAATTGAACACCCCTACTTGTCAGAGCAACAAATCATCGTTTTTTTTCTGAGAAGAGCTTCCTCTCGTCATGATCTATACAAATCGAACAGTAGAAAAGTAGGAGCACTCTTCATTGTATTTTGTAGAGTTTATATTGGACTTGACTTCAACAAGGGCCTCCGAGTATTCTAAAAAATTATCGTGATCACGAAGATGCACGGGAATCGATATAGGACGACATTGGCTAAAACCAATGTTATTTGTGCAAGCCATGACCCCTTCGATTTGGTAAGCATCTTCATAGTTTTTGGAATGTGATGTTTGTCTCGCCATGTGTGTTTTTCATGGATATTTGTGCCCTCCTTGCGGGATGATCAGAGCGGATCCTCTTATGTAACTCTTGTTATAGCAGAGTTGTTGTAATTTCAAATGTTTCTGTGATTTCGATTCCAAAATCTAATTTTATAGATTGGATCTTAAATTAATGCTCTATATATCTTCCAAATTTTGCTCAAATCGGGGGTCATATGCCATTTTATCTTAATGTTTGAAGATCCGAGTCCTTTTTAAAAAGCTTTTGAACTTTAGGGTCGATGGAAGAGTAATGGTTCTTTCACGTGATTAAAGGAAAGAAATAATAGTAGTCCGTACTCATAAGTAGTATATGTACAAAATAAATGATTTCAAAGTGGTGAGGTCCTTGAGTGGCTACCTTGTGATGACATGTGAGTGTGAGTGGTTCAAACTCACTGTTAGATCGACAGAAGTTATCAAGTCACGTACGTAATTCCATAATGGTTATTGTATAGGAAATTGACTCCTCTACTCTACTGGTTGGAATAACAAAATGTAATGGTTCACAGATACAATGCTTTGTGAGAGAATTCCCAACGAGTGTCCGATCATAAGGCTTAGAGCATGTTCGGTTTACTGGGTTGGATATCCTTCTATGAATAGTAGTTGTTTGGAGGGTCAGGAGGGTTGGAATGAAAATTGTGATGTGATATGACATTGATTATATATTATATTAACTTTTTTAATGATTATAATATGTTTTTTATGTTAATAATTTTATTTGAACATGGTTAACAAATATTATATCAAAGAATTATATGGTCAATAAGTAATCCCAACCCAGTATTGTAGGGTTGGAGCTAGGGGTATGTTCAGGTACCCCCTCGCAACCAAACATGTCTTTAGGATCATCGAAATTGCAATATATCAAATAAGACAAAAACATCAGCTAGCTCTATTTAGACACAAAAAGACATAGCAATAGAGCAACCACAAGCGACACACGGATTTTACGTGAAAATCCACTTGGTTAAAAACCACGACATTCATCTCTTAGGCTCAATTTTACTAAATCCCCCGATCCTTTCTAGTATATAGACTACATATGTAGGTAGGTAGGTCAACCATATTATAATAATTTGTTTAAACAGACAACTCTAAACAAGTCGCTTACATGGACAACTCTATTTGTAAGTAAAGAAGTACAATACTCCTGTGAACCTCAATAACAAATAAAATGCAAGAATAAGGATCATACTCATAAGATGATCACTAGAACTTCATAGAGCTTTAACGTAATGCCCAATAATTGATATCAAGAACACTTCTCACAATGACGGGAGTGAAGAATGTGGGTAGAAGTGGATTCCACACTGAGAATGAGGGAATGAATGACTAGAGTCAGTATAGAGTGTAGAGTGAAGTGAAAACAAAGACAATGGTTTTCCTTTTGTATGCCACATATAATAATCATTTTGGGGAGTTAATAGCCGTTCTATGGTGAATGATTGTGTTAGTTGATTTTAGTAATCTATCATTCAAATCAAATGGTCACGCCAAAAGTAGTTAACTCAAAATTTACTGTCAATTGAAGTCCACAGTAGACTAACCAGATTAGTTGAACAATCAAATTAGTCGATTGATCAAATGGGTTATATGACTAAAAATATCAAAAATGTTAAAACGCCAATTTTTTGACTGTTTAAACTTATCAGATAATGTGTGTTTGGCTTCTTGGTTTCAATTGGAAGATATAACTCGGTGATGAAGCATTGATTCAACTAGAATCTGAATTAATCAAGTAATTTAAGGTTGGAATCTAATATAAGAATCCATGATGAAAATCATTGACTTGTCACATTTATTCTTTTATTTTGGCTGAAATGCTTAGTAAAATTCATGTAAATAATCATTAATTCTAATTAATTAACATACTAATGTTATTAATATTTTATATTTAACATTTATTTAACCCAAAATAAAAGCATAAATAAGAAAAAGAAAAAGAAACGAAGAATGATGTGAATATGTAAATATGTAAAGACTAATCCTAAATTCTGATATTAGGCCAATATTTTAAAGCCTTAAAAATCATCCTTTTCGGATACTACATTGCATATGAATATTGATCCGTCGAGATGAGTGTGAAATCGATGAAACTTATTTCATCAGAATTGGATGTAGTTTCAAATTGTTATGAGTTTCGGAAGTAAAAGAGGTTGATGTCGTTTAAGTTGTCATTAACTCTTAATCACTAACATCGGTACTATTTAATCATGATTAAAGTGACTAATGATGATTAAAATTACTAATCATGATTATTAATCATTAATCATATATTAGTTATAGTTAATAATAATTAATCATGATCAACACTAAATAATCGTGATTAACGCTAATTAAGCGACATTAGCAAAACCACAGATCTCAGGATATATACGGTAAAACAATGGGTTGGATAGCTCATGGTCTTAGTGATGACATGATAAGTGACTGGGACCATCTTATGCAATAGACAAAGAGCAATTCCTTGGTCCTACTTACTAGGTGATGACTAGGATGTGACACATAGACATCTTGGAGGCCCATAAATACCCCCTCTCCCACCCCTTCATTCTCTACGAATACCATTCCATACACCACCACCCTGGGGCTAGTGTTGCAAGGCTGATATAGGGGAGGGAGATCGGGATGAAATGCTAACAAAGCGTTATCGAAGAGAAGAGGGGAAGGAAGACGGAATGCTCCTCTCTCAGTAGCTTTGCGAAAGAGGTAAGCATATCTTTTCAATTCAAATATGGAATGGCACCAATGAGGATAAAAATCATCATTATGCTAGATGGGAAGTCCTTTGCTGCCCAGATCCAATGATGGTTGTTGCATCCTAAAGTTAGAACTTGTCAACTATGCTATGCTTTCAAATTCTTGAATCAAATCTCAAGAAAATCCGACATCCTTGTATATAATTATCAGAGGGAGGTTTCACGACTCCCGACCCATTCACATCCTTGAACCCTCAAATCCACATGATTCTCCATGTTGGCACTATATCAAAGTTGGCTCGAGGGCCATAAGAAATATAGCATGTCATTGCATCAGTTCTGGTGATTGCTCTCTCCTATGGAAGGACAATTTCAATGGTAAGCCTCCTCTTTGTGAACTCTTTCCTGCACTTTGGGAGCTTACCTGAAATAAGAACATCGCCCTATCAATAGTACACTCGACTTTATACGCTAGACATAATTGGCTAAAAGCCCTTACACACAGATCAAATTCACTTCAAGACATATAAAGACTCAAGGAATTTCTTTTGAAACACCACCCTTATCCCAAATCCAAGGACGCTTTAATATTCCTAGTCAGAACGAACACCACAATATTGATAGATCATTTTTACAATAACTAACATGGAGGCGTGAATGCGAAACTCTAACATAAGATTTTGGTCGAGACGTTTTCACCCTAAAGTCTTGCTCTTCCTTTGGTCACTTAGCCATAATAAGCTCATGGCTTAGGATAGACCCTTGGATATCCCTACATCAAATGGATGCCTTCCATGCATGACTGGTGTTGAAACCATCCCCCACCTATTCCTACGTCGTCCTTTTACTTTCATTGATTTCTGATAACACGATTTTTCACGATTTAAAAAGATAATTTTATCAAGTCATTGTTGTTTCACGAAAAACCGCAATCAAACAAATAATATTATAACTACAAGCATGTTGGAAAAAATATGAGTTGTATAGTGCAAGTAGAGGTTCGTATCTACAGGGACTAAGCAGATTCACATTTTTGTTCTTCTTCCAAAGTTGATTCAATTTTTTATCTCTCACGACCAAAGGAAAATTATGAGAGAATGTGATCTGCGGTGAAAATATTTCCCACAACTTAGAATAAATAAATGTGGATGTGAATGTAATTAAGTGAGGAAATGAAGGATAACTTGCAACTTAGTAAGGAAGAATTGAGAGGTAATTGTAAGATTTTAAGATGTAAAAAAATATATGAGAGTTGAGAAACATTTGGTGAGAAATAAACTAGAATAGATAAAAGATATTACCAAGTAGTTGTTTCACCAAATTTAACTTAAACAAGAGTTACTACCATAGAAATGTACAAGAGAGATGTAAAAACAAGAAAGAAGGTGCTTCTCTATCCGGATGCGGAATGGTGACGATGATGGCAACGACGACGACGATCACGCGGACTGCTGGCTTGCACAAGAGCGTGGGATGTGCGTAAGGAAGTTGTCGTGAGCTGGAATGCGTGAGAGAAGGAGCTTTGCACGTGGGTTGCTTGCGCTCTTGGAGAAGAGAAGTTGATGGCCACGAGTCACGCGTGGGGACGAAGAAGCCGCGGGCTGGAGCTGCTAGAGCCGCGGAGAGATTGCTCATCGCGGAGGGAACGTGGGCTGGAGTGCGCGGGGAAGGTGGTCGGCGTCAAGGAGGTTGACCGCTGGCTGCTGGCCTTGTGGGAAGAGGATGCTCACATCGAAGAAATATTCGAGCTACTGGTCGCGAGGGAGGAGGTTCCTTTGGCAAGAGATAGATGGAGTCGTCAGGGAGAATGAGACATGCAGAGAGAGCCGTTAGCAGGAAAATGGATTATCAAGAGAGAAGACATATGCGTAAGGAGGGAGAACGCATGGTCGGGGGGGGGGGGGAGAATATGATGTAGCGGGTAGGGAGAGAGGTTGCGTTGAGGGAGAGGGTGTCTCTTTATACTTGTCATGTGCGGCTACCCGTAAAGAGTTTCATACACATAAAGATAAAAAATGATTATATGTGCATGGGAATTGTGTGCATGGGGAAGGTGGGGTACATAGGAGGCTCTATGCACATGGGGAAGGGAGAGGCCATTATGTGGTGCATGAGTGGGAAATTTCACAATTCATCCTCCTCTTTCTTTCCAATATAAAATGTTAAGGGAAAAAAGTAGAACCAAATTGATTGAGTCAATGTGTTGGATATTGATTAAATTCAATGTTATAGATTTAATAAAATTTTCTCCCTTACTATAATAAATATAAATATGATTTCTTTAGTTTATATAGATAATTATTTAAGTCATATTTAGGTGATTAATAAGGATGACAAGAAATTTTAGTTTTCAACATGATGTCACGATATTAATCCATAAATAATATATAAATGGAGACTTACGACAACATTTTATCCAGATATATAACCGCGATCTGTCAACTTATACAGAGGTTTGATCTATTAAGTGTAATTAAGATGGTTTTCTCCGATGTGCATATGGAATAAATAACATGTAAATTGTATGCAATTGGAGATTATATGTCAAATATTGAGGTTGTTCTTTACATAATTTGATCATATTATATCAATATATAATGTAATCATCACACCCCCATGCTTAAATCTTGCTAGTCTCAAGCAATAATAAGGTAAGTAATAATGAAGGACAAGGAAAATATCCAAGATAGATCGGATGAGGGTTTGCAGCAGACATGCCCACAAAGTCCCAAGTTTTCAGATCCTAACCACACAAATGCACAAACTTCAGTAGAGTCGACCCATGGATAAATGATTTGTTCGAATTGTCGACTTGACTTATGTTTTGTAGTTTCAACAGCCTCTCAATTCCAACAAAATCAGACATGATTTCAGAAGGTCGATCAGGTCAGCTCATCCCTAAGAAACAAGTATTCTCTTTGATTTTGAATGGATATAAATAGTGTTAGTGATGTTTTAGCTTTCGCGAGCCAAGATAACGAGCTAACAACACAATCTATCAAGGTACCGAATGATTCCCTACACATATAGCCTCAGTCCTTACCTGAATTCAGGCATATTCTCTTTTCACCCGAGTATGTCAGTATAAATAATATGTCATAGTTTATTGGAGAATGGGACTTAATTTTTGGGATTTTCCGTAGACCGCTTTGGTCCGTTGCTCTCATTTTTTTCTTTTGTAGAGTATAACCCTAGGCCTCTTTGGGCCTCTTTTAAGAAATTAGGTAGCATCATTGGGCTGCTACCACGACTTGTTGGTGGAGAAGGGTTATTTGGTGGTCTTCTTTCATTGCTTTTGCTTCGCATATCTTTGCATGATTGGTGTTTTTTGCATTCTTTTGTATTGTGATATGCCTTTTTGTGGTGTTTTTGTTTTGGATTTGGCATCAAAGGTAGTATCGTCTTAATATTGACTTTGGAGGCACGATACTGGCTTATTTGCTAACACACTTAGACTAGAGAGATTATGTTGCTTCTGAGTCAAGTTCCTTCACTGACTATAGATAAGGTTCAGGATTTGGCACTACCAAGAGGATAACTCCTCACCTCAACTAGATTGTAATTATATCTCGTAAAATAAACTCAATCAAGATAAGTGCAATGTACAATTGCTTAATATCCACTGAAGAGTTTAAGAGTGCTAGTAGTTGCTCAGGTGATCTAGTTAGATACAGAAGTTCATTCACCAGTAGAGTTAGTGGAACTGAGAGAATAAAGTCCTTATGGACCTAAATAAAGCTTAAAAACTCACGCCTAGTGAAATTCTGATGGAATTAAGTGGATTAGGATCAACTCAACTTCAGTCTATGACCTATACAATGAAGAGCTGATTTCTCAAAAGTAGGATAAAATAGGGAAGGCCATATTTTAATGGTTTTCTCTCTTTCTCTTTTTTTTGAAACATATGCAATTTTGGAAAAAATATGCAAACACTCCCCATGCCTATCAGAAGCCATGTCCGCATGACTTAGAGGACCAATAGATTTGGACAAGTGATGTGAAAATTTATTTTTGTGATTTGTTGGTTTTTTTAAGAAAGAGGTGTACCCCCATACTTATCTAAGGCAATGCAGTGAAAATAAACATGCGAGAAATAAGAAGAAAAGATACCAGTGAGGAGAGGCTCACGAGAATGTATGATTTAACGCCTCAGCTCAACGATGTATACTGCTTATTGTTCCTATAGAAGGTATGTTGCACAAACAGGCATGGGATCAGATGGTTCAACAACAGGTTTTAATCTTTGACCATTGACTCTAAGTGGCTTTGGTGTGTAGGTCACAGACTTCTATTGAACCATTATCAAAAACTTGAGTTACGATGTATGGTCCTTTCCATTTTGATCTTAGCTTTCCTGGGAATAATTCACTTTTGCATCGAAAAGCCATACTTTTTTATTTTCCTAAAATGTTTTCCTTGAAAAGTTTGCATCATGCCATATTTTGATTTTCTCTTTATATAACAAGTTGTTTTCATAGGTTTGTGATCTTAATTCCTCTAATTCAGATAAATCCAATGGCCTTCTTTTTCCAGCCTCATTATAATCCAAATGGCAGTTCTTGATCGCCCAGAGTTATTTATGGTGAATCTCAACGGGTAAATGGCATGGTTTTCCATAGACCAATCGGTATGGGCTCATTCCTAAGGGTGTGCGGAAACGATAGGCCCAAAGAGCAGAAGGTAAGTGTTGAGACTAGTCTTTACGATCAGAGCAGACAATTTTCTGGAGTATAGTCTTGATTTCTCGGTCTGACAGCCCAACCATTCCATTTATTTTTGGGTGATAGGCGGTTGAGATACGGTGTTCGACTCCATTCTTCTTAAGTAAATTCTTTACTGAAGCATTCATAAAGTGGGTGCCACCATCACTAATGACCACCTTTGGTAATCCAAATCGAGAAAAAAGGTTGGTCAGGAATTTGACAACAGTGGCAGTATCAGCAGCACGAGTGGGAATGGCTTCAACCCAACGGAACACATAGTCAACGACGAGTAGGATGTGTTGATAACCCTGTGATGTGGTGAAAGGTCCCATGAAGTCTATTCCCCAAGTATCAAATATTTCGACTATATGTACACGTTGGAGGGGCATCATGTTGCGTCGGGTCATTGTTCCATTGGTCTGGCAGGCAGGATGAGATTGAGCAAAATTATGGGCATCCTTAAAGAGTGTAGTCCAGTAGAAACCACATTGTAAGACCTTAGCGGTTGTGCGCTTCCCTGAATGGTGTCCTCCACACCCCAAAGTGTGGCAGTGAGATAGGATACTAGAGAATTTATATGTAGGGATACAACGTCTCCAAATTAAATCAGTGCCTTCTTTGAAGAGGAGAGGTTCTTCCCAATGATATATCGGGCTTGTGCCTTGGTTTTGTCTCTCTTATATTTCGGCCAATCATTAGGAAATGTGGAAGTGACAAGGTAATTGACAATGTCCGCATAACAAGGGAGTTGAGAGACGGACATTATATTCTCATCGGGAAAAGTTTGAGAAATTGGGATCATGTTATCAGTTGGTGAAGATGAGGGGAGCCTCGATAAGTGATCAGCTACGACATTCTTTGCTCATGTTCTGTCTCGGATTTCTAGGTCAAATTCTTATAGCAACAACACCCACCTAATCAGTCTAGGATTGAAATCTTTCTCTGTGAAGAGGTATTTGAGAGCAGAGTGGTCTGTGTAGATTATGATATGGGACCCTAAGATGTAAGATCGAAATTTTTTTAGTGAAAATACCACAGCCAGCAGTTCTTTCTCAATCACAGTGTAGTTCCTTTGAGCATCATCCAGGATCTTGTTGGCATAATGGATGGCATAGGATTTCCATCTTTCCTTTGACCTAATACTACCCCAACAACATAATCAGAAGCATCACACATGATTTCAAATTCACAGTTCTAATCAGGGGGTTGTAGTATGGGTGCTTTAGTGATGATTTTCCTTAGTGTGCTGAAGGACTCGTATGCTTCCTCGGTGAATGTAAAATCTTGGTCCTTTTCAAGTAGTTTGGTGAGAGGACGGGAGATTTTTGAGAAATCCTTGATAAATCGGCAGTAAAAACCGATATGACCTAGGAAGGATCGAACTCCTTTTACATTCACGGGTGGACCTAAGTGGGTGATGGTCTTAATTTTTTGATGGATCCACTTCCATCCCTTTCTTTGACACAATATGTCCCTACATAATCCCTTACTTCACCATGAAGTGTGATTTCTCCCAAGATAATATTAGGTTTACTTCAATGCATTTTTGTAGGACTCTATCTAAAAATCTGAGTGTTTCCTCAAAGGAGTCCCCAAAAATAGAGAAATCATCCATAAATATTTCCATGAAATCACCGCTCATATCGGTGAAAATTCCCATCATGCATCTTTGAAAGGTTGTTGGGGCATTACATAATCCGAAAGGCATGCGACGAAAGGCATAAGTCCCAAAGGGACAAGTGAAAGTGGTTTTGTCTTGATCTTCTGGTGCTATGGCCACTTGGTTATAACCGGAATATCCATCAAAAAATAGAAAATTTTTTTTCCAGCTAGCTTCTCGATGATTTGGTCAATGAATGGTAACGGGAAATGATCTTTTCGGGTAGCCTTGTTGAGTTTCCTATAATCGACACAGACTCTCCAAGATGTGGCTACTCAGGTGGGTATGCCCTCTCCTTTTTCATTTTTGACAATTGTCAATCCAACTTTCTTGGGGACAACCTAAAGAGGACTGATCCAAGGAATATCAGCAATAGGATAAATGATGCCCACACTCAACCACTTATATATTTCATTCTTCACAACCTCTCATAGATTAGGATTCTACCGTCTTTGCATTTCTCGAGAGGGTTTACTATTATTTTCCAAGTATATGTGGTGTGTGCAGAATATCGGGCTTATTCCTTCCAAATCAGTTATCTTCCATCCAATAGCCTGAGAATTCCTTTTCAACACTTCCATGAGTTGGCTTTCTTGAGTATGATCTAGGTTGGCATTGATGATGACTGGTAGAGTGTGTGCATCATCAAGGAAAACATACTTCAAATCTTGTGGTAGGGGTTTGAATTCGACTATGGGTGTTGGTGGAGTCAGAGGTGTAGTTTCTTCTGATGACTTGATGAATCTACATTTCACCATCTTTATTCTATCATTTTGGCCTTAAAAACCCTAGTAAATGCGTGTAAATAGGCTTAATTTAGGTATTTTAGCATTCATGCATCATTGTGTAAATATTGTATAAAACACGATTTTTAAAGACAAAATTATAGAATAAAGAAAAGAAAAGAAAAAGAATAAAATATTGCTAATATTTTATGACCTGAAATCCCGAGACCTAGGCATCTCGATGACTAGGTCGACAAGGAATAAAGTAGGGGGAGATAAGGGCCAAAATACAATAAAAATTCCCTTTTATTTCATTCATTCTTTATTCATTTTGGGACCTATTTGTGGTTTCACTTTTTACACCTCAAATAAAGAAACTTTGAAACTAAACGATGTATATAATTTCATATAGAAAAAATACAAAATTGATTTCACTCAAAATTAATCGGATAAAAAGTTACGATCTAAATAAGATTCCAGAATCCCAACTTCTCAGACATGTATCTCTCAAATAAATACTCAAAACGCGTCAAACTCACCTTTAATTTATATAATTTTAAATAATCTATTTAATGAAGGTGGTTTCGTGTTTGGCGGAGCTACGGTTTGAAAGTTGAGTTTTGGACCCCTATTGTATACTTGTACAGATTAAAATATTCATTTTATTTATTATTC
This sequence comes from Ottelia alismoides, assembly GCA_037367405.1. Lineage (NCBI taxonomy): Eukaryota > Viridiplantae > Streptophyta > Magnoliopsida > Alismatales > Hydrocharitaceae > Ottelia > Ottelia alismoides. Next base: position 306,507 of record JAZKJV010008257.1, on the reverse strand, counting down.
ATTATTTTTATAATTTTATATTTTTATAATTTTTTAAATATTATTTATAATATATGTGTACATTAAAACATGAATAAAATGCAAATAAAGCACAAAAATAAAATACTTGTATTACAATACCTAGGTATAATACCTATAAACATACCTATATAATTACTACTTATATTTTATTAAGTGCATAAAATACATAAAAAAATAAAATAAAAATATATTTAAGTGTATAAAAATATTTTATAAATATATAAAATAATAAACAAAATAACTAAAATTAAATACACAAAATAAAATTACAATATTAAAATATATAGAGAAATATACCTATATAGCCTATAAAAGGTAACTTGTAAAAGAATACTTCGAAAAAATAAATGAAAATCATAATAAAATAATTTATAAAATAATGAACATTTTTATTTTATAATAAAAAATTAATAAATTTTATTACTATTTCTAAATGAATTAATAAACATTTTTTGCAAGATTTTTCCTGGTTGGTCCACGTGGACCAACCAAGTGGCTCTGACAGTTGACCCGAGGTCAACTGTCTGACCTCCTCTTGTGACTTGTCAGAAACCTTGGTATTTGCTCCGATTCGTGGATTTTTTTAAGCCAAGGCTTTCACTTTCTGATGATACTTCCTTCTGCATTTTTGTTGCTCGACTACCCATGATACTCGCCCTATGATTTGCTTGGGGATTGGACCGCTGAATTGATGACACTGCCTCATCCTTTGGAGCCCCATCACCATTCAATCAAACCTTCAAATACACACCCCCGACTTCCCTTGTGCTTGATAACTCTTCCACCTTCCACTCCTCTTCCTAGGGTTTTATCCGCCTTCCTGGTGACAACAAGGAGCGATTCCCCACTTTGGTTGGAGTAGAGGACGTCGAATCGAGTCTGATCCCTTTGCCGAAGGTCTCGCCGAAGCTCTCCTCCAGTGCCGCCTTGGCGAGGTTCTTCCCCTTTCCTCTACTATTTATTTAGCTCTTAGAATAGATAGAAAACTACCCTAAGTCTCGCCCTTCATTATCCATCGTCTGATCATCAACGAATCCTTGGGATTCGACGTTGGCTGGCCTCGCGTTTGTCGGTCGACCTCGAATCAACTTCACAACGCATCAGACGCCCTTTTCGTCCTCCACGGAGTCGGGGAATTTTGCGCACGACTCTTTCACATTTTCCTTGCAGGTCCGAAGCTCAAACAAGCATCTGGAAGGCATTTTATACCTTGCCAGAGGCACCTGGAGACACCGGGCTCCGCCTTCGCCGCGGAAGAGCTCGAGCCTTCGCCTGAGAGTTTTGAAGCCTCAAGATGATAGAGGGGACCTCCGGCGTGCTCCTGGACATCTCAGCAGTGGTAGAAGACGGCGGCGGGAGACGAGCACAACGATCCAAACTCGTCGGGCTCGTGTTCTTCCTCTGTTCTTACACCGCATCCCAGCGCCATCAGATTCGCCCAGTTCATCCATACAGTGCGACCACCGTCCGATCACCACCAACCTCAGTCGTCGATGCAGCCTTGATCATTTAATCACGGCCGTCTGTGACGAACCGGTATCGCGCACCAACAGGACGACACGTGCTAAGTGAGTTCATCGTCACCGTCCAACAATACGTAGCGAGGGGTATTTTGTGCTCAAACCCCCCGGTATTTTTGTATTTATTTTATAGTTCTAAAATCTTCATATGAAGTTCAAAAACTTTTGTAATATTTAGGAACTAGCCCCTGAACTTCCTTTAATTGCATTTAGGTCCTCCGTCACGTCACCTCAAGTGCTTGTACGCGTGAGGTGCGAGCATTTTTGTAGTGGGCCCCTTATGGATTTAGCTATTTCAATCTAGTCCCAAATTATTTTATTTCAGTGTATTATTTGTGGACGAATTGCAGTTGGACACCTAAGGTTTTTATTAATTTCACTTAGGTCCCTGCCAGTCACGTGTTCAGTGCACGTGGGTGTGGCATTTTTGTAGGGAAGGACCTGTTACTTTGTGTATTTACCTTTAGTCCTGGAACATTTTTTGCACGTTATATATTTTCTGTGAAAAATGCACGAAGGCCCCTGAGTGTTTCCATATTTACAAAAATACCCCTGCCAGTATGTATTTTCTTGATGCTTCTAGTCTTTATTTCATGCATCTATAAACTGCTCAAAAATCTACAAGAATCATCATGTGTTCCTGTAGCATAGTAGTTTCACGCCATATTTTTTATTTTCCATTTTTATTGCATTTGTATATTTAAAAAAAATTCAAAAACATGCTTTTTCTTCACTGTTTGCATTAGAAAATATCTAAAAATTATAAAAACACCTTAGAAAATTCCCAAAAAAATACATTCTGCCTATTTTAGTGTTTTTTTAACTCCAGACCAAAAATCACTAAAAAATACAAAAGAAAACTTCTAAAAATTAGAAAACCCCAAAACCTTCATAAAAATCTTAAAAATTCCACAAAAATCCTAAAAATACAATTCCAGTTTCTCAATTTTCCCTATTTCAATTCCGTATTTTAAAATTAATTTAGAGAAATTTTGACACTGTCTGTTAGTTTTGATCTCCATTTTAATCTCGGCCATTTATTTTATTCAATGTTTTTAGTATTTTTGACTTTAAAAATACCAAAAAAATAGAAAAAATCTTGAAAAATCATAAAAACATTAGAAAAATATAAAATTCATAAAAACACTTTATTTCCGGTATTTTGAGTATTTTTCAATATTTTTATCTCCTTCTTATCTCTCTTGTATTATATATTCTTTATAGCTTTATATCTTAATTATAAGAAAAAAAGATAAAAATATAAAATATAAAAAGAAAATATAAAATAAGCAAATTAAAAATCAAAATACAAAATATAAAATAAAAAATTAAATAAAAAATAAAAAATCCTAAAAAAATCCATCTTGGCTAAGTAGTTTACGAGACATAAGGCATTTGACTAATACTTAGTCTGCTTTACCCTATTGCTTCATGTGTTCGACCCCTACTTACTTGCCACTATACATTCTTCGTTGGGTATAATAAATTTTGATCTTTGCTTTTGATTGCTTAATTGATTGTGTGGATTGATTGTTGATAAACGTGGAGGCCTAAGTAATCGCCTCAACGACAGTGAGTCTGATTTGTCAGACCATTATTTAGCGATTCTTGCTTTCTTGTTTTTCAAATGGCGCCGTTGCCGGGGCGCATCAGCTTGTAGAGTAAACTTGTGTCTTTTTATCTGCTTAGTCATTTCTGATTACCTGATTCTATTCTATAATTGTTTTTGAATTGTCTGACACCCCTTTCTTGTTTTCTTCCGAGGGACCACTGATCGAGGAGGATCGCCTAGGGGATCTTGAGCAACCTTGGAAAGCGGAGCCGGCAATTCTATCCTAGCCGATAGGAGAGAGCTGGAGGACTTGAGATAGAGAGAGAGAGAGAATAGTTAGCTTTTTATGCATTTTTGTGAGAGAGAGACATTCGATTAAGTTGTAATAACACGGGTACCTTGGACTCTTGGACATTCGGGCCCAATTTCCAAGTGTTTGTTCACTTGGGGGCTCATCGCAGTTTTGTCGCATTTTTCACCGCTTGCTATTTTCCGATTTTGTTTTCCTTTCTTTACTTTTGTGGAATGAGCCCCTAGTTTTTAGGATTGCTTGATCGTGTAATTTAAGGCCAAACACCTAACAACCATTGCATGCACCTATAGTCTTATCGTTTGGACTTAGATATAATTAATTGTTAAACACATAATTCGAAACCACCGTGCCACGAGAGTCTCCGTACAGCGTTGGCAGGACCCATTGTGGTGGGTGATGAATCTCCATTTCATCACCTTTATTCTATCATTTTGGCCTTAAAAACCCCAGCAAATGCATGTAAATAGCATTAATTTGTATATAATAGCATTCATTGTTTCTTGTATTTATTGTACATTAAATAAGGTTTTTAATGCCAAAATTATAGAATAAAGAGAAGAAAAGAAAAAGGAATAAAATATTGCAAATATTTTATGACCCTAACCCCGAGACCAAGGCCAGCATGGAATTGGTCGACAAGGAATAAAGTAGGGGGAGATAAGGGCCAATAATATAATAAATACCTCATTTATTTATTCATTCATTTATGCATTTTTGACACCTATTTTGTAAAGAATTATTTATTCATCAAATTAAAATCTTTTGTACATGAAAGTTGTAGATAATAATGTAAATGAAAATACAAAATTAAGTTTGTACAAAAATAATACTCAGTGTACATTTTATACCCAGAGTAAAAAGCAAAAATCTCAACTTCACAGACCCATATCTTGCAAATAAAAACTCCAAATCACCCAAACTCACCTTTAATTGTATATAGCATTCCATAATATATTTTATAAAATTGGTTTCATAATTTTTGGAGTCCATCTGTGGAAGTTAGGTTTTTGACCCTCATTGTACATAGTGCCCGATTAAAATATTCATTTTGTTCAATAATTATTATTTGTACAAAATTATATTTTTAGAATTTTATAAATAATATTTATAATACATGTACATATTGAAATTAAAAGAAAACCAAAAAGAAATTTCAAAAATAAAATAAGCCTAGATAATACCTAGGCAAAATACCTATGCTACCCATGTGTATATAAATAAAGGGGAAAACATTCTTTAATTATTTTATTCATCTATATTTTTCTAAAAAATATATATATTACACATAACTTATTAAAAATACAAATCCAAAATAAAAACAAATAAAATTCATCAAATAAATAAAATGTATAGGTAAAATACCTATAAGTATACATACATACACATACATCTATTTATTTAAAAATATAAATAAACTCATAAAATAAAAATACCTTTATACTCACAAAAATAAGTTATAAAATTATAAAATAAGAAACTAAAATAATAAAATAAAATAAATAAACTAAAAATAAAATATACAAAAATACATATAAAATACATACATATACACATTATCTTAATAAAACCGTAATAAAATACTTCAAAAAAATAAATAAAAATCATAAATAAATACTACATTAATTTATAAACATTTTTTATTTTATAAGTAAAATCTAATAAAATCATCTACTAGGTTAAATAATTCATTTTTTAATAAGGATCCCTATTTTGGCGTGTAGCGGCTGAGGTGGACCAATAGGCGCGTCGCGCCTGTTGACCGCAGGTCAACTCGACCTCCAGCCGTCTGACTTCACGCAACCGATCTTTTCCCCGATTTCCTCCCTTTTTCCCGCTCACCACAGTCATCAATCGACCACAGTCCCTTCACAGATTTTGTTCCCTGATCATCCAAGATTCGCGCCGATTGCTTAGATCCATTGTACATAGTGTAGATACTCCAATAATCGCCGGTCAATGGGGGATTCCAGGGATGTCTATAAATAAAACTCTCCGTCTTCCCGGCCAAAGTTGGCCATTTTCACTCCACCAAAACGCCTTGTTCTTGCTCCTGGTGTGTTCCTCGTGACAGGAGGAGTCGCCCAGCACCTCGACTTGGCCGGAGGTCGGAGAAATTTTGACGCGGTGGTGCTCCGGCGACCACCCTGCTCCCTGGAGGCCCCCAGGTATAAGAGCTGCGCTTTTATCATTTTTAGGTAGTTTTTCGTTTATGCATTTCATTCTCGCATTTTATTTCGCATTTAGATCTGTAGTTTAGCGTAGAATCGCGATTTCGTAGTTCATCGGAGCTTCGCTCCGGCGAGCTTTTCACAGTGCCCTCGCCGTGCTCCGACCACCCTTTCACCTCCATTTCTATACCCCTTCATTTCCCTACGCCCCAGGCACCTCCGTTCACCCAGATCTTCACCAGACCTGGAGATCAGATCTCCTCCTCCGCCCTTCGCCGGAGATCACCGCCCCGCACCCCCTTTCGCTCATTTTAACCCAAATAAGGCCCCCAGCCCTTTGTTTTTGTGCGCTGAGCTTTCTTGCAGGTGCTGGAGGCCAAAGGACCCCCGTTGGGGTCGATTCGACTCTTCTGCAGGTACCTGGAGCTCTTTGGCTTCATCGACCTCGCTGGACCGTTCCGGTGAGCCTCCGGCTCCCCTGAGTGCTCCAGTCGACAGAGTAGAGCCCCAGGTTGCTTCTTGGACCATCAGATGCCCGAGGGAGCGTCGGATGAGCGAGCAGCATCGGACCGAAGGTCGGAGAAGGGGGAGTTCTTCCCTGTTCTTCGTGCCTTCGCCTTCACCGTCCGATCGTGGTCCCAGCCCAGTTCAGATCCCAGCCGTCCGATGGAGCGATGCTACGGCCGTCAGATCTCACGCGAGATCTAATCTCCTCCGCTCATCGGCGAAACGTCATCGGCGCACGTGGAGGCGCCACGTGTCAAGTGAACGAAGATCAGCCGTCGGATAAAGCGCCTTTTGGGGGTAATTTGCATATCCAGCCCCTGCCATTTTTGTATTTACTTTTTAATTCTGTAATTATTTTCGCACGTTGTAAATAAAATGTAAATTTTGCATGAAGGACCCTGTGTTTCTTGAAATTACATTTAGGTCCTTCCGCGCCTCACGTGCAGTCCCACGTGAGGCACGTAAAAATTGCATGTAACCCCTGGCGGTTTTTGTATATTGTCAAATCATTCTAAAAATTAACATAAATGTTCATTTCTGTTGTGTTTTTGCACGGATGCCCCTGTAACTTATTTTATTTGCAAAAATACCCCTGCCAGGCTATTTTAATTTTGTCTCTTTATCTATTTATTAAAAATATCTACATGGCTTCTAAAAATTCACAAAAATTAGGGTAGATGCTCCATGCCATGCTTGTTCACGCCCATATTTTAGTTTGCATTTTTTTGCATTCTTCCTAATTATTAAAAATGAAAAAGAAGCCATTTTTGTACTGTTCAAATTAGAAAATACAAAAAAAATTAGAAAATGTTTTTGAAAAATTCCAAAAAAAATGATATATGATATATTTATATATATATGGAGTCCAGAAAATGAAAAACCCTAAAAATATGAAAAAGAAAATTAAAAAAATCATAAAACCCCAAAAGCAACATAAAAATTAGAAAAACTCTTTAAAAACCCTAAAAATACATTTCTCTCTTTTATAATTATCTATATATTATGATTAATATGTGAAAATTAATTTGGGCAATTTTGGGTATTATTTGATATTTTTTTAAAACCCAAATTATATACGGCTATTTATTTAGTCCTATATTGTGGACATTTTTGAATTGAAAAATACATAAAAATTAGAAATATAAAAAAAAAATAAAAAAAAAAGTTAAAAATATAAGTCTATATATTAAGTTTTTATGTTTATATATATATATATATTCTATATTACTTCTCTCTCTCTTCTTATATATATATATATCTCTTTATATATATATAGCATATAGATTTATATAATTAATAATATAAAAAGAAAAGAAAATAAAAAAAAAAGTATAAAATATAAAATCAAAATAAAAATTATAAAAACAAAAATATAAAAAATTACAAAACTCAAAACCCACAAAAACAATAAAAGGACATGCACAAGTGATTGAATAATTGAACGATACATTACATACAACCATTCGCCTCCCAGTGTTTGACCTCTACCTGTGCTTACACCTATACACATTTGCATGTAGAGTTATAATAAATTTTAACTCCACATTTTTGGATATTCATTGCATATAATTATTGTGGGTTAATTGTTGATCGATCTGGGGATCTTTAAGTGGTCAATTCAGCGACTTGATTTCTCGCCTCGTGAGATATCTAGACCCTTGATTTTCCTCGTCCATCAAATGGCGCCGTTGCCGGGGAGGCAACGGATTTTGTATGATTTTGAGTACTTATTTGTTCCTTTATTTGATTCTTTGTTCATGACCTTCATTTATTTATTTGTGTGATTTTTATTTTTATTTTTATTTGATATTAATGATTGACTGCTCTGACCATCTCTTTCTTTTTGTCTTTGATGCGAGGGACCGCCAAGCGAAGGAGGACCTCCTAGGAGGACCAATGCACCCAAGCAAGGCGGAGTTGGCTCTTCTACAAAAGCCAACAGGAGAGAGCATCAAAGGGAGAAGAAAGAGAATCTTTGAAGACAGTCTCTATTTTTATGCACATTATTTTATTATGTATATTTATGTGAGAGAGTGACACTTAGAATTTTGTAATAATACAGGACTCTCACAGGTATACTCCGACTCCCGAGGTCCATTGCCCGAGGGATTGTTCCCTTGGGGGCCTCGACGGTTTTGACGCTTTCTCGTTTTTATTTTATTTTTATTATTTTGTGTGAATGAGCCCTAGCTTAGGAGTTGCTTGTCGATAGATTAGGTCCAAACACCCTAAATATATTTGCATGTACCTATAGTGCGTTTTGGACCTAGTCAAATCTAAACAGTTGGTTCATTTATCTCTTAACCACTGTGCCGTGAGCAAGCCCCATCAAGCGCTACTCCTGAACTCGAGCGTGTCGAGAAGAGGAGGGGTGAGCCAAGACCGGACTCTTAGGTTAAGGATAAGCGACCGACTTGTGGTGCTTCACGATAATAGCAGTTACTATCCTAGGGCGATTTCTTCGGCTTGCATTTGCATATAGCATAGGTTTCAATTCTGTTATGCATCCCGCATGGAGAGAGCTGGGAAGCACTGTAAGTCTTCTTACTTAGCATGCATCATCGATTTCCGACTTGCATGGCTTTTCCGACTTCTTCCTATGTTTTTGACCACTTAGGATGCTTCATGGAAATTGGAACCGCGATAGGCACGTGCATTGAAAATACCCAAAAAAAAAGTGATAACTTAAATAAAATCGGGACTGCTAACTCTATTGGACTTAAAATAAAACATGATGGATTTCCTTGTTTTGGGGAGAGCAACCCCCTCATTGTATGCGTTTTAAGTGCTCACGTACACGCTAAGGAGTAGAGCCCAAATCCTATCAAGCCTCCTAAAGTGTTTGTACAACTTTGTGATGCTCACCTAACTCTAAAACCGAAAAGATAAATGACCGTCATCTGACGGTCTTCACTGTGTCGAGTAGGTGAATTGAGGGTTTGCCTTGTATTGATTGTGACTTGGAGTCCGATATGTTTCTCATTCATTATTAGAGTCATCGGTCCCGTCCGTGTGAGTCATGTATTTTTCATCTTTGAGTCTCTCTATCTCTCTTATACATATATCTCTTCATCATGCATCGAGTCGTGATATTGGCGCTTGAGCTCAATCATTCTTCGCCAAGTCCTTTGTTTCCCTCTTCTTCATCACTCTCTTAGTATTCTCCGTATCATCATCATTCTCTGGTTCAAGGAGAGCACTCTCTTCGGACCACAATTTTGACGGTGTTCCCGCCTTATGTGGAACACCCAATTTTATCGATGTCTCGATCTTTCTCGCCCGCCCTCCTCGTACCCTCTGTATCACCTTTCTACCACCTACGATATTGGCACGCACGCTCAATCAGCTTCTCCACCCCATTGTGTTATCCTTCTTACCCATCTTCCTCGTGTCCCCCGTATCATCTCTCCCTTTACCCGGGAATGTTGTGCATCTTGATGAGGCCCGCATCGAGGATTATTTATACAAGATTATTTGTGTAAGCTGGGCCCATGATGTTGAGGATTGCTGAGATCGATCTGGTGGATTTGTCTTTGATACATGCATATGGATTTCTTGAGGATTTTTGCTGATGCATAGAGCATAGGTGTGATGCATTATTGAGGAATTTTAGTTCTCGCACACCGGATTAAGGATGTGATGTGATGCGATGATTCAATGAAGATTTCATGAGTATTGATTGATCTATCTATTTTGAGGTTCCACACACCTTGATTGTTGAGGATTGATTGATTACTCTACTTTGGACTTTTTGATAAAGGTGTGCGGATCCTACATGATCTCTCATCTACCTGAGTGACCCATCCTTGATCTCCTGACTCTTTGATCCACCATGGCACTTTGAGGATTTATGATTATCTATTGTGCCATCTCAGCCTGACTGGATTGAACCAAGGGATGTTTGGTGAATGACATGATTATTCGCTCCCTTGATTGATCTTATGCCCTCCTATGGATTGAATGATTTATTGCTTTCGAGGACCTGAGACGACTTGCCAGCATTCCCATGACCTACATTGATATAGCTTGTAGCTCCCCGAGGGTTATCTGCGGGAGTCTACGACATATTTCTGATCTGATCGGTCTCTTCTGATGGTAGCCGATTTGTCGACTATCGAGACCAATATGTGGGTCCGTCTGATGGACCCGGCTCCTTGGATGCCTTCTCTCACCTTGACTACCCTCGCAAGGTAGAGACACATTCTGACTATTCCTTGCCTAGATCGTAGTACTCCCCGAGGGTTATCTGCGGGAGAGTACATCATTTTGTAGGTACTCGGCTTCATTTCCGGTGTCTCCTATCTGTGGAGCACGGAGCCGGGTCTTCTGACTTGTGTACTCGATCTCCTCCCTGGTTGTGTCTCCTCTCTGTTGGAGCACGGAGCCGAGTCTTCTGATTATTCTCCGATTCTGCTCACCTTGAGGACCCTCGCAGGGTTGAGCCATGGCTTGCGGTATTCGGTGTGTACTTATGATCTTTCTACCTCACCATCATCGGGTACCATGGTGTCTCCTATTATCTATCTTTCATATCTGCTTGAGACATGATTGACCAGAGGAATTTATACTGCTCTTTCTTCTTCCCAGTCTTACGGTATTGGCTCTGTTCCCTCATGTTGACCATATGAGCCGATTGACTGCTTCATGCTACCGGACCCGATATCTATCCTTTCGATCTGTTGACCCCGGTAGCTGACACCCACTTTATTGCATATTCGGGTGTATTTTCACCTTCTGACCGCGTCCTCGTTCTCACAGGGAGACGACGACGAGAGCACGGTAGTCGCTTGTCAGATACCGTCCTGTACTTCACCAGTCTCTTCACCGCTTGTATATATGTGTGTTCTGTTCATCCTTTCTCCCGCATGTTATGTGTGCCCTAGATCTATCGCCATATCTTTGTGACTACACTTAGGACGTACCTTGTCCTAAGTATAGGGGGGTACGCACCGAGTTGTTCTTTCCTTATACATTTTTCGTCACTCCTGTTGTTGCCTATACTAAGGGATATCTCACCCTAAGTATAGGGAGGAGTGATGCGTATATTCTCCTAGATCTTTTTATCTATCTATATATATCTCTTCTTTTCTTCTTTTCCTTTTCTATCTTCTGTATCTAAATAAAAGGCGTCGCCCCTTTGTGTCAGTTTTCTGTACTGAGGACATACTTTGTCCTAAGTATAGGGGGGTGCAGCCCTGATTTGTTAATTCTTTGATCTGTTTCTTCCCACCCTTGACCCTCCCTGCCTTGTGTACAGTCTGCTATACTTAGGATTATTTGATCCTAAGTATAGGGGGGACGGTCCTCTTCTTATTCATTTAGCTCGTTATTCTTTCATTCTTTTAGTCGTTATAGTATAGACTTTTCTATACTCAGTACGAGTTATGTCTTCTTTTTCTCTTTTCCGATCTATGAGGACATAGCTCAAGCTAAGTATAGGGGGGTCGTATATACTATGTATATACTTTAGCCATAACCCGTACTTTCGTAATAATATGGCTAATAATTCTTTAAATTCGTTAAAAATCCTTAATAAAAAGATGGGATTATTCCTCAAATTCTTTTTGTATATACTGATTAATAAATCAGGTGAAAATGTTTTTTGCAAAATATTTGAAAAATAGTTTGAAAATCTTTGTGAACATTTATTGAAAACTATTTTGAAAATATTTTGTTACATGTTTTCAACCTGTGTAAAAATGTGTGGTTTGTAAAATTTATTTTCTTTGTGTGAAATAAAATGTTTGAAAAATGATTTGCAAATGGTTTGAAAAATGGTTGCAAAAATATTGTGAAAATCTATATATTCTGTTTGAAAAACCTTTGCAAAATGATCTTCAAATGTGTGTACATGTTTGTAAAAATGTTTGTAAAAATTATTTTGGACTATAGTTTTCAAAAATTGTTTGAAAAATTTGTGTCAAATAAATTTGAGGAATAGTCACATATAATAATAACTAATATAATATATATATATATCTTATGAATAAAAATAAAAATAAATAAACACAATTCTTTAATAAATGTACATATATGCTTATAAATAAAAACTAAATTGTAAATTCTTAATTCTTGTAAAATAAAGCAGCACGCCCGTGTAAATAGCTGTACATATTTTATACTTTGAGTGCCAAAATTATTTGCAAACTTTTCTTTGTGTAAAAACTCCTCTCTTTGTTTTCATGTTCTTTGAAATTGCATTATTCTTTGCATATTTGTAAATAGCATTTGCATAGCATTCATATTCTTTGATTGAGCTTGATGATTGAACTAGTCCAATAAAGTCGAAGATTGGAGCTTGGTTGGACCTTACTGCACCTAACTACACTGGAACCTTATGGGAACTAGGTTTAAGGTACTTCAGGTCTATTCAGACTTAATTCTTTGAGAAAGCAGGGCTGGGTTCAAGTCACCTCAGTGGACTAACTAGAACTTTTCGAAACACACGCATGACTCTTGTCGGCCGTGACCTAACTTGGACACTTGCACCTTTCACTTGGCTCAACTCAGTTGGAGTGGTGAGGGGGTTGGATTTGCCAGTCTGAGACGCACACGGGTGGAAACATTCGTCCTCGTCTAGGGAGGGAAGTGCACCCCAACCTGGTCCAGTTTCAATGATGTCGAATGACAGGAGAGTGTGGGTTGCAATAAAGCTTCAAAAGAGGGATAGTCTTCTGGCTCAAGAGGAAAAAGTCCTTATGTAAATGCTGCTGTACATAGTATGTTGAAAAAAAAAAAAGAGATTAAAAAGGAAAACTCCAAAAAAGTGGACAGGCTTGTAAAATAAAAAAAAAAAATAAAGTGCCTGCCGGAGTATGTATATATGTTGTATAGAAAATAAGCAAGCTTGAGCATCAAAGTTACACCATGTGAGCCTGCAGTTGGATGACTTGACTACACTGGTCTTGCATCCTAGGATAGGTAGCTATACTGGCTACCGTCCATTCTTTTCTCTACCCCCCCCCTCCTCTTGAGTCGGATGCCACTTGAACTTAGAAGGGAATACCCCGCTCCTTGACGGTAGAGGGCTGGATTAGGGAATCATTGGGTTGTCATTCTGGAGAAGTCAGTTCCTTTGTCATTTCAGTTGGGGAGAGCCACCATCACTTACACTGTACAAGTCAGCTTCATAGTCATAAGGGTTTGCGTATGATGTAGGCTAGTTCTGACCCGGCTATTGAGGTGATTTGAACCGAGTTCTGTGACTCTCGAAGGCTGTTGTGTTTTAAATTTGGTTCCCTACCAGGTTCCACACACATTTTCACACCAAGGTCTAACCTGAGCTCCAAACTTTGATTTTGTACAGATGAGTTTAATAATCATGATCAATTCAATCTATTCTTAATTCTTTATTTTTGCTTTTTCTTTTCTTCTTATTCTTTAATTATTTTTGTACTTATTGCATAAGTGTTTGCTAGGGACTAGCAAAGGCAAGTATAGGGGGGTGATGAATCTCCATTTCATCACCTTTATTCTATCATTTTGGCCTTAAAAACCCCAGCAAATGCATGTAAATAGCATTAATTTGTATATAATAGCATTCATTGTTTCTTGTATTTATTGTACATTAAATAAGGTTTTTAATGCCAAAATTATAGAATAAAGAGAAGAAAAGAAAAAGGAATAAAATATTGCAAATATTTTATGACCCTAACCCCGAGACCAAGGCCAGCATGGAATTGGTCGACAAGGAATAAAGTAGGGGGAGATAAGGGCCAATAATACAATAAATACCTCATTTATTTATTCATTCATTTATGCATTTTTGACACCTATTTTGTAAAGAATTATTTATTCATCAAATTAAAATCTTTTGTACATGAAAGTTGTAGATAATAATGTAAATGAAAATACAAAATTAAGTTTGTACAAAAATAATACTCAGTGTACATTTTATACCCAGAGTAAAAAGCAAAAATCTCAACTTCACAGACCCATATCTTGCAAATAAAAACTCCAAATCACCCAAACTCACCTTTAATTGTATATAGCATTCCATAATATATTTTATAAAATTGGTTTCATAATTTTTGGAGTCCATCTGTGGAAGTTAGGTTTTTGACCCTCATTGTACATAGTGCCCGATTAAAATATTCATTTTGTTCAATAATTATTATTTGTACAAAATTATATTTTTAGAATTTTATAAATAATATTTATAATACATGTACATATTGAAATTAAAAGAAAACCAAAAAGAAATTTCAAAAATAAAATAAGCCTAGATAATACCTAGGCAAAATACCTATGCTACCCATGTGTATATAAATAAAGGGGAAAACATTCTTTAATTATTTTATTCATCTATATTTTTCTAAAAAATATATATATTACACATAACTTATTAAAAATACAAATCCAAAATAAAAACAAATAAAATTCATCAAATAAATAAAATGTATAGGTAAAATACCTATAAGTATACATACATACACATACATCTATTTATTTAAAAATATAAATAAACTCATAAAATAAAAATACCTTTATACTCACAAAAATAAGTTATAAAATTATAAAATAAGAAACTAAAATAATAAAATAAAATAAATAAACTAAAAATAAAATATACAAAAATACATATAAAATACATACATATACACATTATCTTAATAAAACCGTAATAAAATACTTCAAAAAAATAAATAAAAATCATAAATAAATACTACATTAATTTATAAACATTTTTTATTTTATAAGTAAAATCTAATAAAATCATCTACTAGGTTAAATAATTCATTTTTTAATAAGGATCCCTATTTTGGCGTGTAGCGGCTGAGGTGGACCAATAGGCGCGTCGCGCCTGTTGACCGCAGGTCAACTCGACCTCCAGCCGTCTGACTTCACGCAACCGATCTTTTCCCCGATTTCCTCCCTTTTTCCCGCTCACCACAGTCATCAATCGACCACAGTCCCTTCACAGATTTTGTTCCCTGATCATCCAAGATTCGCGCCGATTGCTTAGATCCATTGTACATAGTGTAGATACTCCAATAATCGCCGGTCAATGGGGGATTCCAGGGATGTCTATAAATAAAACTCTCCGTCTTCCCGGCCAAAGTTGGCCATTTTCACTCCACCAAAACGCCTTGTTCTTGCTCCTGGTGTGTTCCTCGTGACAGGAGGAGTCGCCCAGCACCTCGACTTGGCCGGAGGTCGGAGAAATTTTGACGCGGTGGTGCTCCGGCGACCACCCTGCTCCCTGGAGGCCCCCAGGTATAAGAGCTGCGCTTTTATCATTTTTAGGTAGTTTTTCGTTTATGCATTTCATTCTCGCATTTTATTTCGCATTTAGATCTGTAGTTTAGCGTAGAATCGCGATTTCGTAGTTCATCGGAGCTTCGCTCCGGCGAGCTTTTCACAGTGCCCTCGCCGTGCTCCGACCACCCTTTCACCTCCATTTCTATACCCCTTCATTTCCCTACGCCCCAGGCACCTCCGTTCACCCAGATCTTCACCAGACCTGGAGATCAGATCTCCTCCTCCGCCCTTCGCCGGAGATCACCGCCCCGCACCCCCTTTCGCTCATTTTAACCCAAATAAGGCCCCCAACCCTTTGTTTTTGTGCGCTGAGCTTTCTTGCAGGTGCTGGAGGCCAAAGGACCCCCGTTGGGGTCGATTCGACTCTTCTGCAGGTACCTGGAGCTCTTTGGCTTCATCGACCTCGCTGGACCGTTCCGGTGAGCCTCCGGCTCCCCTGAGTGCTCCAGTCGACAGAGTAGAGCCCCAGGTTGCTTCTTGGACCATCAGATGCCCGAGGGAGCGTCGGATGAGCGAGCAGCATCGGACCGAAGGTCGGAGAAGGGGGAGTTCTTCCCTGTTCTTCGTGCCTTCGCCTTCACCGTCCGATCGTGGTCCCAGCCCAGTTCAGATCCCAGCCGTCCGATGGAGCGATGCTACGGCCGTCAGATCTCACGCGAGATCTAATCTCCTCCGCTCATCGGCGAAACGTCATCGGCGCACGTGGAGGCGCCACGTGTCAAGTGAACGAAGATCAGCCGTCGGATAAAGCGCCTTTTGGGGGTAATTTGCATATCCAGCCCCTGCCATTTTTGTATTTACTTTTTAATTCTGTAATTATTTTCGCACGTTGTAAATAAAATGTAAATTTTGCATGAAGGACCCTGTGTTTCTTGAAATTACATTTAGGTCCTTCCGCGCCTCACGTGCAGTCCCACGTGAGGCACGTAAAAATTGCATGTAACCCCTGGCGGTTTTTGTATATTGTCAAATCATTCTAAAAATTAACATAAATGTTCATTTCTGTTGTGTTTTTGCACGGATGCCCCTGTAACTTATTTTATTTGCAAAAATACCCCTGCCAGGCTATTTTAATTTTGTCTCTTTATCTATTTATTAAAAATATCTACATGGCTTCTAAAAATTCACAAAAATTAGGGTAGATGCTCCATGCCATGCTTGTTCACGCCCATATTTTAGTTTGCATTTTTTTGCATTCTTCCTAATTATTAAAAATGAAAAAGAAGCCATTTTTGTACTGTTCAAATTAGAAAATACAAAAAAAATTAGAAAATGTTTTTGAAAAATTCCAAAAAAAATGATATATGATATATTTATATATATATGGAGTCCAGAAAATGAAAAACCCTAAAAATATGAAAAAGAAAATTAAAAAAATCATAAAACCCCAAAAGCAACATAAAAATTAGAAAAACTCTTTAAAAACCCTAAAAATACATTTCTCTCTTTTATAATTATCTATATATTATGATTAATATGTGAAAATTAATTTGGGCAATTTTGGGTATTATTTGATATTTTTTTAAAACCCAAATTATATACGGCTATTTATTTAGTCCTATATTGTGGACATTTTTGAATTGAAAAATACATAAAAATTAGAAATATAAAAAAAAAATAAAAAAAAAAGTTAAAAATATAAGTCTATATATTAAGTTTTTATGTTTATAAATATATATATATTCTATATTACTTCTCTCTCTCTTCTTATATATATATATATCTCTTTATATATATATATAGCATATAGATTTATATAATTAATAATATAAAAAGAAAAGAAAATAAAAAAAAAAGTATAAAATATAAAATCAAAATAAAAATTATAAAAACAAAAATATAAAAAATTACAAAACTCAAAACCCACAAAAACAATAAAAGGACATGCACAAGTGATTGAATAATTGAACGATACATTACATACAACCATTCGCCTCCCAGTGTTTGACCTCTACCTGTGCTTACACCTATACACATTTGCATGTAGAGTTATAATAAATTTTAACTCCACATTTTTGGATATTCATTGCATATAATTATTGTGGGTTAATTGTTGATCGATCTGGGGATCTTTAAGTGGTCAATTCAGCGACTTGATTTCTCGCCTCGTGAGATATCTAGACCCTTGATTTTCCTCGTCCATCAAATGGCGCCGTTGCCGGGGAGGCAACGGATTTTGTATGATTTTGAGTACTTATTTGTTCCTTTATTTGATTCTTTGTTCATGACCTTCATTTATTTATTTGTGTGATTTTTATTTTTATTTTTATTTGATATTAATGATTGACTGCTCTGACCATCTCTTTCTTTTTGTCTTTGATGCGAGGGACCGCCAAGCGAAGGAGGACCTCCTAGGAGGACCAATGCACCCAAGCAAGGCGGAGTTGGCTCTTCTACAAAAGCCAACAGGAGAGAGCATCAAAGGGAGAAGAAAGAGAATCTTTGAAGACAGTCTCTATTTTTATGCACATTATTTTATTATGTATATTTATGTGAGAGAGTGACACTTAGAATTTTGTAATAATACAGGACTCTCACAGGTATACTCCGACTCCCGAGGTCCATTGCCCGAGGGATTGTTCCCTTGGGGGCCTCGACGGTTTTGACGCTTTCTCGTTTTTATTTTATTTTTATTATTTTGTGTGAATGAGCCCTAGCTTAGGAGTTGCTTGTCGATAGATTAGGTCCAAACACCCTAAATATATTTGCATGTACCTATAGTGCGTTTTGGACCTAGTCAAATCTAAACAGTTGGTTCATTTATCTCTTAACCACTGTGCCGTGAGCAAGCCCCATCAAGCGCTACTCCTGAACTCGAGCGTGTCGAGAAGAGGAGGGGTGAGCCAAGACCGGACTCTTAGGTTAAGGATAAGCGACCGACTTGTGGTGCTTCACGATAATAGCAGTTACTATCCTAGGGCGATTTCTTCGGCTTGCATTTGCATATAGCATAGGTTTCAATTCTGTTATGCATCCCGCATGGAGAGAGCTGGGAAGCACTGTAAGTCTTCTTACTTAGCATGCATCATCGATTTCCGACTTGCATGGCTTTTCCGACTTCTTCCTATGTTTTTGACCACTTAGGATGCTTCATGGAAATTGGAACCGCGATAGGCACGTGCATTGAAAATACCCAAAAAAAAAGTGATAACTTAAATAAAATCGGGACTGCTAACTCTATTGGACTTAAAATAAAACATGATGGATTTCCTTGTTTTGGGGAGAGCAACCCCCTCATTGTATGCGTTTTAAGTGCTCACGTACACGCTAAGGAGTAGAGCCCAAATCCTATCAAGCCTCCTAAAGTGTTTGTACAACTTTGTGATGCTCACCTAACTCTAAAACCGAAAAGATAAATGACCGTCATCTGACGGTCTTCACTGTGTCGAGTAGGTGAATTGAGGGTTTGCCTTGTATTGATTGTGACTTGGAGTCCGATATGTTTCTCATTCATTATTAGAGTCATCGGTCCCGTCCGTGTGAGTCATGTATTTTTCATCTTTGAGTCCTCTCTATCTCTCTTATACATATATCTCTTCATCATGCATCGAGTCGTGATATTGGCGCTTGAGCTCAATCATTCTTCGCCAAGTCCTTTGTTTCCCTCTTCTTCATCACTCTCTTAGTATTCTCCGTATCATCATCATTCTCTGGTTCAAGGAGAGCACTCTCTTCGGACCACAATTTTGACGGTGTTCCCGCCTTATGTGGAACACCCAATTTTATCGATGTCTCGATCTTTCTCGCCCGCCCTCCTCGTACCCTCTGTATCACCTTTCTACCACCTACGATATTGGCACGCACGCTCAATCAGCTTCTCCACCCCATTGTGTTATCCTTCTTACCCATCTTCCTCGTGTCCCCCGTATCATCTCTCCCTTTACCCGGGAATGTTGTGCATCTTGATGAGGCCCGCATCGAGGATTATTTATACAAGATTATTTGTGTAAGCTGGGCCCATGATGTTGAGGATTGCTGAGATCGATCTGGTGGATTTGTCTTTGATACATGCATATGGATTTCTTGAGGATTTTTGCTGATGCATAGAGCATAGGTGTGATGCATTATTGAGGAATTTTAGTTCTCGCACACCGGATTAAGGATGTGATGTGATGCGATGATTCAATGAAGATTTCATGAGTATTGATTGATCTATCTATTTTGAGGTTCCACACACCTTGATTGTTGAGGATTGATTGATTACTCTACTTTGGACTTTTTGATAAAGGTGTGCGGATCCTACATGATCTCTCATCTACCTGAGTGACCCATCCTTGATCTCCTGACTCTTTGATCCACCATGGCACTTTGAGGATTTATGATTATCTATTGTGCCATCTCAGCCTGACTGGATGAACCAAGGGATGTTTGGTGAATGACATGATTATTCGCTCCCTTGATTGATCTTTATGCCCTCCTATGGATTGAAATGATTTATTGCTTTCGAGGACCTGAGACGACTTGCCAGCATTCCCATGACCTACATTGATATAGCTTGTAGCTCCCCGAGGGTTATCTGCGGGAGTCTACGACATATTTCTGATCTGATCGGTCTCTTCTGATGGTAGCCGATTTGTCGACTATCGAGACCAATATGTGGGTCCGTCTGATGGACCCGGCTCCTTGGATGCCTTCTCTCACCTTGACTACCCTCGCAAGGTAGAGGACACATTCTGACTATTCCTTGCCTAGATCGTAGTACTCCCCGAGGGTTATCTGCGGGAGAGTACATCATTTTGTAGGTACTCGGCTTCATTTCCGGTGTCTCCTATCTGTGGAGCACGGAGCCGGGTCTTCTGACTTGTGTACTCGATCTCCTCCCTGGTTGTGTCTCCTCTCTTGTTGGAGCACGGAGCTGAGTCTTCTGATTATTCTCCGATTCTGCTCACCTTGAGGACCCTCGCAGGGTTGAGCCATGGCTTGCGGTATTCGGTGTGTACTTATGATCTTTCTACCTCACCATCATCGGGTACCATGGTGTCTCCTATTATCTATCTTTCATATCTGCTTGAGACATGATTGACCGGAGGAATTTATACTGCTCTTTCTTCTTCCCAGTCTTACGGTATTGGCTCTGTTCCCTCATGTTGACCATATGAGCCGATTGACTGCTTCATGCTACCGGACCCGATATCTATCCTTTCGATCTGTTGACCCCGGTAGCTGACACCCACTTTTATTGCATATTCGGGTGTATTTTCACCTTCTGACCGCGTCCTCGTTCTCACAGGGAGACGACGACGAGAGCACGGTAGTCGCTTGTCAGATACCGTCCTGTACTTCACCAGTCTCTTCACCGCTTGTATATATGTGTGTTCTGTTCATCCTTTCTCCCGCATGTTATGTGTGCCCTAGATCTATCGCCATATCTTTGTGACTACACTTAGGACGTACCTTGTCCTAAGTATAGGGGGGTACGCACCGAGTTGTTCTTTCCTTATACATTTTTCGTCACTCCTGTTGTTGCCTATACTAAGGGATATCTCACCCTAAGTATAGGGAGGAGTGATGCGTATATTCTCCTAGATCTTTTTATCTATCTATATATATCTCTTCTTTTCTTCTTTTCCTTTTCTATCTTCTGTATCTAAATAAAAGGCGTCGCCCCTTTGTGTCAGTTTTCTGTACTGAGGACATACTTTGTCCTAAGTATAGGGGGGTGCAGCCCTGATTTGTTAATTCTTTGATCTGTTTCTTCCCACCCTTGACCCTCCCCTGCCTTGTGTACAGTCTGCTATACTTAGGATTATTTGATCCTAAGTATAGGGGGGGACGGTTCTCTTCTTATTCATTTAGCTCGTTATTCTTTAATTCTTTTAGTCGTTATAGTATAGACTTTTCTATACTCAGTACGAGTTATGTCTTCTTTTTCTCTTTTCCGATCTATGAGGACATAGCTCAAGCTAAGTATAGGGGGGTCGTATATACTATGTATATACTTTAGCCATAACCCGTACTTTCGTAATAATATGGCTAATAATTCTTTAAATTCGTTAAAAATCCTTAATAAAAAGATGGGATTATTCCTCAAATTCTTTTTGTATATACTGATTAATAAATCAGGTGAAAATGTTTTTTGCAAAATATTTGAAAAATAGTTTGAAAATCTTTGTGAACATTTATTGAAAACTATTTTGAAAATATTTTGTTACATGTTTTCAACCTGTGTAAAAATGTGTGGTTTGTAAAATTTATTTTCTTTGTGTGAAATAAAATGTTTGAAAAATGATTTGCAAATGGTTTGAAAAATGGTTGCAAAAATATTGTGAAAATCTATATATTCTGTTTGAAAAACCTTTGCAAAATGATCTTCAAATGTGTGTACATGTTTGTAAAAATGTTTGTAAAAATTATTTTGGACTATAGTTTTCAAAAATTGTTTGAAAAATTTGTGTCAAATAAATTTGAGGAATAGTCACATATAATAATAACTAATATAATATATATATATATATCTTATGAATAAAAATAAAAATAAATAAACACAATTCTTTAATAAATGTACATATATGCTTATAAATAAAAACTAAATTGTAAATTCTTAATTCTTGTAAAATAAAGCAGCACGCCCGTGTAAATAGCTGTACATATTTTATACTTTGAGTGCCAAAATTATTTGCAAACTTTTCTTTGTGTAAAAACTCCTCTCTTTGTTTTCATGTTCTTTGAAATTGCATTATTCTTTGCATATTTGTAAATAGCATTTGCATAGCATTCATATTCTTTGATTGAGCTTGATGATTGAACTAGTCCAATAAAGTCGAAGATTGGAGCTTGGTTGGACCTTACTGCACCTAACTACACTGGAACCTTATGGGAACTAGGTTTAAGGTACTTCAGGTCTATTCAGACTTAATTCTTTGAGAAAGCAGGGCTGGGTTCAAGTCACCTCAGTGGACTAACTAGAACTTTTCGAAACACACGCATGACTCTTGTCGGCCGTGACCTAACTTGGACACTTGCACCTTTCACTTGGCTCAACTCAGTTGGAGTGGTGAGGGGGTTGGATTTGCCAGTCTGAGACGCACACGGGTGGAAACATTCGTCCTCGTCTAGGGAGGGAAGTGCACCCCAACCTGGTCCAGTTTCAATGATGTCGAATGACAGGAGAGTGTGGGTTGCAATAAAGCTTCAAAAGAGGGATAGTCTTCTGGCTCAAGAGGAAAAAGTCCTTATGTAAATGCTGCTGTACATAGTATGTTGAAAAAAAAAAAAGAGATTAAAAAGGAAAACTCCAAAAAAGTGGACAGGCTTGTAAAATAAAAAAAAAAAATAAAGTGCCTGCCGGAGTATGTATATATGTTGTATAGAAAATAAGCAAGCTTGAGCATCAAAGTTACACCATGTGAGCCTGCAGTTGGATGACTTGACTACACTGGTCTTGCATCCTAGGATAGGTAGCTATACTGGCTACCGTCCATTCTTTTCTCTACCCCCCCCCCTCCTCTTGAGTCGGATGCCACTTGAACTTAGAAGGGAATACCCCGCTCCTTGACGGTAGAGGGCTGGATTAGGGAATCATTGGGTTGTCATTCTGGAGAAGTCAGTTCCTTTGTCATTTCAGTTGGGGAGAGCCACCATCACTTACACTGTACAAGTCAGCTTCATAGTCATAAGGGTTTGCGTATGATGTAGGCTAGTTCTGACCCGGCTATTGAGGTGATTTGAACCGAGTTCTGTGACTCTCGAAGGCTGTTGTGTTTTAAATTTGGTTCCCTACCAGGTTCCACACACATTTTCACACCAAGGTCTAACCTGAGCTCCAAACTTTGATTTTGTACAGATGAGTTTAATAATCATGATCAATTCAATCTATTCTTAATTCTTTATTTTTGCTTTTTCTTTTCTTCTTATTCTTTAATTATTTTTGTACTTATTGCATAAGTGTTTGCTAGGGACTAGCAAAGGCAAGTATAGGGGGGTGATGAATCTCCATTTCATCACCTTTATTCTATCATTTTGGCCTTAAAAACCCCAGCAAATGCATGTAAATAGCATTAATTTGTATATAATAGCATTCATTGTTTCTTGTATTTATTGTACATTAAATAAGGTTTTTAATGCCAAAATTATAGAATAAAGAGAAGAAAAGAAAAAGGAATAAAATATTGCAAATATTTTATGACCCTAACCCCGAGACCAAGGCCAGCATGGAATTGGTCGACAAGGAATAAAGTAGGGGGAGATAAGGGCCAATAATACAATAAATACCTCATTTATTTATTCATTCATTTATGCATTTTTGACACCTATTTTGTAAAGAATTATTTATTCATCAAATTAAAATCTTTTGTACATGAAAGTTGTAGATAATAATGTAAATGAAAATACAAAATTAAGTTTGTACAAAAATAATACTCAGTGTACATTTTATACCCAGAGTAAAAAGCAAAAATCTCAACTTCACAGACCCATATCTTGCAAATAAAAACTCCAAATCACCCAAACTCACCTTTAATTGTATATAGCATTCCATAATATATTTTATAAAATTGGTTTCATAATTTTTGGAGTCCATCTGTGGAAGTTAGGTTTTTGACCCTCATTGTACATAGTGCCCGATTAAAATATTCATTTTGTTCAATAATTATTATTTGTACAAAATTATATTTTTAGAATTTTATAAATAATATTT
Organism: Ottelia alismoides; assembly: GCA_037367405.1. Taxonomy (NCBI): domain Eukaryota; kingdom Viridiplantae; phylum Streptophyta; class Magnoliopsida; order Alismatales; family Hydrocharitaceae; genus Ottelia; species Ottelia alismoides. The sequence goes on along the minus strand of JAZKJV010008257.1, from coordinate 282,530 downwards.
ATAATACATGTACATATTGAAATTAAAAGAAAACCAAAAAGAAATTTCAAAAATAAAATAAGCCTAGATAATACCTAGGCAAAATACCTATGCTACCCATGTGTATATAAATAAAGGGGAAAACATTCTTTAATTATTTTATTCATCTATATTTTTCTAAAAAATATATATATTACACATAACTTATTAAAAATACAAATCCAAAATAAAAACAAATAAAATTCATCAAATAAATAAAATGTATAGGTAAAATACCTATAAGTATACATACATACACATACATCTATTTATTTAAAAATATAAATAAACTCATAAAATAAAAATACCTTTATACTCACAAAAATAAGTTATAAAATTATAAAATAAGAAACTAAAATAATAAAATAAAATAAATAAACTAAAAATAAAATATACAAAAATACATATAAAATACATACATATACACATTATCTTAATAAAACCGTAATAAAATACTTCAAAAAAATAAATAAAAATCATAAATAAATACTACATTAATTTATAAACATTTTTTATTTTATAAGTAAAATCTAATAAAATCATCTACTAGGTTAAATAATTCATTTTTTAATAAGGATCCCTATTTTGGCGTGTAGCGGCTGAGGTGGACCAATAGGCGCGTCGCGCCTGTTGACCGCAGGTCAACTCGACCTCCAGCCGTCTGACTTCACGCAACCGATCTTTTCCCCGATTTCCTCCCTTTTTCCCGCTCACCACAGTCATCAATCGACCACAGTCCCTTCACAGATTTTGTTCCCTGATCATCCAAGATTCGCGCCGATTGCTTAGATCCATTGTACATAGTGTAGATACTCCAATAATCGCCGGTCAATGGGGGATTCCAGGGATGTCTATAAATAAAACTCTCCGTCTTCCCGGCCAAAGTTGGCCATTTTCACTCCACCAAAACGCCTTGTTCTTGCTCCTGGTGTGTTCCTCGTGACAGGAGGAGTCGCCCAGCACCTCGACTTGGCCGGAGGTCAGAGAAATTTTGACGCGGTGGTGCTCCGGCGACCACCCTGCTCCCTGGAGGCCCCCAGGTATAAGAGCTGCGCTTTTATCATTTTTAGGTAGTTTTTCGTTTATGCATTTCATTCTCGCATTTTATTTCGCATTTAAATCTGTAGTTTAGCGTAGAATCGCGATTTCGTAGTTCATCGGAGCTTCGCTCCGGCGAGCTTTTCACAGTGCCCTCGCCGTGCTCCGACCACCCTTTCACCTCCATTTCTATACCCCTTCATTTCCCTACGCCCCAGGCACCTCCGTTCACCCAGATCTTCACCAGACCTGGAGATCAGATCTCCTCCTCCGCCCTTCGCCGGAGATCACCGCCCCGCACCCCCTTTCGCTCATTTTAACCCAAATAAGGCCCCCAGCCCTTTGTTTTTGTGCGCTGAGCTTTCTTGCAGGTGCTGGAGGCCAAAGGACCCCCGTTGGGGTCGATTCGACTCTTCTGCAGGTACCTGGAGCTCTTTGGCTTCATCGACCTCGCTGGACCGTTCCGGTGAGCCTCCGGCTCCCCTGAGTGCTCCAGTCGACAGAGTAGAGCCCCAGGTTGCTTCTTGGACCATCAGATGCCCGAGGGAGCGTCGGACGAGCGAGCAGCATCGGACCGAAGGTCGGAGAAGGGGGAGTTCTTCCCTGTTCTTCGTGCCTTCGCCTTCACCGTCCGATCGTGGTCCCAGCCCAGTTCAGATCCCAGCCGTCCGATGGAGCGATGCTACGGCCGTCAGATCTCACGCGATATCTAATCTCCTCCGCTCATCGGCGAAACGTCATCGGCGCACGTGGAGGCGCCACGTGTCAAGTGAACGAAGATCAGCCGTCGGATAAAGCGCCTTTTGGGGGTAATTTGCATATCCAGCCCCTGCCATTTTTGTATTTACTTTTTAATTCTGTAATTATTTTCGCACGTTGTAAATAAAATGTAAATTTTGCATGAAGGACCCTGTGTTTCTTGAAATTACATTTAGGTCCTTCCGCGCCTCACGTGCAGTCCCACGTGAGGCACGTAAAAATTGCATGTAACCCCTGGCGGTTTTTGTATATTGTCAAATCATTCTAAAAATTAACATAAATGTTCATTTCTGTTGTGTTTTTGCACAGATGCCCCTGTAACTTATTTTATTTGCAAAAATACCCCTGCCAGGCTATTTTAATTTTGTCTCTTTATCTATTTATTAAAAATATCTACATGGCTTCTAAAAATTCACAAAAATTAGGGTAGATGCTCTATGCCATGCTTGTTCACGCCCATATTTTAGTTTGCATTTTTTTGCATTCTTCCTAATTATTAAAAATGAAAAAGAAGCCATTTTTGTACTGTTCAAATTAGAAAATACAAAAAAAATTAGAAAATGTTTTTGAAAAATTCCAAAAAAAATGATATATGATATATTTATATATATATGGAGTCCAGAAAATGAAAAACCCTAAAAATATGAAAAAGAAAATTAAAAAAATCATAAAACCCCAAAAGCAACATAAAAATTAGAAAAACTCTTTAAAAACCCTAAAAATACATTTCTCTCTTTTATAATTATCTATATATTATGATTAATATGTGAAAATTAATTTGGGCAATTTTGGGTATTATTTGATATTTTTTTAAAACCCAAATTATATACGGCTATTTATTTAGTCCTATATTGTGGACATTTTTGAATTGAAAAATACATAAAAATTAGAAATATAAAAAAAAATAAAAAAAAGTTAAAAATATAAGTCTATATATTAAGTTTTTATGTTTATAAATATATATATATTCTATATTACTTCTCTCTCTCTTCTTATATATATATATATCTCTTTATATATATAGCATATAGATTTATATAATTAATAATATAAAAAGAAAAGAAAATAAAAAAAAAGTATAAAATATAAAATCAAAATAAAAATTATAAAAACAAAAATATAAAAAATTACAAAACTCAAAACCCACAAAAACAATAAAAGGACATGCACAAGTGATTGAATAATTGAACGATACATTACATACAACCATTCGCCTCCCAGTGTTCGACCTCTACCTGTGCTTACACCTATACACATTTGCATGTAGAGTTATAATAAATTTTAACTCCACATTTTTGGATATTCATTGCATATAATTATTGTGGGTTAATTGTTGATCGATCTGGGGATCTTTAAGTGGTCAATTCAGCGACTTGATTTCTCGCCTCGTGAGATATCTAGACCCTTGATTTTCCTCGTCCATCAGTGGGCACCGAGGAGATTCCAAGACCGAACTACTGGGTTTCGCTTTGTGTGTTTAGCATTTGGTTCTTCACGCTCGCAATTGCCTTCTTAGGACAATTTCTGTGTGCATATCGGCATATAGTGTAGGTTTATAAATTCCTGTTTTGCATCCCGCATGGAGAGAGCTGGGAAGCACTGTAAGTCTTCTAACTGAGCATTCATCATTCAGGCACTAAGGTGAGATTTTCATCTTAGTGTTGCGTTGCATTGCTTTACCGATCTTCTCCCTCTATTTTTGGATCAATAGGAATAAAAGAAAAGATAAAAACGTTAGGCGCTTGTATTGAATTGACTCAAAACAAGTGATAACACAAAAAAAATTAAAAAAGGGACTGCTAAAAATACTTGACCCTAATAAAACTGATTAATTAGACTCATTGCCTTGGGGTGAGCAAAGCCCTCATTTGTTTTCAGGTTGCAAAGGATGGTTTCCTTCCTAGTGAGGTGAGTGACTTCGTAAGGATTAGAGCCAAAAACCAGTCTGTGGCTGCCTTGTGTATCGCTTGGATTTTCGAAGTATTGGCGCTTCTATCGTACGTAGACGAGTAGGGCTTGGTCGGAAATAGTGACTCTCTATTGTGTAGAGCATTGACCTTGTCTGAAGTGTCGAGCATAGGCCACGCCTTCACGTGGGTGTCTCATCGTCTTGCATCCGAGTAGGTTCTTGCACACTCACGGGTGATTCCGTTGCGAGCGAGTTCCGAAGTATCGATTTCGCCTATTCGCTTCCTCTCTCTATTTCTTTGGCTGAGTAGGGATCCAGGAAGGGTTGCAAGGACCTTAAAAAGTGCAGACTACAGGTTAAATAGGAGGAGGACAAGTACGGGATACTTTTCTGGCAGTACTCTCTCTCCTATAGACGTAGCGCTCTAAGGACTCGTTACAAGATAATTGCCTGAAAATCAAATCTAAAACTCACAAAGATAATTGCCGAACCTTCACGGCTTCACAGGTCGAGTTGATGAATCCATTGCTTTAAGGTTTGATTGATTAGTTAAATCAAGGTCAAGATCAAAAACACCGCACTGTTGCGCCATTTTTGCTCTCCCTCCAGTTGACCCTTGCTCATTGTGAGACTTCTACTATTTTACACTCCATTTGTTTCTTGTTGACCCCCGTATCTTTCATCCACATTGATCTTCCGCTTGACCTTCGAGATGGCAACAAATCGACAGTTCAGTCGAGACTCCGTCGACATCCACATCAGTTCCATCCGCTCGCCTTCTCTAATAATTCGGGGTGATTCCTGAGAACCCGGTTCAAACTCCGTGAACCGATCTCTAGACTCCCCGTCTTCTTCAATAAATCGGGATCACTCTTGTCCCAAACTCTGTCTGTTTTGGATGGTCATTGATTTCACTCCTTACACATTGCCATCCTTAAGAAAGTTATGTGTTGACCTTAACACATAATTTTTCTCTACATCTGGTGCTGCAGTTCAGACTGATCGGGGCATTCTTCCATGTGCAGACCTAGAGCCCGATCCCGAGCCAACAAGTCAAGCAAAATCTGAGATGGCCGGTGGAAGAGGAAAGGGACCGCAGCCCCAACCTGAAGCTGAAGCCAATCAGGGGGAAGGGCAGTACACCACACAGAATGATGTTAACAGTCAACTACTGGCATCCATTCAGGCAATTCAACAGTAATTGACTAATCAAGCCCTGGCCCAGACCACCTTCCAAGATATACTGAATGACCGAGGACATGAGCTGAAGCCAATCAGGGGGAAGCCGATGCAAGAGATGGCCGACGGGAGGATGAGCCAGACATGGAGTTCCATCCGGAAGGAGATGAGTTTTCAGTACGAGGACCTGAGTTTGATAGAGTGGATGCAGGACCTCCGCCGCCGAAGCCTACTCTGAAACAGACATACAACCTTGGAGCCAGGCGTATCACTGACTGGATCCAAATTCCACAAATCCATGCCCACTTCGAGCTGAAGCCGCAGTTTTTGTCTCTGCTCCCGACCTTCCATGGGAACACTACTGGGGAACCTTACATCTTCCTCAAGAAATTTGGTCGCATTTGTGCTACCGTTCACTACCTTGGAATTCCTTTGGGGGTAGTCAAGATGACAACCTTTCCCTTCAGCCTTCAAGATAAGGCTCTCTATTGGGTCGACCACCTAGGGAAGGTAGTCACGACCTGGGAGGAGTTGAAGCCCACATTTCTCCATAAGTTCTATCCTCTCGGTCGTTTGAACCAGATGCGTGCCCGTATCTCCAGTTTTTGCCAGCAGCCCCACGAGACTATCCATGAAGTGTAGGAAAGATTCAAGGATCTCCAGGAGAAATTCCCTCACCATGAAATTCCGAAAACTAGTCTCGTACAACATTTCTTTGGGGGGTCACACTTGAGAGCCAAAGACTTATCGATGCCGCTTGCGGCGGATTCCATTTCAACAAGGACGAGGACGTTGTGTGTAACGTCTTCGAGGAAATGACTGAAGGAGAAGCTGCTCAATCCTCGTCTCGAATATACATGAAGGTGCCAACCGCCATCAGCAAGCCAGTGAACATGGCTTCTCACACCGAAGACAAGGATGAGAGCTCCAACTTGAGCATCATTGGGAGCCACCTGTCTAAGGTGGATATAATTGAGAAGAGGTCGCAGAACCTCGAGAAATTATCAGTCATTGAGAAGAGGACCCAGGGCTTGGAAAAATCTCGACGTGATTTCCCAGCAGCTGGAGCAGCTCGTCCGCGCTTTGAATGCCAACATGTGCAACACTGTGTCTACTACTGCCGAGCCGATCGCTGAGAAGAAGGATCTTACGCTATATTAAACCCCTCAGCCAATGCCACCGCAACCCCAGCCTATACAACACGTGTACTATGTGCAGGTCCTGGAGCATCCCCCGCAGTCGCAGACACAAATGGTTGTATATCAGCCAGAGTCCCAGCCAGCCTACTCCGAGCAGTTCTCTCCACCCCCACCGATGATCCAGGAAATCAACAATGTATGGAATAACGAAGCGTAACTGACCCTTCCTCAAGGACATCCCTAGGGTCAGAACATGGGCAACATGCCATATCACCAGCCACAGCAGGGTGGGAGGCCCTTCCAACCCTCATATCAGTACCAGCCTCCGTCTCAGGGAAACACCTGGAGGCAAAATTATCAGCATGGTCCTCAGCAGTTCGGATACCGCGGATAAGGGTATCATCAGCAACCAGCTGCCCAATACCATCAACAGAATTCACAGTATTCCTCCAACCCTCCTCCTCACCAATTCCCTCAGGGTTACCAGTCACATTCTCAGCAGTCATACCAGCACTCTAGGCCCCAGCAGGGGGATTCCTCTGAGGTTGTGCCGGTTAATCCGGCCCTAGCCTGTCTTGAACAGTTGATGAAGAACATGGCTGAGATGAACCAGAAGATCGACGACTTGATGGCTGCGAAAACAATGATTCCGGCTCAATCGAGGCAAATTCGAACAACTTCCGACGTAAGGAGCAGGTAGCCGACAATGTCCAAACCGATTCAGGTGAATTAAATTGTTTTTTATCTAATGTTGTTACTCTCAGGAGCGGTAGGACACTCCAGCCATCAGCGACTGCAAAGGGAAAGCATCTTGCATCTGACGGGGAATCGTCAGCCATGCCAACGCTAGGGCCACAAAGCATTTTTGGAGTAGCACCATCAATGAGAATATCACAAAAAATGAAGAAAGCAACAAAACACAAAATGATAGCAGCGACCTCAGTGGAGATAGGCCAGCATTGGAGACATCTGCACCTGCTACAGAGCCAGCCACAGACAGAAGGAATTTTGCACCTGCAGCGAGTCCAATGCCTGCACTTGAAGCCGAGCCTGCTGTTTTTGGTCCACATCTTGTAGATGATTCTATTTATTTTTGCCATCTACATGTAAACAACAATATGGACAATGCTTTAAATGACATTGGTGAAGATTTTGTAAATATTCCTTTCCCAGAAGCAATGAAAAAACACAAAAAATGAAAAATTTGAAAAATGCCTTGTCAGATCCTGCTATCATAGAAATTATTCAGAATTTGGTATTAAACATGCCATTGATGACAACTCTTGAGTACATGCCAGCTGTAAAAAAAGGATTGGAAGATGCATGTACAACCAAGCGTAGGCCTCACCCTCATAATTCCAGGAATAAAGGTGGCAAGTCCGAAAAACACATCCTCACAATGGCCACACTTAATGCCATCAGCAACCTCCCGGATAAAAAACCAGATATGGGAGCACCTCTTGTGCGTTGTCAGATGTTTAATCAGGAATTTGAACGAACACTTCTCGACAGCGGGTCTTCTGTCAACTTGATGCCAGCCTCACTGCTTACAAAATTCAGGCTAGGACCGCTCAAGCCTACAAAGATGATTATGCAGTTTGCAGACAAATCAGTTAAGCGGCCTAGGGGCCTGTTGGAGGATGTGATAGTCACGGTTCAGGGAAAGTAGTTCCCGGCCGATTTTGTGGTACTAGATATGGACGTCCCCGCTCCATTGCTCCTTACCCCAATCATACTTGGAAGACCATTCCTGCGGACGTCAAACACAATAGTGAATTATGGGACTGGAGAAATCACTTTTGGCGCTGGCAACGAAATAATCAGAGTAGAGTCCCTGCCCGAGGGAGCACCAGCAGAACGAACATCTGCATCATGCTCAAGGGTGATTGAGTATTCTGATGACTACAACTTTCTAGAAGAAATTCAAGACACCAACTTTTTTTGGATGACAATGAGATCCATGAGCTCCTCGGCCCCAAGGAAGGATTGGAGACCGCAGTCGAATTTCCCCTTATCGATCAGGATGAGGAACTCGCTGTTGCGCTGAATGAGACTTCCGTGGGGGTGACGTGCCTTCAAAACAAGAGCAAATTGTGGAAGAGTATTATGATGAAGAGGAAATTATCGAGACATTCTGTCAAGATCTGAGCGAAGAAGTAGAACTGAGTATGGTAGACACCGAACATATGAAAGAATCTCCACCATAACTAATAGATGAAATCACTTCTGAAGCAGCTCCGATCCCACCAGAGTTAAAACCCTTGCCCTTCAACATGAAATATGCCTTTCTTGCAGGAGAACCTAATATGTACCCGGTTATTATCAATGCACACCTGACTGAAGATCAAGAATCTCGTCTGATGGAGGTTCTTGAACGTAACCGCAAGGCGATAGGCTGGCAAACTGCGGATCTCCATGGGATCAATCCATCACTGTGCTCGCATCGCATTTTTCTAGAAGAAGATTGCAAGCCCTCTCGAGAACTTCAGAGAAGATTAAATCCTAATCTACGGGAGGTTGTTATGAAAGAGATCCAGAAATGGTGTGATGCGGGATTCATTTATCCCATCTCCGACAGCAAATGGGTGAGCCCTCTGCATGTAGTGCCAAAGAAATCAGGGATCACCATTGCGAAGAATGACAAAGGAGAGGAGATCGCAACCAGAGTTCCCACTTCTTGACGAGTATGTGTGGATTACCGAAGACTTAATCTCGCCACCAAGAAGGACCACTTTCCTTTACCCTTCATTGACCAGATCTTGAAGAGATTGGCCGCGAAAGAATACTTCTGCTTCTTGGATGGATACTCTGGATACAATCATGTTGCTATTGCTCCTGAAGATCAAGAGAAGACCACGTTCACCTGTCCTTTTGGTACATATGCCTTCAGACGGATGTCGTTTGGGCTCTGTAATGCCCCAGCCACATTTCAAAGGTGTATGCTAGTAGTTTTTTGCCGACAAGGTGTGCAACTTTCTTGAGGTCTTTATGGATGATTTCTCGGTCTACGTGGATTCATTCGATCACTGTATGTGTTATTTAGACTGAGTCTTGCGAAGGTGTTGCGAAGTAAATCTTGTGCTCTCGTGGGAAAAGAGCAACTTCATGGTGACTGAAGGAATCGTGCTGGGTCACGTTGTTTCTAAACGTGGCATGGAGGTTGACCCAACCAAGGTGGAGGTAATTTCCAAACTTGAGCCACCTACAACAATCAAGCAAGTCAGGTCATTTTTAGGCCATGTCGGTTTTTACCGACGATTCATCAAAGATTTTAGCAAATTGGCCAGACCATTGACTGAGTTGCTCGACAAGGAGAATGAATTCATTGTGGACGATCGTGTACTCCTTGCCTTTAATCAGCTGAAAGAACTCATCACATAGGCCCCTGTCTTGCAGCCACCGATTTGGACTCAACCTTTTGAGATAATGACCGATGCATCAGATTATGCCATTGGTGTTGTACTTTGACAGAGGAAATATAATGTACCGTTTGCGATTCACTACGCTAGCGGAATGCTCGATGAAGCTCAGCGAAACTACACTGTCACCGAAAAGGAGCTGCTAGCGGTGGTCTTTGCCTTGGAGAAGTTCAGATCCTATCTTCTCGGATCTAAAGTGATCATTTACACTGACCATTCGGCCATCCGATATCTACAGCAGAAGAAGGACGCCAAACCACGCCTTATTCGGTGGATCCTTCTACTCCAGGAATTCGACTTGGAAATTAGAGATAAACCTGGGGTAAAGAATGTGGTGGCCGATCATCTATTGAGGCTTCTTGAGCCGGAATCTCCTGAGCTGAGCCTGCAATCGATTACAGAGACCCTTCCAGACGAGGCAATTCCGTCAGTCACCTCGCTTCCATGGTATGTAGACATCGTGAATTATCTGGTGACCAAGAAGATCCCACAGGATTGGCCGTAGTTGAAAATAGACAGGTTCTTGTCTAAAATCCATTTCTACCAGTGGGAGGATCCGTATATATTTCGTGAGGGGGCAGAGTGTATCTGGAGAAGGTGCATTCCTCAGGAGGAAGTTCCAAGTATCCTCGCCTTATGTCATGACCAAGATTCTGGAGGACATCATTCAGGCAAACAAACAGCAACAAAAGTTCTTCAGAATGGCCTCTGGTGGCCTTCACTATTCAAAGATGCAGATAACTATGTAAAATGTTGCACTGACTGTCAGAAGATGGGCGGAACCATAGGAATGAGAGACATGATGCATCTGAAATTCATTCAGATATCAGACGTCTTCGACGCATGGGGCATCGACTTTATGGGCCCATTTCCCAACAGTCAGGGCTATGAATATATTCTGCTTGCTGTCGACTATGTAAGTCACTGGGTGGAGGCTATCCCCGCCCGAATCGCCAACAGTAGGACTGTATGTCTCTTCTTAAGAGATCACATCATAGCACGGTTCGGGATTCCCAAGATTCTCATATCTGACGAGGGAAGTCATTTCATAACAGAGAGGTGAAGAAGCTGACTTAGGAATTCTGTATTGAACATTGCGTTGCTTCACCTTACCACCGACAGTCCAATGGCTTAGCTGAATGTTCAAACAGGGAGATCAAGATAATTCTACAAAAGCTTGTACGTCCGGATCGCAAGAACTGGTCTCAGCTACCTGATTCCGTTCTTTGGGCTTACAAAACAATGTACAAGTCACCCTTGGGAATGTCTCCCTACCACCTTGTGTATGGCAAGCCATGTCATATGCCCATTGAATTAATTCACAAATCTTTATGGGCCATCAACATCTGTAATTTGGATTCCGAGCAAGCTGGGAAGGACAGAAAATTGGATCTGAACAGATTATTGGAATTCAGAGATTATGCATACGACAACAGGCTGATGTACAAGGCGAAGGTCAAAACACGGCATGACAAGCATATCCGCCGTAAGTCCTTTGATCCGGGTCAGAAGGTGTGGTTGTTTGATACGAAATTAAAGATCTTTCCAGGCAAATTAAAGAGCAAATGGACTGGGTCATTTATGGTTAAGCATGTGCGTGACAACAGAAGTGTATTGATATCTAATTTGTCAGCTGATGCACATCCATTTGTAGTCAATGGACATCTTCTGAAGCCCTACCTTGAACATGATACATTCATATCTGTCGTTGACTCTATTCAAGTAATCTACATGGATGAGCCGAATATTTTCAAAACGTCAGAGGAAGGCAAAGCAGAGCAAAATATTTTTGAATGACTTTTCTTATTTTCTTCTTTTCTTCTTTTCCTTCTCTTCTATCTTATTCTACCGACATGATGTCATCCCTTTCATCACTGTTACACTTAGGATGTACTTTATCCTAAGTGTAGGGGGATGAGCATCCTGAGTTGTTCATATCCACTTTCATCTCTTTTCTTCTTTTCTTATTTTCTTCTTTTCCTTGTCTATCCTCTTTATCTATAAAAAGGTGTCGCCCCTTTTTGTCAGTCTTCTATATGTAGGACATACTTTGTCCTAAGTATATGGGGGTGTGCACCCCGAGTTGATTCTATTCTTTGATCCTCTCCACTGTCTCCTCTTCTTGTTTATACTTAGGGATATCTTACACTAAGTATAGGGGGATACAGTCTGAGTACGATCTGTTCATTCCCACCCTTGACCCTCCCTTCTTTGTGTACAGTCTGCTATACTTAGGATTATTTGATCCTAAGTATAAGGGGAACGGTCAACTTCTCATTCGTTCATTCATTCATCCCTTATTCATTTATTCTTTAGATTTTCCTATACTTAGTACGAGTTATGTCTTCTTTTTCTCTCTGATCTATGAGGACATAGCTCAAGCTCAGTATAGGGGGGCATATATACTGCGTATATACTTTAGCCACAACTCGTACTTTCGTATTTTTACTAATAAATATGGCTAATTATATTTATAAAATTCATTAAAATCATTAATAAAAAGATGTGATTATTCCTCAAATTCTGTTTGTACTTACTGATTAATAAATCAGGTAAAAATTTTTTTTGCAAAATGTTTGAAAAATAGTTCGAAAATCTCAATGAAAAATCTTTTTAAAATTATTTGGAAAACATTTTATTACATGTTTTCAACCTTTGTAAAAACACTTTGATTGTAAGATTTATTTTCTTTGCATGAAATAAAATGTTTGAAAAATGATTTGCAAATGGTTTGAAAAATAGTTGAAAAAATATTTGAAAAAATTGTATATACTATTTGGAAAACCTTTGCAAAATGATTTTCAAATGTGTATACATGTTTGTAAAAACTGTTTGTAAAAACTATTTTGGACTATATTTTTCAAATTGTTTGAAAAAACTGTGTCAAATAAGTTTGAGGAATACATACATCTCAAATAAAATTCTCTATGCATATACCTATAAAAAATTGACCACTTACCCTGTGTAAATTCTTAAAATCCACTTCTTATAAATACAAGACGCATTCCCGTGTAAATATTTGTACCTAGTTTTTATCCAAAATCTTTGAAAAATCCCAAAAACATTTGCAAAAGTAAAATACCAAAAACATTTGAAAAAACTTTTTGAAAAATCTAAAAAATGCATATGCATCATCTTTTCAAAAACCTATAAAAAGTTCAAAATCTTTGAAAATTGCATCACAAAATTATTTTCAGCATAGCATAGCATGAGCATTTGTCGGATTGAGTTTGATGGTTGAACGAGTCTAAGTAAAGTCCGAAGATTGGAGCTTGGTTGGACCGTAAATCTACCTAATTAACAGGAACCTTATAGGAACTGAGAATTGAGGTACTTCAGGTCTAATTGAATTGATTCTTTGAGGATCACAGGACTTGGTTCAATGGGTTCTTGACTGTCTAAGTAGAGTATTTCGGCGCACACACACGAGTCTGGTTGATAATGACCTAACTTGGACATCTGCACATTTCACATGGCTCAACTTAGTTGGAGTGGTAAGGAGGTTGGATTTTCCGGTATGAGACGCACACAAGTGGAAATATTTGTCCTCCTCTAGGGAGGGAAGTGCATCCCAACCGATCCAGTGATGATGAGTTTCGAGGACAGGAGAGTGTGGGTTGCAATAAAGCTTCAAAAGAGGGATAGTCTACTGGCTCAAGAGGAAAAAACTCCCTATGTAAATGTTGTTGTATATAGTATTTTAAAAAAATTTTGCAAAAGCAAAAACTCCAAAAAAGTGGACAGGCCTGTACAAAAATAAAAATGCTTGCCGGATTGTACATATGTGTATAGTCAAATAAGCAAGCTTGAGCTTCAAAGTCAAATCATGTGAGCCTGCAGCAGGATGACTTGGCTACACTGGCCTTGCATCCTAGGATAGGTAGCTACACTGGCTACCGTCCATTCTTCTCTTCACCCCCTCCTCTTTAGCTGGTTGCCACTTGAACTTAGAAGGGAATACCCTGCTCCTAGAGGAATGAGTTGTTGGATTGGGGATTCATTGGGTTGTCATATTGGAGAAGTCAGTCTCTTTGTCATTTCAGTTGGGAAGAGCCATCACCACTGATGAATCTCCATTTCATCACCTTTATTCTATCATTTTGGCCTTAAAAACCCCAGCAAATGCATGTAAATAGCATTAATTTGTATATAATAGCATTCATTGTTTCTTGTATTTATTGTACATTAAATAAGGTTTTTAATGCCAAAATTATAGAATAAAGAGAAGAAAAGAAAAAGGAATAAAATATTGCAAATATTTTATGACCCTAACCCCGAGACCAAGGCCAGCATGGAATTGGTCGACAAGGAATAAAGTAGGGGGAGATAAGGGCCAATAATACAATAAATACCTCATTTATTTATTCATTCATTTATGCATTTTTGACACCTATTTTGTACATAATTATTAATTCATCAAATAAAGAAACTTTGTACATGAAAGTTGTAGATAATAATGTAAATAAAAATACAAAATTGAGTTTATGTGAAAATAATATACAGTGTACATTTTATACACACAATAAAAAGCCAACATCTCAACTTCACAGACCCACATCTTGCAAATAAAAACTCCAAATCACCCAAACTCACCTTTAATTGTATATAGCATTTCATAAACTATTTTATAAAAATAGTTTCATAATTTTTAGAGTCCATCTGTGGAAGTTAGGTTTTTGACCCTCATTGTATATAGTACCCGATTAAAATATTCATTTTGTTCAATAATTATTATTTGTACAAAATTATATTTTTAGAATTTTATAAATAATATTTATAATACATGTACATATTGAAATTAAAAGAAAACCAAAAAGAAATTTCAAAAATAAAATAAGCCTAGATAATACCTAGGCAAAATACCTATGCTACCCATGTGTATATAAATAAAGGGGAAAACATTCTTTAATTATTTAATTCATCTATATTTTTCTAAAAATATATATATTACACATAGCTTATTAAAAATACAAATCCAAAATAAAAACAAATAAAATTCATCAAATAAATAAAATGTATATATAGGTAAAATACCTATAAGTATACATACATACACATACATCTATTTATTTAAAAATAATAAACTCATAAAAATAAAATAAAAATATATTTATACTCACAAAGATAAGTTATAAAATTATAAAATAGGAAACTAAAATAATAAAATAAAATAAATAAACTAAAAATAAAATATACAAAAATACATATAAAATACATACATATACACATTATTTTAATAAAACCATAATAAAATACTTCAAAAAAATAAATAAAAATCATAAATAAATACTACATTAATTTATAAACATTTTTTATTTTATAAGTAAAATCTAATAAAATCATTTACTAGGTTAAATAATTCATTTTTTAATAAGGATCCCTATTTTGGCGTGTAGCGGCTGAGGTGGACCAATGGGCGCGTCGCGCCTGTTGACCGCAGGTCAACTCGACCCCCAGCCGTCTGACGTGACGAGGACGATCTTTTCCCCGATTTCCTCCCTTTTTCCCGCTCACCACAGTCATCAATCGACCACAGTCCCTTCACAGATTTTGTTCCCTGATCATCCAAGATTCGCGCCGATTGCTTAGATCCATTGTACATAGTGTAGATACTCCAATAATCGCCGGTCAATGGGGGATTCCAGGGATGTCTATAAATAAAAACCTCCGACTTCCCGGCCAAAGTTGGCCATTTTCACTCCACCAAAACGCCTTGTTCTTGCTCCTGGTGTGTTCCTCGTGACAGGAGGAGTCGCCCAGAACCTCGACTTGGCCGGAGGTCGGAGAAATTTTGACGCGGTGGTGCTCCGGCGACCACCCTGCTCCCTGGCGGCCCCCAGGTATAAGAGCTGCGCTTTTACTTATTTTAGTTAGATTTTTGTTCCAGCATTTTAATTCCGCCTTTTACTTAGCCTTTAGTCCAGTAGATTAGCGTAGAATGGCCGATTCGTAGTTCGCCAAAGCTCCGCTCCGGCGAGCTATTCACCGTGTTCCCAACCGTTTTCCGACTCGCTTTCGCCCTCGTTTCGTTCCTATTCGCCTTCTCCACCTTCCATCCACTTCATACCAACCGGAGCCCCCTTGGTTCCGCGAATCGATGCTCGACTCCGCCGCTTCGCCGGAGCATCGCCACCTCGCCCCAGTTTTACGCTGACAGCTTCAGACCCCTGGTCGAGGAGAACGCCCTCGAGCCGTACTTCCTTCCTGTGCAGGTTAGGTGCGAAGGAGAGCACCAGGAGACGTTCTTAAGGCCGGCGGAGGTACCTGGAGCTGCCCTTCTTCCCCGAACTCGCTGCTGTGCTCCAGGCTGCTTCCGGCCGATCCAACAGCTCCAGCAGGTAGAAGACCCTTCCAGGAAGCGATTGAGACCTTCAGGTGCGACGAAGACCGGCGGGAGAGCGAGATCCGAGCGGAGGAAGCTCGCCCAGGCGAGCGTTCGTCCCTGTTCTTCCACGTGTGCTCTCTACCGTTGGATGAAGACGAAGGTCCAGATCGAACAGCCACCGTCCGATGAAGCATTGTGCCGACCGTCAGATCACCCCCGGTGATCTAATCTCAGCCGTTCATCGACGAAGCGTCATCGGCGCACGTGGAGGCGCCACGTGTCAAGTGAACGAAGATCAGCCGTCGAATAAAGCGCCTTTTAGGGGTAATTTGCACATCTAGCCCCTTCTTTTTTTGTATTTAATTTTTAGTATTGTAAAATAAATATCACGTTGTAAATAATGTGGCGATTTTGCTTATGACCCCCTGTAGCTCTTGCATATTACACTTGGGTCCCGTCCACGTCACCTCACGTGTAGTTCCATGTGAGGTGGTAAAATTGCACAAGTCCCCCTGTAGATTTACATATTTATTTTTAGTCCATTAAATAAAATATTCAGTGTATTATTTTTGTGAAAAATTGCAACCAGGACCCTATATTTTCTGTAATTGTGTTTAGGTCCCTGTGAGTGCAGATCACGTGCTGTCCCGCGTGATGGTTAAATTGCAAGGGGGCCCTGGCGGGTGTAATTAATTAGTTTTAGTCCTTAAAATTGCAAAACACGTTATAATATTCTGGTATTTTTGCACATGTGCCCCTGGATGTTATTTTATTTGCAATAATGCCCCTGCCAGGTTTAATTACTTTTTGTGTCTTTATCTATTTATTAAAAATACCTATTAGGCTTCTAAAAATTCACAAAAATTAGGGTAGATGCTCCATGCCATGCTTGTCCACGCCCTTATTTTAGTTTGCATTTTTTGCATTTTTCCTAATTATTAAATAATGAAAAAGAAGCCATTTTTGTACTGTTCAAATTAGAAAATACAAAAAAATTAGAAAATGTTTTTGAAAAATTCCAAAAAAATGATATATGATATATTTATATATATATGGAGTCCAGAAAATGAAAAACCCTAAAAATATGAAAAAGAAAATAAAAAAAATCATAAAACCCCAAAAGCAACATAAAAATTAGAAAAACTCTTTAAAAACCCTAAAAATACATTTCTCTCTTTTATAATTATCTATATATTATGATTAATATGTGAAAATTAATCTGGGCAATTTTGGGTATTATTTGATATTTTTAAAACCCAAATTATATACGGCTATTTATTTAGTCCTATATTGTGGACATTTTTGAATTGAAAAATACATAAAAATTAGAAATATAAAGAAAAAAAATAAAAAAAATTTAAAAATATAAGTCTATATATTAAGTTTTTATGTTTATAAATATATATATATTCTATATTACTTCTCTCTCTCTTCTTATATATATATATATCTCTTTATATATATATATAGTATATAGATTTATATAATTAATAATATAAAAAGAAAAGAAAATAAAAAAAAGTATAAAATATAAAATCAAAATAAAAATTATAAAAACAAAAATATAAAAAAATTACAAAACTCAAAACCCACAAAAACAATAAAAGGACATGCACAATTGATTGAATAATTGAACGATACATTACATACAACCATTCGCCTCCCAGTGTTCGACCTCTACCTGTACTTACACCTATACACATTTGCATGTAGAGTTATAATAAATTTTAACTCCACATTTTTGGATATTCATTGCATATATTTATTGTGGGTTAATTGTTGATCGATCTGGGGATCTTTAAGTGGTCAATTCAGCGACTTGATTTCTCGCCTCGTGAGATATCTAGACCCTTGATTTCCCCCGTTCATCAAATGGCGCCGTTGCCGGGGAGGCAACGGATTTTGTATGATTTTGAGTGCTTATTTGTTCATTTATTTGATTCTTTGTTCATGTCCTTCATTTATTTATTTGTGTGATTTTTTTATTTGATATTATTGATTGACTGCTCTGACCATCTCTTTCTTTTGTCTTTGATGCGAGGGACCGCTAAGCGAAGGAGGACCTCCTAGGAGGCCCTATGCACCCAAGCGAGGCAGTGTTGGCTCTTCTATGCCAAGCCAACAGGAGAGAGCATCAATAGCAGATGAAAGAGAATTTTTGAAGACAGTCTCTATTTCATGAATTTTATTTCCTTTATCTTATTATGTATATTCATGTGAGAGAGTGACACTCAGAATTTTGTAATAATACAGGACTCTCACAGGTACTCTCCGACTCCCGAGGTCCATTGCCCGAGGGATTGTTCCCTTGGGGGCCTCGACGGTTTTGACGCTTTCTCGTTTTTATTTTATTTTTATTATTTTGTGTGAATGAGCCCTAGCTTAGGAGTTGCTTGCCGATAGATTAGGTCCAAACACCCTAATTATATTTGCATGTACCTATAGTGCGTTTTGGATCTAGTCAAATTCAAACAGTCGGTTCACTTATCTCTTAACCCCTGTGCCGTGAGCGAGCCCCATCAAGCGCTACTCCTGAACTCGAGTGTGTCGAGAAGAGGAGGGGTGAGCCAAGACCGGACTCTTAGGTTAAGGATAAGCGGCCGACTTGTGGTGCTTCACGATAATAGCAATTTCTGAACCTAGGGCGATTTCTTCGGCTTGCATTTGCATATAGCATAAGTTTCAATTCTGTTATGCATCCCGCATGGAGAGAGCTGGGAAGCACTGTAAGTCTTCTTACTTAGCATGCATCATCGATTTCCGACTTGCATGGCTTTTCCGACCTTCTCCCTCTGTTTTTGCCACTTAGGATGCTTAACGGAAATTGGAACCTCGATAGGCACGAGCATTGAAAATACCCAAAAAAAAGTGATAACTTAAATAAAATCGGGACTGCTAACTCTATTGGACTTAAAAATAAAACGTAATGGATTCCTTGTCTTGGGGAGAGCAACCCCCTCATTGTATGCGTTTTAAGTGCTCACGTACACGCTAAGGAGTAGAGCCCAAATCCTATCAAGCCTCCTAAGTGTTTGTACAACTTTGTGATTCTCACCTAACTCTAAAACCGAAAAGATAAATGACCGTCATCTGACGGTCTTCACTGTGTCGAGTAGGTGAATTGAGGGTTTGCCTTGTATTGATTGTGACTTGGAGTCCGATATGTTTCTCATTCATTATTAGAGTCATCGGTCTCGTCCATGTGAGTCATGCATTTTTCATCTTTGAGTCTCTCTATCTCTCTTATACATATATCTCTTCATTTTGCATCGAGTCATGATATTGGCGCTAGAGCTCAATCATTCTTCGCCAAGTCCTTTGTTTCCCGCATTCTCCACCATCTTCTATGTATCCATCGTACCATCTTCTCTGGTTCAAGGAGAGACCTCTTCGGACCGCAATTTTGATGGTGCTCCCGCCTTGTGTGGAACACCCAATTTTGTCTATATCCCGATCTTCTCACCCGCCCTCCTCGTACCCTCTGTATCACCTTTCTACCACCTACGATATTGGCACGCACGCTCAATCAGCTTCTCCACCCCATTGTGTTACCCTTCTTACCCATCTTCCTCGTGTCCCCCGTATCATCTCTCCCTTTACCCGGGAATGTTGTGCATATTGATGAGGCCCGCATCGAGGATTATTTATACAAGATTATTTGTGTAAGCCGGGCCCATGATGTTGAGGATTGCTGAGATCGATCTGGTGGATTTGTCTTTGATACATGCATATGGATTTCTTGAGGATTTTTGCTGATACATAGAGCATAGGTGTGATGCATTATTGAGGAATTTTAGTTCTCGCACACCGGATTAAGGATGTGACGTGCTGCGATGAGTTGATGATGATATCATGAGCATTGATTGATCTATCTATTTAAGGTTTCACCCATCTTGATTTTTGAGGATTGACTGATTATTCTACTTTGGATTTCTTGCTAAGGGTGTGCGGATCCTACATGATCTCTCATCTTCCTGATTGACTCGTCCTTGATCTCCTGACTCTTTGATCCACCATGGCACTTAGAGGATTCTTGACTATTTTTCGTGCCATCTCAGCTTACTGGATTGACCTGAGGGATGTTTTGTGATTGGCCTGATGATTTTCTCCCTCCCATGATCTTATGCCCTCCAGTAGATTGATGGATTCACATTATTTTGAGGACCTGAGACTCTAAGCCAGCATTCCCATGACCTTCATTGATCTAGTTCGCAATTGTCCTCGAGGACTATCTGCGGGAAAAATGCGGCAATTTCTAGGACTGCGGTTTCATACACTACTTGGGTCGCCATTTTGATGGGACCCGAAACCGAGTCAGCTGATATGCTTGATTGGCCTCCCTCTGTGACTATGTGCCTGATCTGTCGGCACATGAGGCCAACTGTCAGATTGCTCTCCTTGACGGTCCTCGCAAGGCAGAGCTCCACTTTTCTGATTATTCCATGCATAGTTCATAGCTCCCCGAGGGTTATCTGCGGGAGACTATGACATATTTCGGATCTGATTAGTCTCTTCTGTTGGTAGCCGACTTGTCGACTACTGAGACCATTGTGTGGGTCCGTCTGATGGACCCAGCTCCTTCGAGCCCTTCTCCCACCTTGACAACCCTCGCAAGGTAGAGACACATTCTGAATATTCGTTGCCTAGATCGCAATTCTCTCCGAGGACTATCTGCGAGAGATTGTGACACTCTCTTTACGCTCGGTTCCCACTGCTGACTGTGTCTCCGATCTGCGGAGCACGGAACCGAATCGTCTGCTGCATGATTTTGGTCCCATCTTGAGTTGCTTATCCGATCTGCGGATCATGGGACCCATCTGATTGGACTCCTTTGAGTATGCTTGCCTTGACGGTCCTCGCAAGGCTGAGCTTCTGATATCTGCTATTCCCATGACTAGTTGGCAGCCCGCTCCCCGAGGGTTATTTGCGGGACGCTGCCACACTTTCTTGATTTGACGGTCTCTTCTGCTGGTAGCCGATCTGTCGCCTACCAAGACCATTTCTATGATCCGTCTGATGGATCAGGCTCCTTTGAGCCTGCTCTCCTTGATGACCCTCGGAAGGGTGAGCTTCTGTTCTGATTATTCATTGCCTAGTATGTACTACTCCCCGAGGGTTATCTGCGGGAGAGTACATCATCTTCTAGGTACACGGCTTCATTTCTGGTGTCTCCCAGTTGGGGGAGCACGAAGCCGGGTCTTCTGACTTATGTACTCGGATTTCTCCCTGGTTGTGTCTCCTCTCTGTTGGAGCACGGAGCCAAGTCTTCTGATTATTCTCTAATTCCGCTCACCTTGATGACCCTCGCAAGAGTGAGCCACATATTGTGTTGTTCGGTGTATTCTTATGACTTTCAGATTATATCACCACCGTGCAGCACACAGTCTCATATGCCTTATTTCTGATCTATCTGAGACCATGATTGACCGGAGGACGCTGTACTGATCTATCTTCCTCCCGGTCTTACGGTATCGGCTATATTCTCCCATGATGACCCTATGAGCCGATTGACTGCTTCACGCTACCAGTCCCTGCATTACTTTCCGATCTGATGGTCCCCGGTAGCTGACACCCACTTGACTGCATATCAGGGTGTCTTTTCACCTTCTGACCGCGTCCTCGTTCTCACAGGGAGACGACGACGAGAGCACGGTAGTCGCTACCCAGATACCGTCCTGTACTTCACTAGTTTCTTCACCACTTGTATATATGTGTGCCTTTTTCATTCTTTTTCCCGCATGTTATGTGTGCCCAGATCTATCGCAATATCTTTGTGCCTACACTTAGGACGTACCTTGTCCTAAGTATAAGGGGGCACACACCGAGTTGTTCTTTCCTTGCACATTTTTCATCACTCCTGTTTCTTTCCTATACTTAGGGATATCTCACCCTAAGTATAGGGGGAGTGATGTGTATATTCTTCACGATCTTTTTATCAATCTGTATCTATCTTTTCTTCTTTTCTTCTTTTCTTCTTTTCCTTTCCTATCTTCTGTATCTAAATAAAAGGTGTCGCCCCTTTGTGTCAGTTTTCTGTACTTAGGACGTACTTTGTCCTAAGTATAGGGGGGTGCACCCATGATTTGTTCAGCTGTTTATTCCCACCCTTGACCCTCCCTGCTTTGTGTACAGTCTGCTATACTTAGGATTACTTGATCCTAAGTATAGGGGGGACGGTCAACTTCTCATTCGTTCATTTCTTATTCATAGACTTGTCTATACTCAGTACGAGTTATGTCTTCTCTTGTCTTTTTGATCTATGAGGACATAGCTCAAGCTAAGTATAGGGGGGTCGTATATACTATGTATATACTTTAGCCATAACTCGTACTTTCGTAATAATATGACTAATAATTCTTTAAAATTCATAAAAAACCCTTAATAAATAAAAAAATGGGATTATTCCTCAAATTCTTTTGTATTTACTGATTAATAAATCAGGTGAAAATGTTTTTTTGCAAAATGTTTGAAAAATAGTGTGAAAAGTATTGTGAACATTTATTGAAAACTATTTTGAAAGCATTTTGTTACATGTTTTCAACCTTTGTAAAAATGTGTGGTTTGTAAAAATTTATTTTCTTTGTGTGAAATAAAATGTTTGAAAAATGATTTGCAAATGGTTTGAAAAATGGTTGCAAAAATATTTTGAAAATCTATATATACTGTTTTGAAAAACCTTTGCAAAATGATTTTCAAATGTATGAACATGTTTGTAAAAATGTTTGTAAAAATTATTTTGGACTATAGTTTTCAAAAAATTATTTGAAAAATATGTGTCAAATAAGTTTGAGGAATAGTCACATATAATAACTAAAATACTATATTCTTTAATAAATGTATATATATACCTGTAAATAAAAACTAAATTCTAAATTCTTTAAAAATCATTAAAATAAAACGGCACGCCCGTGTAAATAGTTGTACATATTGTCTATTTTGAGTAACCAAATTATTTTATTCGTAAAAATTCTTTGTGTAAAAACTCTCCTCTTTGTTCTCAAAATTCTTTGAAATTGCATTATTCTTTGCATATTTGTAAATAGCATTTGCATAACATTCATATTCTTTGATTGAGCTTGATGATTGAACTAGTCCAATAAAGTCGAAGATTGGAGCTTGGTTGGACCTTACTGCACCTAACTACACTGGAACCTTATGGGAACTAGGTTTAAGGTACTTCAGGTCTATTCAGACTTAATTCTTTGAGAAATCAGGGCTAGGTTCAAGTCACCTCAGTGGACTAACTAGAACTTTTCGAAACACACGCATGACTCTTGTCGGCCGTGACCTAACTTGGACACTTGCACCTTTCACTTGGCTCAACTCAGTTGGAGTGGTGAGGGGGTTGGATTTGCCAGTCTGAGACGCACACGGGTGGAAACATTCGTCCTCGTCTAGGGAGGGAAGTGCACCCCAACCTGGTCCTGTTTCAATGATGTCGAATGACAGGAGAGTGTGGGTTGCAATAAAGCTTCAAAAGAGGGATAGTCTTCTGACTCAAGAGGAAAAAGTCCTTATGTAAATGCTGTTGTACATAGTATGTTGAAAAAAAAAAAAAAAACTCCAAAAAAGTGGACAGGCTTGTAAATAAAAATAAAAGTGCCTGCCGGAGTATGTATATATGTTGTATAGAAAATAAGCAAGCTTGAGCATCAAAGTTATACCATGTGATCCTGCAGCTGGATGACTTGACTACACTGGTCTTGCATCCTAGGATAGGTAGCTACACTGGCTACCGTCCATTCTTTTCTCTACCCCCCTCCTCTTGAGTCGGATGCCACTTGAACTTAGAAGGGAATACCCCGCTCCTTGACGGTAGAGGGCTGGATTAGGGAATCATTGGGTTGTCATTCTGGAGAAGTCAGTTCCTTTGTCATTTCAGTTGGGGAGAGCCACCATCACTTACACCGTACAAGTCAGCTTCATAGTCATAAGGGTTTGTGTATGGTGTAGGCTAGTTCTGACCTGGTTATTGAGGTGATTTGAACCAAGTTCTGTGACTCTCGAAGGCTGTTGTGTTTTAAATTTGGTTTCCGACTAGGTTCCACACACATTCTCACACCAAGGTCTAACTTGAGCTCCAAACTTTGATTTTGTACAGATGAGTTTAATAATCATGATAAATCCAATTTATTCTTTAAATTCGTTATTTTTGCTTTTTCTTTTCTTATTCTTTAATTCTTTTTGCACTTATTGCATAAGTGTTTGCTAGGGACTAGCAAAGGCAAGTATAGGGGGGTGATGAATCTCCATTTCATCACCTTTATTCTATCATTTTGGCCTTAAAAACCCCAGCAAATGCATGTAAATAGCATTAATTTGTATATAATAGCATTCATTGTTTCTTGTATTTATTGTACATTAAATAAGGTTTTTAATGCCAAAATTATAGAATAAAGAGAAGAAAAGAAAAAGGAATAAAATATTGCAAATATTTTATGACCCTAACCCCGAGACCAAGGCCAGCATGGAATTGGTCGACAAGGAATAAAGTAGGGGGAGATAAGGGCCAATAATACAATAAATACCTCATTTATTTATTCATTCATTTATGCATTTTTGACACCTATTTTGTACATAATTATTAATTCATCAAATAAAGAAACTTTGTACATGAAAGTTGTAGATAATAATGTAAATAAAAATACAAAATTTAGTTTATGTGAAAATAATATACAGTGTACATTTTATACACATAATAAAAAGCCAACATCTCAACTTCACAGACCCACATCTTGCAAATAAAAACTCCAAATCACCCAAACTCACCTTTAATTGTATATAGCATTTCATAAACTATTTTATAAAAATAGTTTCATAATTTTTAGAGTCCATCTGTGGAAGTTAGGTTTTTGACCCTCATTGTATATAGTACCCGATTAAAATATTCATTTTGTTCAATAATTATTATTTGTACAAAATTATATTTTTAGAATTTTATAAATAATATTTATAATACATGTACATATTGAAATTAAAAGAAAACCAAAAAGAAATTTCAAAAATAAAATAAGCCTAGATAATACCTAGGCAAAATACCTATGCTACCCATGTGTATATAAATAAAGGGGAAAACATTCTTTAATTATTTAATTCATCTATATTTTTCTAAAAATATATATATTACACATAGCTTATTAAAAATACAAATCCAAAATAAAAACAAATAAAATTCATCAAATAAATAAAATGTATATATAGGTAAAATACCTATAAGTATACATACATACACATACATCTATTTATTTAAAAATAATAAACTCATAAAAATAAAATAAAAATATATTTATACTCACAAAGATAAGTTATAAAATTATAAAATAGGAAACTAAAATAATAAAATAAAATAAATAAACTAAAAATAAAATATACAAAAATACATATAAAATACATACATATACACATTATTTTAATAAAACCATAATAAAATACTTCAAAAAAATAAATAAAAATCATAAATAAATACTACATTAATTTATAAACATTTTTTATTTTATAAGTAAAATCTAATAAAATCATTTACTAGGTTAAATAATTCATTTTTTAATAAGGATCCCTATTTTGGCGTGTAGCGGCTGAGGTGGACCAATGGGCGCGTCGCGCCTGTTGACCGCAGGTCAACTCGACCCCCAGCCGTCTGACGTGACGAGGACGATCTTTTCCCCGATTTCCTCCCTTTTTCCCGCTCACCACAGTCATCAATCGACCACAGTCCCTTCACAGATTTTGTTCCCTGATCATCCAAGATTCACGCCGATTGCTTAGATCCATTGTACATAGTGTAGATACTCCAATAATCGCCGGTCAATGGGGGATTCCAGGGATGTCTATAAATAAAAACCTCCGACTTCCCGGCCAAAGTTGGCCATTTTCACTCCACCAAAACGTCTTGTTCTTGCTCCTGGTGTGTTCCTCGTGACAGGAGGAGTCGCCCAGAACCTCGACTTGGCCGGAGGTCGGAGAAATTTTGACGCGGTGGTGCTCCGGCGACCACCCTGCTCCCTGGCGGCCCCCAGGTATAAGAGCTGCGCTTTTACTTATTTTAGTTAGATTTTTGTTCCAGCATTTTAATTCCGCCTTTTACTTAGCCTTTAGTCCAGTAGATTAGCGTAGAATGGCCGATTCGTAGTTCGCCGGAGCTCCGCTCCGACGAGCTGTTCACCGTGTTCCCAACCGTTTTCCGACTCGCTTTCGCCCTCGTTTCGTTCCTATTCGCCTTCTCCACCTTCCATCCACTTCATACCAACCGGAGCCCCCTTGGTTCCGCGAATCGATGCTCGACTCCGCCGCTTCGCCGGAGCATCGCCACCTCGCCCCAGTTTTACGCTGACAGCTTCAGACCCCTGGTCGAGGAGAACGCCCTCGAGCCGTACTTCCTTCCTGTGCAGGTTAGGTGCGAAGGAGAGCACCAGGAGACGTTCTTAAGGCCGGCGGAGGTACCTGGAGCTGCCCTTCTTCCCCGAACTCGCTGCTGTGCTCCAGGCTGCCTCCGGCCGATCCAACAGCTCCAGCAGGTAGAAGACCCTTCCAGGAAGCGATTGAGACCTTCAGGTGCGACGAAGACCGGCGGGAGAGCGAGATCCGAGCGGAGGAAGCTCGCCCAGGCGAGCGTTCGTCCCTGTTCTTCCACGTGTGCTCTCTACCGTTGGATGAAGACGAAGGTCCAGATCGAACAGCCACCGTCCGATGAAGCATTGTGCCGACCGTCAGATCACCCCCGGTGATCTAATCTCAGCCGTTCATCGACGAAGCGTCATCGGCGCACGTGGAGGCGCCACGTGTCAAGTGAACGAAGATCAGCCGTCGAATAAAGTGCCTTTTAGGGGTAATTTGCACATCTAGCCCCTTCTTTTTTTTTGTATTTAATTTTTAGTATTGTAAAATAAATATCACGTTGTAAATAATGTGGCGATTTTGCTTATGACCCCCTGTAGCTCTTGCATATTACACTTGGGTCCCGTCCACGTCACCTCACGTGTAGTTCCACGTGAGGTGGTAAAATTGCACAAGTCCCCCTGTAGATTTACATATTTATTTTTAGTCCATTAAATAAAATATTCAGTGTATTATTTTTGTGAAAAATTGCAACCAGGACCCTATATTTTCTGTAATTGCGTTTAGGTCCCTGTGAGTGCAGATCACGTGCTGTCCCGCGTGATGGTTAAATTGCAAGGGGGCCCTGGCAGGTGTAATTAATTAGTTTTAGTCCTTAAAATTGCAAAACACGTTATAATATTCTGGTATTTTTGCACATGTGCCCCTGGATGTTATTTTATTTGCAAAAATGCCCCTGCCAGGTTTAATTACTTTTTGTGTCTTTATCTATTTATTAAAAATACCTATTAGGCTTCTAAAAATTCACAAAAATTAGGGTAGATGCTCCATGCCATGCTTGTCCACGCCCTTATTTTAGTTTGCATTTTTTGCATTTTTCCTAATTATTAAATAATGAAAAAGAAGCCATTTTTGTACTGTTCAAATTAGAAAATACAAAAAAATTAGAAAATGTTTTTGAAAAATTCCAAAAAAATGATATATGATATATTTATATATATATGGAGTCCAGAAAATGAAAAACCCTAAAAATATGAAAAAGAAAATAAAAAAAATCATAAAACCCCAAAAGCAACATAAAAATTAGAAAAACTCTTTAAAAACCCTAAAAATACATTTCTCTCTTTTATAATTATCTATATATTATGATTAATATGTGAAAATTAATTTGGGCAATTTTGGGTATTATTTGATATTTTTAAAACCCAAATTATATACGGCTATTTATTTAGTCCTATATTGTGGACATTTTTGAATTGAAAAATACATAAAAATTAGAAATATAAAGAAAAAAAAATAAAAAAAAAGTTAAAAATATAAGTCTATATATTAAGTTTTTATGTTTATAAATATATATATATATTCTATATTACTTCTCTCTCTCTTCTTATATATATATATATCTCTTTATATATATATAGTATATAGATTTATATAATTAATAATATAAAAAGAAAAGAAAATAAAAAAAAAGTATAAAATATAAAATCAAAATAAAAATTATAAAAACAAAAATATAAAAAAATTACAAAACTCAAAACCCACAAAAACAATAAAAGGACATGCACAATTGATTGAATAATTGAACGATACATTACATACAACCATTCGCCTCCCAGTGTTCGACCTCTACCTGTACTTACACCTATACACATTTGCATGTAGAGTTATAATAAATTTTAACTCCACATTTTTGGATATTCATTGCATATATTTATTGTGGGTTAATTGTTGATCGATCTGGGGATCTTTAAGTGGTCAATTCAGCGACTTGATTTCTCGCCTCGTGAGATATCTAGACCCTTGATTTCCCCCGTTCATCAACCACTTACACTGTAAGAGTCAGATTCATAGTCGTAAGGGTTTGCTTATGAGCTGAAATATTTCTGACCTGGCTATTGAGGAGACTTGAGCAGAGTTTTTGGATTATCGAAGGCTGTTGAATTTCAAGCCTGGTTCTCATTAAGGTTCCGCCCGCACTAAAATTTCAAAGGTCCGACTTAAGCTCCAAACTTTAATTTTATGATGAGAAGTTTGAGTCTTAAACTTAATCCAATTTTCTTCTTTTTCTTTTCTTTGTTTTTCTTTTTCTACACTTATTGCATAAGTGTTTGCTAGGGACTAGCAAAGGCAAGTATAGGGGGATGATGAATCTACGTTTCATCATCTTTATTCTATCATTTTGTCCTTAAAAACCTAGTAAATGCGTGTAAATAGGCTCAATTTAGGTATTTTAGCATTCATGCATCATTGTGTAAATATTGTATAAAACGCGGTTTTTAAAGCCAAAATTATAGAATAAAGAAAAGAAAAGAAAAAGAATAAAATATTGCAAATATTTTATTACCCAAAACCCCGAGACCTAGGCATCTCGATGACTAGGTCGACACGGAATAAAGTAGGGGGAGATAAGGGCCAAAATACAATAAAAATTCCCTTTTATTTCATTCATTCTTTATTCATTTTGGGACCTATTTGTGGTTCCACTTTTTAAACTTCAAATAAAGAAACTTTGAACATAAAAGATATAGATAATTTCATATATAAAAATACAAAATTGATTTCACTCGAAATTAATACACAGATAAAAAGTTATGATCTGAATAAGATTCCAGAACCCCAACTTCTCAAACATGTATCTCTCAAATACTAACTCATAATGCGTCAAACTCACTTTAAGTATAAAATACATTATAAAAATAAAATAAAAATATATTTAATTGTATAAAAATATTTTATAAATATATAAAATAATAAACAAAAAAAAATAAAATTAAATACATAAAATAAAATTAAAATATTAAAATATATAGATAAATATACCTATATATCATAAAAAAGGTAACTTGTGAAAGAATACTCGAAAAAATAAAAATCACAATAAAATAATTTAAAAAAATGAACATCTTTTATTTTATAATAAAAAATAATAAATTCATTTACTATTTTTAAATGAATTAATAAAACATTTTTTCTAGTATTTTTCCTGGTTGATCTACATGGACCAACCAGGTGGCTCTGACCACCTCCTCTTGTGACTTTTCAGAAACCTTGGTTTTTGCTCCGATTCACGGATTTTTCGAGGCCAAGGCTTTCACTTTTGATGATACTTCCTTCTGCATTTTTGTTGCTCGACTACCCATGGTACTCACCATATGATTTGCTCGGGGATTGGACCGCTGAATCGATTACACCGCCTCGTCCTTTGGAACCCCATCACCATTCAGTCAAACCTTCAAATACACACCCCCGACTTCCCTTGTGGCTTTGATCACTCTTCCACCTTCCACTCCTCTTCCTAGGGTTTTATCCGCCTTCCTAGTGACAGCAGGGAGCGATTCCCCACTTTAGTTGGAGTAGAGGACGTCGAATCGAGTATGATCCCTTTGCCGAAGGTCTGGCCGGAGCTCTCCTCCAATACCACCTTGGTGAGGTTCTTCCCCTTTCCTCTACTATTTATTTAGCTCTTAGAATAGATAGAAAACTGCCCTGAGTCTCGCCCTTCATTATCCATCGTCTGATCATCAACGAATCCTTGGGATTCGACGTTGGTTGGCCTCGCGTTCGCCGGCCGACCTCGAATCAACTTCACAACACATTAGACGCATGTTTCGCCCTCCACGGAGTCGGAGCATTTTGCCCCCGACTCTTTCACACTTTCCTTACAAGTCCGAAGCTCAAACAAGCATCTGGAAGGCATTTTGTACCTCGCCAGAG
The DNA here is from genome assembly GCA_037367405.1 of Ottelia alismoides. Lineage (NCBI taxonomy): Eukaryota > Viridiplantae > Streptophyta > Magnoliopsida > Alismatales > Hydrocharitaceae > Ottelia > Ottelia alismoides. The sequence continues at coordinate 252,473 of JAZKJV010008257.1, read as the reverse complement.
GCACCTGGAGCCACCGGGCTCCGCCTTCGCCGCGGAAGAGCTCGGGCCTTCGCTTGAGAGTTTTGAAGCCTCCAGACGATAGAGGGGACCTCCGGCATGCTCCTGGATGTCTCAGTAATGGTGGAAGATGGTGACGGGAGACGAGCACGACGATCCAAACTCGTCGGGCCCGTGTTCTACCTTTGTTCTTACACTGCATCCCAACGCCGTTAGATTTGCCCAGTTCATCCAGACAGTGCGACCACCGTCCGGTAACCACCAACCTCAACAGTCGATGCAGCCTTGATCATTTAATCACGCCCGTCTGTGATGAACCGATATCACGCACCAACAGGACGACACGTGTCTAAGTGAGTTCATCTCCACCGTCCAACAGCGCACATCGAGGGGTATTTTATGCTCAAACCCCTCGTCTTCTTGTATTTATTTTATAGTTCTGAAACCTTCATCTGCAGTTCAAAAACTTTTGTAATATTTAGGAACTATCCCCCGAACTTCCTTTAATTGCATTTAGGTCCTCCACCACGTCACCTCACGTGCCTGTGCGCGTGAGGTGCAGGAATTTTTGCAGAGGACCCCTTGTGGATTTAGATATTTCAATCTAGTCCTAAATTATTTTATTTTTAGGGTATTTTTTGTGGACGAATTGTAGTCGGACCCCTAAGGTTTTTGTTAATTTCACTTAGGTCCCTGCCAGTCACGTGTTCAATGCATGTGGGTGTGGCATTTTTGCAGGGAAGGACCTGAACTTTATGTATCTACCTCTAGTCCTGGAACATTTTTTACATGTTATATATTTTCTGTGAAAATTGCACGAAGGCCCCTGAGTTTTTCCATATTTACAAAAATACCCCTGCTAGTATGTATTTTCTTGATGCTTATAGTCTTTATTTCATGCATCTATAAACTGCTAAAAAAATCTACAAATCAACTTGTGTTCCTATTTCATAGTAGTTTTACGCCATATTTTCATTTTCCATTTTTATTGCATTTTTATATTTATAAAAATTCAAAAACATGCATTTTATTCACTATTTACATTAGAAAATACCTAAAAATTATAAAAACACCTTAGAAAATTCCCCCAAAAATATATTTTGCCTATTTTAGTGTTTTTTAACTCCAGACCAAAAATAACTAAGAAATACAAAAGAAAACTCCTAAAAATTAGAAAACCCCAAAAACCTTCATAAAAATCTTAAAAATTTCACAAAATCCTAAAAATACAATTTCAGTTTCTGAATTTTTCCTATTTCATTGTCTTTATTTTAAAATTAATTTGGAGAAACTTTGACTCTGTCTATTTTTTCATCTCCATTTTAATCTCGACCATTAATTTTATTCACTGTTTTCAGTATTTTTTACTTTAAAAATACCAAAAAATAGAAAAAAATCTAGAAAAATCACAAAAACATTAGAAAATATAAAATTCACAAAAAACACTTTATTTTTGGTATTTTGAGTATTTTTATATATTTTTATCTCCTTCTTATCTCTCTTGTATTATATATTCTTTATAGCTTTATATCTTAATTACAAGAAAAAGAAAAGACAAAAATATAAAATATAAAAAGAAAATATAAAATCAGCAAATTAAAAATCAAAAATAAAAAATTAAATAAAAAATGTAAAATCAAAACCCACAAAAAATCCACCTTGACTAAGTAGTTTACGAGACATAAGGCATTTGACTAATACTTAGTCTGCTTTACCCTGTTGCTTCCTGTGTTCGACCCCTACTTGCTTGCCACTATACATTCTTAGTAGGGTATAATAAATTTTGATCCTTGCTTTTGATTGCTTAATTGATTGTGTTGGTTGATTGTTGATAAACGTGGAGGCATGAGTAGTTGCCTCAGCGACAGTGAGTCTGATTTGTCAGACCATTATCTAGCGATTCTCGTCTTCTCATTTTTCATGACTCTATCAACGAAATGGTCTCAAAAGATGGCTCCATCATGGGCATGATCATGGCTTTGGTCAATGTAAGTTCCGAGATTAGTGTGTCTCAGGAATGATCAAGTTCATCAATTTCTTGTTTGGTGAGAGGGCATGGTGGAGCTTTGATTGCGAGATTCAAAGTGTATGTGGTAATTTCATGAGAGACATTCTTGTAAGTGGATCTAGAGGTGTTCAGACTAACCTATAAAGGATCTTAGGAGATATGGATAGGAACAAAGTCATTTTGTATGTCAAGGTCAAGGACAACACAACTCTCTATCCAACCACAATCTTCGATCTCAGAGTCATCAGAAGTGGGTATGTGATGAATCTGCAATTTCTCATCTTTATTCATTTATTTTAGCTTAAAATACTTTATAAAACACCTGCATATAACACTAACTCCATTTCTTACTAACTTGCATCTGTGTAAATATTGTACACTTCTTAATAATTTTAACCTAAAATAAATAAATAAAAAAAGAAAGGAAAAATAAAGAAAAGAAAATAAAAAAGGAACACTGTATACAGGCTGACCCGAACCCTGAGAGGAGGTTAAGACTTGACCTGATCGACAAGGAATAAAGTAGGGGGAGATAAGGGTCCTTAAGCAGAAAATCAAAAATAATTGTATGTATTCTTGTAAATACTTCTCACTTATTTTAAATATATATGTATATAACTAACACTAATTTATTTGTACCTTAATTGACCTCAAATCAAATAACATTCAAAACCACAGTTGTAAATAAAAATGTGTCCTAATTAATAAAAATGATTGCACAATTAAATCACGTACAGAATAAAAGTAGCCACACTTGGAAAAAACCATAAGCACTAATTAAAAGATCAATTCCGGCTCCATATGAACTTAAATTAAACCAATCTCACTTCCATTGGATTCTAAACTAAATTATCTTTAAAAAGGCTATGATTTCATAATTTTTGGAGTTGCGGTTGAAAAGTCAGTTTTCTGGGGTGGTTTATGCAATTTTCACATGTATTTCATGCATATTGTGTTTGTATATAATTGTAAATATTCTTACTAATTATTTAAAATAAAAATAAAAAAAATTAAAATTTAAATAAAAAAGCTAATTTCCTTATTTACCCTTGTACATAATGTCATATATGTATATAATATATGTATATAGTTGCTATTTTTAATTAACCGCCACAAAAATTTTAAAAAATAACATTTTTTAATACAAATAAATAAAGTGACAAAAATTCAAAAAAAATAGATAATTTTGTAAATAGTTTTATCTATTTCTCATTTCAATTTTTCATCTATCTTATCTTATTATCCAAAAAGTCAAAAATTCAAATTTCTTCTTCATTATCTTTTCTTATTTTTATGGCTCCTTCTTCCTCATTCCAACTTGATCAATCTTTGCAGAGAAGAACCCGATCTCCAAGAGAAAATTTCATCGAGAAAGTTTCCTAGTCTCCACGTCGTTCGGTGACAGCGAGTCGGCCTTGTCGAGGCGATCACGGTCCTTTTCCGCTCCTAAGGTGAGATCCGTCGTAATATTTTCTTCTTTTTTTATCTAGGTTAATCGTAGTCTATTTCTTGCATTTTTATCTCGTTGTCATTTTTTGTTTATCTAGATCTTAAAATCCGTCATGATTTATTCCACCACCGACTCGATTTTTCATCTCACTTTCTTGATCTCCACACTATCCATTTCTATCATCCACGGTCTCTCAACTCCGGCCGCGTACGGTGGTCGGAGATCGGATTCGAATATCTCATGTCCGTCGAATCCTCGTTTATTTTTCTGATTTGTAAATAAATAAAAAAATATTTTGTTTTTCTCTAACGTTTGTTTTACAGGGTCATATAAAAAAATAAAAAATAATAAAAAACAAAAAATCTATATCTTTTTAAGTCCTATTTTTCGGATTTAAAAAATATAAAAAAGGGGTTTTTTCATTTTATTTTATTTCTGTTTACATCACAAAAAAATTATTACCAAAAATTCCATCAGGCAGCGAGGTCGCCACTCCCGCCGCCCACCAACTGGCCGTCCACCGCCTCTACGCCTCGCCGCCGCAGCTACCCACCGAGCCCAGCCCTGTCCTCCTTCGCACGACAGCGGCATTACCGTCGCGCGACATCGCGCCGCGCCTCCAGCCAGCACCTCAGCAGCCCGAGCCCACATCACCTAGCGCTGCCGCCCATGACTCTTCGCCAGACATCGCGCGAGACTCCTCCTCGTCCCAAGCCGACATCCAACACTCCACCTGCCGTTGAAGAAGCAAGAGGCGCCGCGCCGCCCAACCTTCCTCCATCGACAATGCCTTCCAGGCCGCCCGCCGATCTCCAACCCATCGCGACGCCTTCGAGCCACTACCTGCCGCCGCCCCCCTTGCGTGGTGAAGAAGCAAGGGGCGACAACCACTGTTGCTTCCCCTTGTGATTGAGGAACGAAACCCTCCTAGGGTTTTGATTTAATATTTTATTTGGGAGAGTTACACGAAAGCCCTCAAAGATTTCTGAATTTGCAAAAACATCCCTGCCAGAGCCTCAAGCACATGACATGCACATGATATAGTGGTAAATTGCGCATTCTCCCCTATGATTTATTTCTATTTTTATTTTCATTGCAAAAATTTTCGAAATTACATTTTAGTTCCTGAACTGTAGAACAGTAGTTTGCTTGCTCTCTTTGAATGAAATAAATGCTATTTGTGATCTAAAAATCTTGCAAAAATTGTGCTATGTTCCTGATGTGCATTTCCATCTAGCATAAAACTTTCAGTGCATTTTAATTTCATTTATTATTATTAAAAAAATAAAAAATAAGTCACTTTTCCCTATTTGAAATTCAAAAATACATAAAAATTCAAATATTGTTCCAAAAATTCTAAAAACATAAGGGTAGTTTTATTTCATGTCTTTTAATTTCTGACCAATTTTCACGTATTGATTATTTATAAAACCTAAAAAAATGAAAACATCAAAAATCTTATAAGATCACAGAAAATTCTACAAAAATCCAAAAATTGTGATTTCAGTTCCTATTTGTAGATAATTGCTTCTATTTTGTCTTTAAAATAATTTCCAGGAGTTCTGGGCAATTACTATTTTTAAGCTGCAAATTACTTCAGGCTGTGCACATTTTCGTATTTTCTCACTATTTAATTTTTAGAAAAATATAAAAACATCTGAAAATTCCACAAAAATTCTCAAAAACATTTCAAAACTTTTAAAACCCAAAAGTATTTTTTTCTGGATTTTTCTGAACATTTTTGATAAATTGAAAAACTACAAAAAGAGTTGGTGTGCATATTTTTAATCTTGTGAATATTGCTTCGTGTTATTTTTGAAAAATAAAAAATGGAAAATAAAAAAGCACAAAAAATCAGAATAAAAAATTAAAAAATTAAAAAGATAAAAAATCACAAAAACCAAGGATAGTTATCCTTTGAGATTCTTGTTTTCTCTTAATTGATTTTCGATTAATTGAATAACCCTCGGGATTTGTAGCCTGCCTGAGTTCGACCCTGTCCGCTATACAGGTTAATAAGTAGCAAAAACAAAAAAATTGTTTGTTTGTCACGAGATTTTGGGGATAACAGCGATGACAACCAATTTACCATCAATTTTCCAACCCTCAAGATTTCGTGCGCAACAAAATGGCATCGTTGCCGGGGAGGCACGACGAGGGTAGTTAGGTTTCTCTTTTGACCTGCTATTCTTGGTTGTAAATATTTGTTCACATTCTCGCCATTCACTTCATTGTTTATATCCACTGCATTCATTCATTTTTCTCTCATATCTGATAATTGTGTTTCTTACACATTCTCTTTTCTTTTTCTTGCGAGGGCCCGCTGAGCGAAGGAAGCGATCCTAGGAGAGCCGAAGCACCCGAGCGACATGGAGGCGACTTGATTCTTCACCAAGCTGCAGGATAGAGTGAGAAGAGGAGAAGAAGAATGGAAAGATACAAAGAGAGAGAGAGAGAGAGAGATTTTCTAGCATTTGAACTCTGTAAATGGACATTCATTTGTTATGGGGTCTGTTTCACCAAGTGCTGGTGCACTTGGGGGACCTCAACGGTTTTGTTTTCATCGCTTTATTTTTCTTTGTTTCTCATGGATTTCGTGAGACACCTATTGATTACTTTAATTAATTTGCTTGAGCTAGGTAATTAATTAAGTCTAAATACCCTAAACAAGAATTTCTGTGCCTATAGAGTAGAGCGTAATTTGGACTTAGTCAAATTAACTTGTTCTTGCCCGTTAATAGAAGTTATCATCTAGGACGGTTCACTTGCATCATATAGGTTAGTTTATTTTTCTGTATTTAAATTCTACGCAGATCACTTGCATGTAGAGTGTTGGCGATGAGGTACACATCTCAAACCCCTGCATGCATCATCATTTTTAATCGCACATTGGCATTTCCGATCTCCTTCCTTGTTTTCACTCACATAAGTTAAAAAGGAAATTGGATACTCGGTAGGAGATTCTTTGAAAATATTTTAACGAAGTGACAACTGCATAAAATACGGATCTGCTAAAGAAAACTCGACCCTAAAAGAAAGACAAGGAAAAATCATTGTTTTGGGGAGAGTAACCCCCTCATTGTTTGGTTTGTATTTAGCGAGAGAGCGACCCGCACACTAGGATAGAATCACGCCTGAACTCTTTTCAGACTACTATCTTGGGATAGTCGTTCTCCCGTGAGGATCTCTCCGGTAGCCGGTAAAGCGGCCCGCGACATCCTTAACAGATTGAATTGATCAGGTAGCCAGTAAAAGATCCGCAATTCATACCGCTCTGATATATTGTATTACCACCAAACTCTAAAATTGACAAGATAATTGACCGAACCTTCACGGTCTTCACATTGAGTTGAGTTGGTGAACTGGGGGTTTGTATTGTGTTTGCTTGTTAGTGCTAAAGATCCTTCTGCGCAGTTTGCGCCTTCATCCACTTTCACTCTTGCATTGACATTCATGCTCTCGCATCCTGCCTATTGATTTGAAGATGTCGGACCGGAGTATTTCTCGTTCGGACTCCACGAACTCATTCTACACTTTGAGCTGTTCACCTTCTATTCGGGGAGACTCACTTCACGAATATTCCTCTTTCATCACTTCACAATTCACAACGCCCATGAATCCACTATTTGAGATTGGATTTAATCTCGAATTAATATATGAGACTCCATCAATTCTGAGCACTAATCGAGTGGCATATACATTTTCAGAGTCAGAAGCCGGACACTTAATGCCACCAAAGGGAAAGGGAACCATGTTGGAACAAACCGAGATCAACAGTACCATGTTAGCCTCCATTCAATCAATTCAAGCATAGTTAACAGAGAAGACTAATTTTCAAGCCATACTGAGAGATATGATTCTCGAGATGAGACAAGAAAGAGAAGACAAGAGAGAGGGGGATAACATAAACTCTGGAGGTGGGAATGGGGGAGAAGAACCTCACATAGAACCTGGGGCTAAGCCTACACTGAAAGATGATTATAATTTAGGGGCAAGACAAACAAATTCTTGGATACAAATCCCTACGGTTCATGGGCATTTTGAGCTTAAGCCTACTATTTTACCTCTTCTCCCAATATTCCATGGAAATATCAATTAAGAACCTTATATACATTTCCAGCAGTTCAATCGCATTTGTGGAACAATACACTACCCAAATGTTCCATTAGAGGTAGTGCAGATGACCGCATTTCCATTCAGTCTGATGGGCAAAGCTTTGTAATGGTTAAATCACTTGGGAAAGGTTGTCACTACTTGGGAAGAGTTGAGATCCGCATTTCTAAACAAGTATTATCCACTTGGAAGACTCAACCAAATGCGATCCTTGATTGCTAATTTCTCCCAGATGCCCCAAGAGCCTATTCACGAGGCGTGGGAACGTTTCAAAGATCTGACGGAGAAATGCCCCCATCATGATATTACAAAGACCAGCCTCGTACAAAATTTCTTTAGGGGTTTAAGCATTGAGAATCAGAAGCTGGTAGATGCCGCTTGTGGGGGAAGCCACTTCAACAAGGACGAGGATGCCCTTTATCAAATTTTTGAGGAGATGGCAGAAAGTTCAGCAGCTCTTTCTTCTTCACATGCTTTTCAGAAGCACCCCATCACCACCCCTGCAGTACCCCACAAGGATGTCAAGATGACGACAACACAAGAAGTGGATAAGGTGGATAGCACAAACCTGTCCATCATTGGAGATCACCTATCTAAAGTAGACATAATTTAGAAGAGATCTAAGGATCTCGATAAGCTTCATGTGATCGAGCAGAGGACAAAGAACCTGGATAAGTTGGATGAGATAACAAAGCACCTGGAACTTCTTGTGAGTACGATCAGTGCAGTCCAAAGTACAAATGCTACTAGGGAGCATACTCCTTCCACCCAACAGAGTAGTAGAGGACCATCTACAGTTCAACATGTCTACTATGTGCATACACATGATCAAACACAACAGCATGGACATCAGATAGTTTCGTACCAACAAGAAGTAGCTTACATTCCTGAGCAGCAGTCCCCTCCTTCACCTGTCATTCAGGAGGTAAATGGTATCTGGTTCGACCGTGAGCGAAATCAGCCCCGTCCGGCAAGTCAAGGCCAGTTGGGTCCATAGCAGGGTCAGAGACCCACCCACGAGCTTCAAGGAGGCAGACAACAGCAGCAGTACCAATACCAACACCAACAGTTCCTGCCTCATTACCAATCTCCACCTCAGTTCCAAAACTGGAGACAAGGCCAGCCACAACAGCAGTCCATGTATTTCCCTCAGCCTAACCAGTAGCAGACTGCATATTATGGACAATATCCTTTCCCCCTCCTCCTCATTATCAGAATCCATATGGCTACCAACAGCCTCTGCACTATCAGTCTCAGCGACAGCCAGTCAATGAGCAACTTGAGTCCCCTTCAGTCAATCCAGCACTGGACCAACTTGCATTGCTTATGAAGAACATGAATGAACTGACTCAAGGGATCGATGACCTGACCACAACCAAGACACTAATTCCAACATAGGTCGAATCCAATCCCAATAATTTCAGACGCAAGGAGCAGGTTGCTAAAATCCCACCCACCCCCTAGATAGGTATGTCCCTTTATTTTACATGTTTATCTGACACCATTCATCTCAGGAGTGGTAGGAGTTTGTAGCCGTATACACACCAGATGGGGATGGAAAATCAAACCACTGAGAGAGCATCATCTTCTACATCATCTCCTTCACCAGCAGTCGAGAGGCCCAGTATAGCAGCACCCACATTTGGAGTTTTACCGCCTTCACCACCACCTTCACCAGGCAGATGCAGATCACCATTAACAAGGGAGAATATACCAATAGCAGATTCTTTCTCTTTACCGGCAACAGCTTCACGTTCTGTTTTAGATTCTGTTTTTCCTTCACCTAGATTGGACAACACTGTACAGACTGATTCTAGTTGTCCTCTTGTACATGATGATTCCACTTTGAATAAATGAAATGAACGTTTGCATGTTTCTTCAAATTCTGTACCATTTCCTGCTGCTCTCAAAGTTAAAAAAAATTCAAAAATTAAAAATAGCACTATCTTATCCTAGAGTGGTTGAGATCTTACAGAACATCTTTTTAAAGATGCCATTCCTTAAGGCCATGGAATACATGCCTACAGTTAAAAAGGGAATGAAAGAAGCATGTACCCAAAAGCGTCAACCAAGGAAGAACAGACGAAAGAAAACAGAGAAACACATCTTGACCATGGCCACAGTTCATGACATCAGTAACCTTCCGCCTAAAAAGGAAGACAAGGGAGCACCTCACATCCGTTGCCATATCTTTGATCAAGAATTTGATGTACTCTTCTCGATAGCGATTTCTCCATTAATCTCATGCCTTCCTCTTTATTAACTGAATTCCAGTTAGGGCCTCTTAAAACAACCAGAATGATCCTTCAGTTTGCCGATAGGTCGATTAAGAGGCCAAGAGGCATTTTAGAGGACGTTATTGTAACGGTGCAGGGAATGAAATTCCCTGTTGATTTTGTCGTCATGGATATTGACACATCTACACCGTTACTCCATACCCTGATCATACTAGGTCGACCGTTCCTCTGAACGGCCGAAGCAGCAATTGATTATGGTACTAGAGAGATCATCTTTCACTCTCGTAGTGACAAGGTGAAAATTGAGATGATCTCTGATCCTAGACCATCAACGCCACCAGCAATAGATGATACAGAGAAAGCTACATCAGAGCCAGATGACTGTGATTTTCTTGCTAAATTCAAAGAGACAGATCTTTTCACAGATTTTATAGATACCCAGGAGTTCCTTTCCCAAAAGGACTCTATGGAAAGTACAGTCGACATGAGTTACCTTGGTGGTCCAATTGAGATAGTTACCGTTGAGCAGTTTGAGCAGAGGTCTAAGGTCCAGATATCTGAGCCATTCGTTGAATTTCCTGATTTATACGCAGATGAGAGACACCTTTCTGAGATTATTGCTGAGATATCTGAGCCATTCATTGATAAGAATATTGAACATCCCGATGAGTCATTCCTCTCCGAGCAAAGACCATTCATCACAGATCTATCATATATTCTATTTGCTGAGCCGTCAATAGCCAAGGTGGATAGTCTACAGAGCACAGATCACATACCGTCTACCAGTACAGTAGCAGAGGTTATCGTAGAGCCAATTAAGACCCTACCTAAGCTCAAGGTTTTACCATCAACGTTGAAATATGCCTTCCTTGCGGGTCCCCCCCAAATGTTTCCAGTCATCCTCAACTTGCAGTTGACCGCTGAACAAGAATCTCGCATGCTAGAGGTTCTTGAGAGAAATCGCAAGGCCATAGGATGGAATATCTCGGATCTCCGTAGGATCAATCCAGCATTGTGCTCGCATCATATCTACCTAGAGGATGACTGTAAACCCTCACGTGGATGCCAGCGTCGTCTGAATCTAAATCTAAGGGAGGTTGTCATGAAGGAGATCAAGAAATGGTGTGATGCTGGCTTTATATATCCCATTTCGGATTCCATGTGGGTCATCCCTTTACAAGTGGTCTCAAAGAAATCCGAGATCACGATTGTAAAGAATGACCGTGGTGAGAAGATTCCGACCCGGGTACCTACTTCATGGCATGTCTGTGTAGATTACCGATGCCTGAACTCAACTACCAAGAAGGATCACTTTCCACTGCCCTTTATTGATCAGATTATTGAGAGGTTGGCCGGGAAAGAGTTCTTTTGTTTCTTGGATTGGTACTCGGGATACAACCAAGTTGCAATCGCTCCTGAGGATCTGGAGAAAACTACTTTCACTTGTTCGTTTGGCACTTACGCCTTTAGACGGATGCCCTTTGGATTGTGTAACGCCTCCGCTACATTTCAAAGGTGTATGTTGGCCGTTTTTGCCGTCATGGTGGGTAATTTTCTTGAAGTCTTCATGGACGATTTCTCAGTCTACGAGGATAGTTTTGACACATGTCTTGCTCATTTAGACTGAGTCCTTCAACGTTGTTGTGAGGTAAACCTAGTGCTCTCGTGGGAGAAGAATCACTTTATGGTGACTAATGGATTGTATTGGGCCATGTCATTGATGACCCACAAAACCAAGGTGACTCAGGTAAAGGTATCTACAATGGTCGTTGCGACCCAAGTCACCAGATGCGGTCAATCAAGAAAAATAGACCACCAAGAGAGATAAAAATCAATCAAACACAAAATAGCGGTCTTGCTATTAATTTAACCTGGTATAGCGACCAGGGTCGAACACAAGGAGCACGAGTTGGCCTTGCGGCCTACGAAGTAGTCAATAAGAGAAGAGAAGATATTTTTGGTGGTTTTTAAGGGTTTTTATATTTTTTTTGGATTTTTAATATGTTAAGGAAATAATAAAAGCAAAGAAACTTCACACTTCAACAATTTATTAAATGCACTAAAAATCAACCAAAAATTCTGACAAAAATATTTTTATGTGTTTTCTAATGTTTAGTGTTTTTGGTGAATTTTTGAGATTTTTCTGATGTTTATTTAATTTTATAAAAATGAAACAGTGACTGAAATGAAAGGTACTGTCCAGCCGAGCTAAAAGGGCCTAGATAAAATATCTAAAGGCCCCAAATTATCTGGAAGGTAATTTTCCTATAAAGAGGATAAAATAAGAAAAAAATTTAGGCACCTATGTTATTATTTTTGGATTTTTGGTTTAATTATTAGAATTTTTATAAGTGTTTAAGTGTTTTCAATTTTTAGTGGTTTTCAGTAATGAAAAATAGCCAAAATTGGCTAGAAAATCAAACACAACAAAATAGACAGTAGACAATTTTTTTGTAGTTTTTAGACACTATTTAATATTTTTTTGGGGTTTTTAAAGTTAGATAATAGCAAAAATGGAGGTTTTTGATTTTATAAAAATATCAAATCAACTCAGAAATGTCTCCAAAAATCCTTGAAAATTTTACACTATGGCAGGAGCCATGTATCCAATTTTCGTTGGATTTGGAAGTAATTTGCTATTTTATTAAAAAATGAAAAGGATGCACAATGCATAGGGACCAAAGTGCAAATACCCGGAAGTCTGGGGGGTCTGGTGCAATTAACCCAGCAAAACACGCGCTACGTGCGTGCTTGGGGCACTCAGGGACCCAAATGTAATGAAAATAAGTCCCGAGGGCTATTGGTAATAAGTACCAAAAGTCCAGGGGCTTATCTGCAAATAACCCAAAAAATCACGCACATGCTCAAATGTTTCATGCACAGGGGTATAAATGCAAATAAACACAAACTTTAATTCATTCATTAACATCCAAAACTACAGGGGTATGATATGCAAATAAGCCAAAAACTCACGTGTCGATGCACGCGTCAGACCATACAGAGGGGCATAAATACAAATAAAACTAAGCACAGGGTCCTCGATGCAAATATCCCAAAAACTAAACAACTACACTAGATAATTATAGGAATAAATGCGAAATGAAATAAACAGAAGGGCCTAAGGGTAGTTTACCCTTTATTTATGTGGACCGCAGGATGGACGCCACGTGGAGTGATCGACGGTGGGGATCGGCTGGCGCTCCAAGGCTGAGATCCAGGGGGAAATCCAACGGCGGGGACGTGACCACGTGTCTGATCTAACGGTTGAGGCCGTCAGTGGCCAAACCCTCGCGCATCGGGCGGTTGGGATCGGTCCTCCTCAGATCTGATGGTGAAGGCGGCTCCTAGAACGAACGGTCCAGATGACAACTGGAGCGGGAGGGCTGATCGGACGGTGGCTGAAGGTCGAGGAAGAACAGATGGCCGGCGAAGTTCGTGCGCCTGAAGATCAGAGAAGCTCCGGCGTGGTGCTCCGCAGCTACTGATGGCCTCCGATGGCCCAGCCGAGCTCTGGGGAGCTCCGGCGAAGTCGGCGGAGGTGAGGCTCCTGGCCCGAATGGCCCAAACCCTCAGATGGGCTGGGAAGTACCTGCAAACACGACCAGAAGACTCGCGGGTCGAGGGCAAAATGCCTCGACCCAGTTAGGCGGGGTGACGGTGAACGGTGGGGTGATATGGGCAAGCTCCGGTGAAGGGGGGAACGGTGGAGCTCGAATCCCAGCTCCTGTGCGAGCTGGGTTGGATGGGGATATGGAGAAGGTGCGTGGGAAGGAGGCGATGATGAATGTGGATTCCGATGATCGAATAGAGCTATGGAGTGGTCGGAATCAGCGTAACACGGCGGAGCGGTGATTTGGGGGAAATGGAAAATCAAAGAAAAAGAAGGAACGACGGGGCTACCTGGGTGGATGGTGAGACTGGGGACGAGCTAAGGATGCTTTGGGTCTTCGCCTCGAGGAGCGTCTCCCTCCGAGGCTCGAGCTCCAGCTGGTGGCGGAGCAAGGCGGCGAAGCTTCGCCGGATCAGTGGTCACGCTCCCTCTCCTCGCTTCAACAGCACGGGACGCGAGCTGTCACTCTCACGAGCATGCTGGAGCTCACAGGGGGTGGAATCGAATGGCCAAAGATGAGATTCGAGGTGGCGGAGCTCGGCTTTATACGCTGGAGGGGTCCGGGAAGACAGGCGCGGGTAGGGCGAGGAAGCGCGCGGATCCCGAGGTGAAGGCTCCGGCGAGGGTCTCGGATGTATCATTAAGGAGTCGGACCCGGTGTTTAGGTGGTAGGCGATCGGGTTTAGACGGGAAAAATCCAAGAAACGGGTCACCCTCTAAGGATCCGTGGGAAGTGGTCCTGGGGGGGGGTAGTTGACCGGGCGGTCAACATCCCCAGGGCCAATAGGTGAAGGCCACGTGGATAATATTTGGAAGTGAAATAAAAGGTAGAAAATGGCCGAATTTGGGAAAAGTTAAAACATGAAATCTTTTTATTTATTTTTTTCTATTTTTTTGTGATTTTTACTTAATTTTTAGAAATAAAAATAAGGTATGTACATTATATAACTATATATGGGTATATGTACACTATATGGGATTTTAATTAATTTTTTTTTATTTTTAATTGTTATTTTTATACAATTTTATTCCTATTTTATATTTTATTTATTTTCATTATAAAATAAGAAAAATAAAAAGATATTTTTATTTTCTTTTAATTATTCATGTACATAGGTGAAATAAATACATATGTATATATATGTACATGGTATATTTACAATATTTTTGTGTTTTTAGTTTTGTTATTTTTATTTTGTTTTTGTTTTAATTGTTTTTATTTTATTTATTCACACTATAAAGTATAGAATATTTACAAAAATTTTGGAAATTAATTTTATTTATTTATGAAGCTAGATAAATATAAAGTTGGGTGGTCTATGTACATGATGAGTGATGTTTTTAGTTTATTTTTAATTTTTATATTTTTATCTTGTTTTTATATCTATAAATATGTACAAATATTTATAAGACAATTTTAAGCTATTTTTGTGAGGAAAATATTTTTATTTAATTACTTAAACATTTACACACATGAACCCCTATCTCCCTCTACTTTGGCTTTTATGCGGTCAGGCCCATGCTGAGCCCTCCCTTGGGTTAGGTTGCTCAATATTTATTCTAAATATTTCCCTCTTTTTCTTTTTAATCTTTATTCTTTTATTTTTGCACAAAAACATGCTAATTATTAAACTTTATACAATGCATGCTTTTGATAATTATTTGTATTTACATGCATATACATGCATTTGCAAAGGTTTTTGTAGCTAAAATATAAGAATAAAGAGTGATGAATGGGTATTCATCACCCCCCTATACTTAACTTTTGCTAGTCCCTTAGTAAACACTTATTTGAAAAAGAAGTGAAAAAGAAAGAAAGAAAAAGAAAAAGAGGGGAATGTACATGGATCAAGGTTGAATATTAAACTTTCCTTCATTAAATTGAAATATGGAGCTCGATCAGATCTTTGGATTATTAATGTGTCGGAACCTTATTTAGACTTAAGCTTAAAACTCAATAGCCTCTAAGTTCCACCAATCTATGGACAAGACTCCTTAATAAACCAGATCAGAGCAAGTCTACATACACAAACTCTAATGACCATGAATCTTTCCATGCAGTGTAAGTGATATGTAGCTCCCCACCTCAGAAGTAACAAAGAAACAACCTCCCTCAACCTGGTAACTCTAATGCCTTGGTCTAGCAACTCTTTCCTCGAGAAGCGGGGTATTCCCTTCTAAGTTCAAGTGCAACCGGCTCAAGAAGAGGGGGAAGAAGTATAGACTATTGGAAGCTCAGCCAGTGTAGCTAAGTCTCCCGCTGCAAGCTTCTTGAGATGTAACAAGGATACCATAAGCTTTTGCTTTATTTGACTATATACACTCCGGTGGGGTTATTAAATTTTCAATCCGACCCACCACTTTTTTGGAGTTCTTTTTGCATTTTGCAATTTTTTTCAAGTGCCTCTATACAACATATCTACATGGTGCAGCATATATATAAGAAATTTTTTCCTTGAGCCAGTAGACTATCCCTCTTTTGAAGCTTTATTGCAACCCACGGCTTCTGTCTTTAGCCTTCATCACCACTAGACCAAGTTGAGACGCACTTCCTTCACTAGAAGAAGAAGAGAGGTTCCGCCTAGAAGTACTACCCTCATATGCTACCCCAAGCCAAAGGAAACTGCCTCCTCACCACCTCATCCGTGGAGAGCTATGTGTGAAGTGCTGGTGCAAGTCAAGCCATTGTCTCTAAGAGTCATGCGTGTGTTGTTAAGTGCTCTACTTAGGCTCATCAAGATAACATATGCTCATAGCCTAGTGGACTCAAAGAATTAAGTCCTTATGGACCTGAAAAGCCTTAACCCTAAGCCCTATAAGGTTCCTCTTAGAATTAGGTGGATTAATATCTTAATCAAGCTCCATTTCTCAATTTAATTCCAGGCTTAGTTTAAATGTCAACTCTCATCCAGGAAAAACTATATACATATATATATACAAAGATGCTATTTACAAATATTTACAATCGTGCAAAATTTTTGAAAAATGTTTTGAAATCATGAATGGATGGATGCATGAAGTGCAGGTTTTGCAAAAGTATTTACAAATATTTACACAAGATTTTTGCAAACTTTTTGATTTTCAAAACATTTTGGAAAAAATTGTACTATATACATAATTTTGATAAGAGAAATATTTACACAACTTTACACAAAAGATTTTTGAAAACATTTTTACAAAAATAATTTTGTACACTAGCTATGTATGTGCAATAAAAGAATGATTATTTACAGGAAAAATTTTTAATTTTTGTGATTTTTGGGGTTTTTAGTCATTGTATTTATTAACACACTCAGACAAAGTACGAGTTATGGCTAAAGTATATATGAAATATATACACACCCCCCCTATACTTAGCTCGAACGATGTCCTCAGAGTGATAAGAGCGATGAAGAAGACATAACTCGTGCTTAGTAAAAGGTAAGTGAAAAGGAATGGCTAAGTACAGGAATGAATGAATGAATGGAATGAGGAGAACTCGGTGGTTTCCCCCTATACTTAGGATTAAATAATCCTAAGTATAGCAAGCTGTACATGAAGGGAAATCCGAGTGAAGAATATACATAGTCTACCCCCCTATACTTAGGGTGAAATATCCCTAAGTATAGGCAGCAAAACAGGGGCAGAAAGAATGAAAAGAATACCCGCAGGTCCTTCATCCCCCTATACTTAGGTAAAGTACACCCTAAGTATAGCATAATCATAAGATGAGAAAAGGGATGTGGGACTAAAGAATAGTGTGATATAGACAACTGGATCTATACAAGTCAGAAGAATAGTGATAATCAGGCGTGAGATGCAAAAGATGCGAGTCAAGAGACCACATCTCACGCAAAGTGAATAGGGGCAACATCAACGACCCGCGGCTCATGATCTAGAAATGGCTTGAGCCGCTGGCCGTTCACTCGAAAGGCACTCTCAGAAGACAACTCGGATATATCAATGCTACCGTTGTCGTGTACCTTTCTCACAAGATAAGGACCCTTCCACTTGCTTTGTAGCTCCCCTGGAAACAAACGAAGCCTCGCATCAAACATCCATACTCTCTGTCCAATCTCAAAATGCTTGTGGCTGATGTGAGAATCATGCCACTCCTTCATTTTCTCCTTATAATGTAGGCTGTTTGAGAAAGTTGTATCTCTCAACTCCTCCAGGGCTGCTAACTCTACCCTCCTCTAGTCTCCTACACCATCTGGATCCATAAGAATCTCTGTAACTGCCCATAGTGACCTGTGCCTCAACTCAACAGGCAAATGGCATGGCTTGCCATAAACGAGGCGAAAGGGAGATGTGCCCAATGGTGTCTTGAAAGACGTCCTATATGCCCACAAGACCGAGTCCAAAAGTTGTGACCAATCCTTTCGGTCAGGGCAGACGACTTTCTACAGTATAGTCTTGATCTCCCTATTCGACACCTCGGCTAGACCATTTGTCTGTGGATGGTATGGAGTGGCAACTCGATGGTCTATGCCGAACTCACTGGCAAGTGCCTTCACCTGGTCGTTGATGAAATGAGACCCCCCATCTGAAATCAATACTCGAGGTACCCCAAACCGCGTGATGATGTGCTTCCTCAAAAATCTGCATATTGTCCTTGCATCAGCGTATCGGGCGGGGATAGCCTCAACCCAACGACTAACATAATCCACGGCCAACAGAATGTACTCAAATCCCTGACTCTTAGGGAATGGACCCATGAAATCGATGCCCCATGCATCAAAAACCTCACAGAAGTGAATGGGCTGCATTGGCATCATATCACGCTGTCCACAAGTGCCCATCCTCTGATAGTCAGTACACCCCTTCACGAACTCATCAGAGTCCTTGAAGAGGGTAGGCCACCACAAGCCGGATTGGAGCACTTTCTGTGTCGTTCTCCTCCCAGAATGATGTCCTCCTGCCTTAAGCTTGTGGCAGTAAGTGAGGACGCTATGGTGTTCCTCCTGAGGAATGCACCGACGCCAGACGCTATCCCCTCCTTCGTGGTAAAGGATGGGATCTTCCCAGTGGTAGGACTTGGCCTTCGCAAGGAAGGTCTCAAGCCTCTGCCTGGGCCAATCTTGTGGGACTTTCCCAACAACGAGAAAGTTCACAATATCAGCATACCACGGGAGTGAGGCGATAGCAAGGATCGCCTCATCTGGGAAGGTATCTCGAATGGGATCAATCTGCTCAGATTCCTCAGGCTGCTCTAAACGGGAGAGGTGATCCGCCACTACATTCTTGACTCCAGGCTTATCCTTGATCTCAATGTCGAACTCCTGGAGTAGAAGGATCCATCTAGTCAGTCTGGCCTTGGCATCCTTCTTTGCCATGAGGTATCTGATGACGGTGTGATCTGTGTACAGGGTCACTCTAGATCCAATGATATAAGATCGAAACTTATCTAGGGCGAACACTACGGCTAGCATCTCCTTCTCTGTGACCGTGTAATTCCGTTGGGCGGAATCCAATATGCGGCTAGCGTAGTGGATAGCAAATGGAACTCCATCCCTCCTCTATCCCAGCACGGCTCCTACGGCAAAATCGGAGGCATCCGTCATGATCTCGAATGGGAGAGACCAATCAGGCGGCTGGAGGACAGGAGCCTCAATCACACACTGCTGGAGAGTTGCAAAGGACGAAAGACACTTGTCATAGACAAGGAACTTGGTGTCTTTCGTCAAGAGGTCAATCAACGGCCGGGCAATCTTGCTGAAATCCTGAATAAATCTCCTATAAAATCCAACGTGCCCCAGGAATGACCGTAGCTGCCTCAAATTGGACGGTAGTGCGAGTTTTCTAATGACATCAACCTTGGTCGGATCAACCTCCATGCCCCTGTTGGAGATGATATGGCCAAGCACCGTCCCTTGAGTCACCATGAAGTGACTCTTCTCCCAAGATAGAACCAAATGGTACTCAATACATCGCTAGAGCACTCGGTCTAGGCAGTCAAGACAGGAGTCGAATCCGTCGCCGTAGACCGAGAAATCGTCCATGAAGACCTCCAAACACTCCCCTACCATGTCCGAAAAGATCGACAGCATGCACCTCTGAAAAGTCGCAGGGGCATTGCATAGCCCAAATTGCATGCGTCGAAAGGCATATGTACCAAAGGGACATGTAAAGTTGGTCTTCTCCTGATCCTCAGGAGCGATGGCCACCTGGTTGTAGCCCGAGTACCCATACAGGAAGCAATAATGGCTCTTCCCTGCCAGTCTTTCAATAATCTGGTCAATAAAAGGCAGGGGGAAATGGTCCTTCTTGGTGGACTGGTTGAGTCTCCTGTAGTCAACACAGACCCTCCAAGAGGTGGGTACTCGTGTAGCAATCTCCTCTCCCGACTCACTGATCACAGTCGTGATGCCCGTCTTCTTGGGCACCACATGCAAGGGCTGACCCACTTGGAGTCGGAAATGGGATAAATAAAATCTGCACTCCACCATTTTGATATTTCCTTCATCACGACCTCTCTCAGGTTGTGGTTCAGCCGCCGCTGGAACTCACGCGATGGCTTCGCCCCCTCCTCGAGATAAATATGGTGGGAGCATACTGATGGACTAATCCCATGGAGATCTGCTTCTGCTACACTCCATCTGAATGCCTTGCGGTTCTTTTCAAGAACCCCCATCAAACGGGATTCTTGTTCTCCAGTCAGATCGACAGAGATAATGACTGGGTACATCTCATGCTCACCCGCAAGGAACCGATACTTCAGCGAAGTAGGGAGCGACTTCAGCTCTGGACAGCTGGGTGCTGGCAAATCTGGCCTCGGAAGAAGGTGCGTGAATGCTGCTAAATCTGCCAAATCTGCCTGGGAGAAAAGAATACGAGCTCTCGCAAACTGGATCTGGAGAAGGCTGCTCAACTGTGCTGTCTCTGATCTGCTCTACCTCTACCTCCTCCTCATCTGTAGGCTCTGGTGGACTCAGGTCTGACATCTGATCATCACAATCTGCCCAATCAGACTCTGAATCCGAGGGATCTGCATCAAACAAGGTGGCATCAATACCACCATCACACAAGGTGGCCTCAGTACCACCATCACTAAGAACCGTGTCGCGGTCGAGAACCAGCTCTGCTGCCTCTGTGGTATCCTGGACCAGGGCTGTGCTCTCCAAGCTCTCCTCTGATGTCATCTCTGCATCAGTGGTGTCTGGAAATGAGAGGATGGCCTGTGCGGAAGGATCTGCCCATGCTACCTCATCATCTGTGATCACAAAATCACAGTCCTGGTGGATGTCTAGCCCGGCGTCTGTCAGCTGCTCTGTATTTGTGCTGGTCTCTGAGCATGCTCTCTCTCTGGCTCTGTAGTCCTCGACCGTCTCTATTTGTACACTCTCGCCCTCGACGCGAAAGTATACCTTCCCTCTATCATGATCAGTCACCGCCTTGGCTGTGGCCAAGAACGGACGACCGAGGATGATGGGGGTATCGGCCACTGAATCAGGGATCATCATGTCCAACACTACGAAGTCCACGGGGAATTGCAGGCCCTGAATCGTGACAATAACGTCTCGCAACAACCCCTTCGGCCTCTTGACAGATCGATCAGCAAACTGAAGGACTGTCCTGCTATGTCGAAGAGTGCCCAACTCGAAGCGGTCGAGAAGGGCTGCCGGAAGGAGGTTGATAGACGATCCGCTATCCAATAGAGTCCGGTCGAACCTCTGCTCACTAATCTAACATCTGACATACGGGGCTCCTGAATCTGGCCTCTTGGCTGGCAGACGGTTCTGGATCGCGAAGCACGTGGCTTTCGTCAGCACATGTATCTCTGAATGATGGTTCCTCCTCCTCCTCCTGACTGTGGTCCTATCTCTCAAAGATCGTTGAAGAAGGGGGATGTGCTGCAAAGCCTCCTGAAGGGTCAGCTGTATGTGAAATCTGTCGATCATGCTCTGGCTAAACTCCTCCTGCTCTCTCTTTTTGGGTCTTTTTCTCTTTTCTTCCCCTTCCCCATCTGAAGGGCTCTAGGGAAGGGGATCACAGGGTCCTTCTTAGATGAAGGACTAGGAAAAGGCCTTGACGGCTCGACGGCCGGATCCGCACATACATCAATCACCACAGTGGGACCAGAAGAAACTAAACCTTTTCCTTTATTCAAAATAGTGTTCTGAGATACATCAGCATGAGGAAAAACACCTGCTCTCTCTACAAAGACACCGGTGGCCTCAGTACCACCACAGGATGGCTCTGCTAGACGTCTCACGGCCTCAGTACCGTGTGTTGGCTCGGCTACTCTGGTGGCGTCAATACCACCTCCTCAAACTGGTGAAGCGGCAGCCTCAGTACCGCCGGTGGAATCAACATCCTTGGTGGCATCAGTACCATCGTCATCCTCGGGTGCGACCTCAGTTCCGCTCTCCTCCTCCTCATCTGGCGCCCGGGGTGGATCCTCAAGTCGTCGCTCAGATGAGGCGCCGCCTGCTGATGCTCTACCGCTCCTAAGTGTAACAAAATCAGCATCAAACAGATCTGAAGACATATCATCAAATGGATCACTAGGAGTGGCATGCTTAGTGAAAACTACCTTCTCAGACTTCCTCTACAGGCTATTCGGATTCGGCTCTATCTGTGCAGGGATGGCGGCCTTCCCTCTCATCAGGTCCCGCATCTCCTGGCGGAACTCGTCCATCTCTCGTATAAAGGTAGCCTGCTGGTCCGTGAGGAGGCAGGCTATGTCATCCAAGGCGGGGCTCTCATGGGAGCCCGACGGGTAGCCTCTCTGGGGCTAAGGCTGCTGGAACTGGTGCTGCTGCTGCTGAGAGGGGTAGGAGGGAGAATGTTGCTGTTGGTGTGGCTGGTGAGCCTGCTGCTCACGTCTCCAAGACTGTCCCTGCTGCTGATAGGGACGAGGAACGAAGGACTACTGCTGGTGTGGCTGATAGGCTGGGGGCTATTACTGCTGGTGATCTCTCTGCTGGCTATACTGCCCTCCCTGACCGGATGACTGCTGCTGGGGCTGGGTACCTCCATTCCCCCACCTGAATCCGGGATGGTCTCGTCGGATCCCAGGCTGAGGACGGTCATACCAAATCCCGTTGACATCCATCAACGGCTCGGCGTCGTACTGGGCTGGCGGGAGTACTGCCAGAGGCTGATCCGGCTGGTATACCACCATCTGCATGTCTGGAGATGGTGGAGACTGGTAAGAGGGCTGCTGCTGCTGGTACGGCTCCGCCTGTACAAGGTGAACCTGTCTAGGCTGCTGAAAAGAGTTGGAGCGCTGGGACGAGCTGCTGCTGCCGCCGGTATCGCCTCGCGACTGAAGATGGGGCTGGGAAGCCGTCTGTGCCTCCTGGAGACACATGAGCTGGGTCTTCATGTCGCTCAGAGTCTGTGCCATCTGCTCCATCTGCGTGATGCCCTGGCACTGCTTCTTCTCAATCAGCTCCATCCGATCCAACTTCTCGCTGATAATACCCATATCCGCAGCGGATGACTTTGCCTGTGCTGCTGCTAATGCGGATGAACTGGATGGACCCGGCATCGACCCGTGCTATCCTCTGGTACTGCACGGGTCCTGGCTGTTGCTGGTGTCTGCCCTGAGTATACAACCGGGTCTGGGACATCACCATATAGTTCTCGGCCATCTCCTCGTAGATGGCCCAGACCTGGTCGTGATCCTTGGCGAAATAAAATCCTCCACAAGAAGCATTCACCAAGCCCTGGAGCTCTGGTGTCAGCCCGCTGAAGAAGCTCTGCACAAGGTTCGGCTTCGAGATATCATGGTGCGGGCATCGGTCAGTAAGCTCACGAAACCTCTCCCATGCCTCATGGAATTGCTCGTTGGGGAGCATGGAGAAGTTGTCGATCAAGGCCCTCACTGCATTGGTCCATCCGAGTGGATAGTACTTGTTCAAGTACTCGGTGCGGAGCTGCTACCAGGTGTAAACAAACTTCCCCAAATGCTTCAGCCAGGTGGCTGCTCTGTCTGCTAGGGAGAAGGGGAAGGCGATTATCCTAATCGTATCCTGGTCCACCTGACGGTCGTGGACAGTGCTGCAAATCATCAGAAACTCCTGGAGGTGGAGATGGGGCTCCTCAGTCGCGAGCCCATGGAAGCGGGGGAGTAGCTGCAAGGTGTTCGGGGGGAACTTGAAGTCCCCCACGATGGCTGGAAGTATGACCCAGTGGTGCGTCAGTGTCGATCCGGGGTTGTGCAACTCCCGCATCGGTCTCGGTGGTCCTCCGACCGCGGCTGCGGCGGCTGCTGCGGCTGCTGCTGCGGCTGCTGCTGCGGCTACTGCATCTGCATCCTCTGGAATCCTCGGTCCCTCTCTGCGCTCCTCACGCTCTGCTTGCATCTGCTCCATCTCTCTCCTCATGTCGAGCATAAAAGCTCCCTGATCTCTCAACTGCTGCTGGACAGGTCTCTAAAGAGGCGATCAGGGTGGAGTTGATCGCTCCCTGATCCAATACAAAGTGCTCAGGCTGACGGGAGCGATCCTCAGAACTGCCGGCCATGGCGTCTGCAAAATCAAACGAGCCAAACTCAGGTGCTGTCAATTCTGTGAGTCTCTCCTCTAGCTCATATCTCTCAGAACCGAAAGAAAGGGGGTCGAGGGGGAACAGGGCGGAATCATACTCGGGCTTGGAGAACTGGTCTCGGCTCTCGCGGGCCAACCTAGATGACTGGGTAGACGTGCCCGAAAGCGGTGCAGCCAGAGGCTGCCTAAGAGAGCGTCTACCCATCATCGTGATCTGGTCGAGTAGTGCGGATGGGATCTGGAGAAACTATGATCAAAATGCAAACCCCTCTGTTCACCAACGCAACACGAGCTGAAGACCGTGAAGGTTCGGCCAAATTAGTCTATCAGAGCGCTTACGTGACCTGTTGGGATACCCGATGCTACTCCAACCGACTGGCCCGCACGGAAGAGTCGGTAGTCAGCTAGAAATAGCACCGGAGGGCTCTACCTAGGGTGCGGGTCACTCTCTCGCGCAAGCAAACCAAACAATGAGAGGGTTTCTCTCCCCAAGACAAATTTTTAAGGTGAGTGTCTTTTAAGGTCAATAGTCTTAGCCAGTCCCAATTTTATGGTTTTTCTTTTTAATATTTTTCAATAAAAACAAAGGACTAACGAATTTTTCGGTTCTCCTGGTTATTTTAGTCCAAAACAGGGGGGAGAAGACGAAAAAGTCGATGCGCGAGAAATCAATGATGCATGCAGAGATAGAAATGCGTACCTGACTCCAGCAGTATACATGCAAGATGATCCGCACAGAATTGAAAGATAGGAAATAAACTACCTAAATGGTGCAGCGGTGAAACCGAGTCCTAAACAGGCAATTTCTACTCGATAGAACCGTCTAGCCTAGTCACTCGCCCTCGATCCAAAGAGTCCGGTCTAGACCCACCCCTCCTTTTCTCGACAGGTCGAGTTCAGGAGTAGCGCTTGACGGGGCAGGCTCGCGGCGCGGAGGCTCTCAAGAAAGCGACTAAACTATTTTTATATTGATTTATTAGTAGGTCCAATATATCGATCTATAGGAACATGCAATCAATTAAGTGTGGGATCCTACTAATTACAACACAGTCAAGCTGGAAATCCTAAATCTAGGGGCTCGAGAAAAATCACGAAAAACCGTAAAAGGCAGCTAAAAAGCTAAAATCCACGAAAAACCGCGAAAAATCTAAATGGGTCCCCCGAGCACACCAGTGCTCGGCGAAACAGACCCGAGAGTCCAAGTGTCTGTCCGAATGTACCTGTATTATTACAATAGTTCAAATATACGGGAAATAAATCCTAATCTAAACTATGCTAATCCGCGGCTATTCCGCGGCTCCCGCACTCCTGCTCGCTCTCATGCGCTCTCCTGCGGCTCTGTAAAGAAGAGAGCCGCCTCCGACTCTCGCGGTTGCGTCGGCTTCCGAAGAAGCCGCCTCGATCCTCGGGCCCTTGCAAGAAAACAAGCAAGAATGTCAGACCAAATGAATATATAAACAGGTCAAATGTATATACAAGAATATGTACAGAAAACCGCGTAAAAGAAAACCGCGGAAAAACAACTACTAAGCCGTGCTCCCCGGCAACGGCGCCATTCTGATGACCCACAAAACCAAGGCGACTCAGGTAAAGGTATCTACAATGGTCGTTGCGACCCAAGTCACCAGATGCGGTCAATCAAGAAAAATAGACCACCAAGAGAGATAAAAATCAATCAAACACAAAATAGCGGTCTTGCTATTAATTTAACCTAGTATAGCGACCAGGGTCGAACACAAGGAGCACGGGTTGGCCTTGCGGCCTACATAGTCAATCAGAGAAGAGAAGATATTTTTGGTGGTTTTTAAGGGTTTTTATATATTTTTTTGGATTTTTAATATGTTAAGGAAATAATAAAAGCAAAGAAACTTCACACTTCAACAATTTATTAAATGCACTAAAAATCAACCAAAAATTCTGACAAAAATATTTTTATGTGTTTTATAATTTTTAGTGTTTTTGGTGAATTTTTGAGATTTTTCTGATGTTTATTTAATTTTCTAAAAATGAAACAGTGACTGAAATGAAAGGTACTGTCCAGCCGAGCTAAAAGGGCCTAGATAAAATATTTAAAGACCCCAAATTAGCTGGGAGCTAATTTTCCTGTAAAGAGGATAAAACAAGGAAAATTTAGGCACCTATGTTATTATTTTTGGATTTTTGGTTTAATTATTAGAATTTTTATAAGTTTTTAAGTGTTTTCAATTTTTAGTGGTTTTCAGTAATGAAAAATAGCCAAAATTGGCTAGAAAATCAAACACAACAAAATAGACAGTAGACATTTTTTTGTAATTTTTAGACACTATTTAATTCTTTTTGGGGTTTTTAAAGTTAGACAGTAGCAAAAATGGAGGTTTTTGATTTTTTAAAAATATCAAATCAACTCAGAAATGTCTCCAAAAATCCTTGAAAATTTTACACTATGGCAGGAGCCATGTGTCCAATTTTCGTTGGATTTGGAGGTAATTTGCTATTTTATTCAAAAATGAAAAGGGGGCACAGTGCATAGGGACCAAAGTACAAATACCCGGAAGTCTGGGGGGTTTGGTGCAATTAACCCAGCAAAACACACGCTACGCGCGTGCCTGGGGCACTCAGGGACCCAAATGTAATGAAAATAAGTCCTGAGGTCTATTTGGTAACAAGTACCAAAAGTCCAGGGGCTTATCTGCAAATAACCCAAAAAATCACGCACATGCTCAAATGTTTCACGCACAGGGGTATTAATGCAAATAAACACAAACTTTCATTCATTCATTCATTAACATCCAAAACTACAGGGGTATGATATGCAAATAAGCCAAAAACTCACGTGTCGATGCACGTGTCAGACCATACACAGGGGCATAAATGCAAATAAAACTAAGCACAGGGTCCTCGATGTAAATATCCCAAAAACTAAACAACTACACTAGATAATTACAGGACTAAATGCGAAATGAAATAAACAGAAGGGCCTAAGGGTAGTTTACCCTTTATTTATGTGGACCGCAGGATGGATGCCACGTGGAGTGATCGACGGTGGGGATCGGCTGGCGCTCCAAGGCTGAGATCCAGGGGAAATGCAACGGCGGGGACGTGGCCACGTGTCTGATCTAACGGTTGAGGCCGTCAGTGGCCAAACCCTCGCGCATCGGGTGGCTGGGATCGGTCCTCCTCAGATCTGACGGTGAAGGCGGCTCCTGGAACAAACGGTCCAGATGACAACTGGAGCGGGAGGGCTGATCGGACGGCGGCTGAAGGTCGAGGAAGAATAGATGGCCGGCGAAGTTCGCCGGCCCAGTGCGTGCTCTCCGGACCTCCCCTGCTGCGCCTGAAGATCGGAGAAGCTCCGGCGTGGTGCTCCGCAGCTACTGATGGCCTCCGATGGCCCAGCCGAGCTCTGAGGAGCTCCGGCGAGGTCGACGGAGGTGAGGCTCCTGGCCCGAATGGCCCAAACCCTCAGATGGGCTGGGAAGTACCTGCAAAGACGACCAGAAGACTCGCGGGTCGAGGGCAAAATGCCTCGACCCAGTTAGGCGGGGTGACGGTGAACGGTGGGGCGATATGGGCGAGCTCCGGCGAAGGGGGGAACGGTGGAGCTCGAATCCCAGCTCCTGTGCGAGTTGGGTTGGATGGGGATATGGAGAAGGTGCACGGGAAGGAGGCGATGATGAATGTGGATTCCGATGATCGAATAGAGCTATGGAGTGGTCGGAATCAGCGTAACACGGCGGAGCGGCGATTTGGGGGAAATGGAAAATCAAAGAAAAAGAAGGAACGACGGGGCTACCTGGGTGGATGGTGAGACTGGGGACGAGCTAAGGATGCTCTGGGTCTTCGCCTCGAGGAGCGTCTCCCTCCGAGGCTCGAGCTCCAGCTGGTGGCGGAGCAAGGCGGCGAAGCTTCGCCGGATCAGTGGTCACGCTCCCTCTCCTCGCTTCAACAGCACGGGACACGAGCTGTCACTCTCACGAGCACGCTGGAGCTCACAGGGGGTGGAATCGAATGGCCAAAGATGAGATTCGAGGTGGCGGAGCTCGGCTTTATACGCTGGAGGGGTCCGGGAAGACAGGCGCGGGTAGGGCGTGGAAGCGCGCGGATCCCGAGGTGAAGGCTCCGGCGAGGGTCTCGGATGTATCATTAAGGAGTCGGACCCGGTGTTTAGGTGGTAGGCGATCGGGTTTAGATGGGAAAAATCCAAGAAATGGGTCACCCGCTAAGGATCCGTGGGAAGTGGTCCTGGGGGGGGGGGGTAGTTGACCGGGCGGTCAACATCCCCAGGGCCAATAGGTGAAGGCCACGTGGATAATATTTGGAAGTGAAATAAAAGGTAGAAAATGGCCGAATTTGGGAAAAGTTAAAACATGAAATCTTTTTATTTATTTTTTTCTATTTTTTTGTGATTTTTACTTAATTTTTAGAAATAAAAATAAGGTATGTACATTATATAACTATATATGGGTATATGTACACTATATGGGATTTTAATTAATTTTTTTTATTTTTAATTGTTATTTTTATACAATTTTATTCCTATTTTATATTTTATTTATTTTCATTATAAAATAAGAAAATAAAAAGATATTTTTATTTTCTTTTAATTATTCATGTACATAGGTGAAATAAATACATATGTATATATATGTACATGGTATATTTACAATATTTTTGTGTTTTTAGTTTTGTTATTTTTATTTTGTTTTTGTTTTAATTGTTTTTATTTTATTTATTCACACTATAAAGTATAGAATATTTACAAAAATTTTGGAAATTAATTTTATTTATTTATGAAGCTAGATAAATATAAAGGTGGGTGGTCTATGTACATGATGAGTGATGTTTTTAGTTTATTTTTAATTTTTATATTTTTATCTTGTTTTTATATCTATAAATATGTACAAATATTTACAAGCCAATTTTAAGCTATTTTTGTGAGGAAAATATTTTTATTTAATTACTTAAACATTTACACACATGAGCCCCTATCTCCCTCTACTTTGGCTTTTATGCGGTCAGGCCCATGCTGAGCCCTCCCTTGGGTTAGGTTGCTCAATATTTATTCTAAATATTTCCCTCTTTTTCTTTTTAATCTTTATTCTTTTATTTTTGCACAAAAACGTGCTAATTATTAAACTTTATACAATGCATGCTTTTTATAATTATTTGTATTTACATGCATATACATGCATTTGCAAAGGTTTTTGTAGCTAAAATATAAGAATAAAGAGTGATGAATGGGTATTCATCAGTCATCTCCTAACATGGTATGGAGATTGACCCGGCTAAGATTGATGTGATTTCCAAGTTAGAGCCACCGCAGAATTTGAAGCAGTTGAGGTCATTTTTGGGACACGTAGGATTCTATAGGCGATTCATAAAAGACTTCCGCAAAATCACCAGACCTTTGACTGATCTTCTGTGTAAGGAGACTAATTTTGTTGTCGATGAGAAAGTCCTCCTTGCATTTAATCAGATGAAAGAAATGGTTACTGGTGCTCTGGTCTTACAGCCACCTGATTGGTCTCTTCCTTTTTTGATCATGACGAATGCATCAGATTTCACAGTTGGAGCAGTTTTAGGAAAGAGAAGGGATGGGATACCATTTGCTATACACTATACTAGCAAGACTCTGGATGAAGCACAACGGAATTATACATTTACAAAGAAGAAGATGTTAGCAGCTGTGTTTTAGAAAAGTTCAGATCTTACCTCATCGGCTCACATGTTATCGTATACACGGATCACACTGCCATACGATATTTGCAGGCAAAGAAGGATGCCAAACCACGCCTTATCAGATGGATCCTTCTTCTCCAGGAATTGGATTTAGAGATACGAGATAAACCTGGAGTAAAAAACGTTGTGGCAGATCACCTTTCTCGTATCACAGACACAGAGACTTCTGAGCAGAACATGATTCCTATTTCTGAAACCTTTCCAGACGAGTCCATTTTGTCTGTGGACTCACTCATATATATGTTGATATTGTGAATTATCTTGTCTCTAAGAAAGTTCCACAAGATTGGCCGAAGTACAAGATAGATAGATTTCTGTCTGAGATTCATTATTACCAGTGGGAGGATCCATACCTATTCCGTGAGGGTGCGGACTGTACCTGGAGAAGGTGCATTCCTCAGGAGGAACCCACCAGTGTACTTGAGCACTGTCACAAGCTAGAATATGGTGGGCATTATTCAGGGATACGCATGATAGCAAAGGTTTTACAGAGTGGCCTATGGTGGCCCACATTGTTTAAGGATGCTAGAGAGTATGTTCGAGGTTGTATTGATTGTCAGAAAATGAGAGGAACAATTGGTTCCAAAGATACCATGCCCCTAAGATACATATATATTTCCGATATTTTTGATGCTCAGGGAATAGACTTCATGGGCCCATTTCCTGTCAGTCAGGGATTTCAGTATATCTTGCTCGCCATGGATTATGTTAGTTGATGGGTAGAGGCTATCCCCACCCGAGCCACAGATAGTTGTACGATGTGTTCCTTTCTCAAGTACCATATTATTGCGCGGTTTGATACTCCCAAAATACTGATTTCAGGTGGGGGAAGCCATTTCATTAATAGAGAAGTAAAGAAGCTTGTGAAGGAGTATGCCATTGAGCACAGAGTTGTGTCTCCTTACCACCCTCAAACTAATGGCTTGGCAGAAATTTCAAATAGGAAGTTATCAAGACGATATTGCAAAAACATGTACGTCCAGATAGGACGAACTGGTCCTAGATGCTTGATTCAGTTCTATGGGCTTATAGGATGGCGTACAAATCTCCTTTGGGTATGTCTCCCTACAGATTGGTGTATGGAAAGCCTTTCCACCTGCCAGTGGAATTAATTCACAAATCTTTATGGGCACTCCGTGTATGCAAATTAGATTATGAGAAGGCAGGAAAGAATAGGAAGTTGGATTTGAACAAATTACTAGAACTCCGAGACTTTGCATATGATAACTCACTTATGTATAAAGAGAAAGTCAAGCGCTGGCATGATAAACACATTCGAAGAAAGACTTTCTCCCCAGATAAGAAAGTTTTGGTTATTTGATGCTAAGTTGAAGTTATTTCCAGGAAAATTGAAAAGCAAGTGGTCAGGACTGTTCATCGTGAGAGATGTGCATGACAATGGGAGTATTGTCATATCTGGGTTGTCATCTGACGCACAACCATTTGTTGTGAATGGACAGTTGCTGAAGCCGTATCTAGATCATGATACATTCCTGTCCGTTGTGAATTTTATATCTTTGGTATCAGACGGTGATCTTTTTATTCCACCTTCTGCGTTCGATACATAAGCTCAACACCTCTTGTATATCATTTCGATTCACTCTTTCTTCTTCCATTTTATCATTCACCCCTTTTCCGTGTTTGTGTATATATGATATACTTAGGATGTGCTTTATCCTAAGTATAGCGGGTGAAGGATTTGTGTTGTTCATATTCGTCCTGTTTATCACCCTTGTTGTTGTTGCCTACTTAGGGATACTCTACCCTAAGTATGGGGGGGTGTTGTTGTTCATATCGTGTCTTCGTGAGTCTGTACATTTTCTTCATTGGTTTTCCCCTTTGTACATTCTACAATACTTAGGATTACTTGATCCTAAGTATAGGGGGGGATCACCAACTTCTCTTCTTTCTATCTTTTCTTTGAGTCGTTGTAGCATAGGAGACTTTTCACTTCTCTATACTTAGCACGAGTTATGTCTTCCTTTTTCGCTCTCTACACTACGAGGACATAGTTCGAGCTAAGCATAGGGGGTGTCGTATATATTGTATATATACTTTAGACATAACTCGTACTTTTAAATACATTTATTTGGGGGGTTATGTGTACAATTTTGTAAAGTACACGTATGTAAAAAAACAAAAAATAAAATAAAAACAAAACAAAACAAAAACAAAAACAAAAAAAACAAAAACAAAAAACAAAAAGTAAAAAAAAACAAAAACACACCCAAAAAACACAAAAAAAACAAAAACAAACAAACACAACAAAAAAATTCTCTTGTATATACTTATATATATTTTACTAACCCTTTTCCCTTAAAAAACTACAAAACCAAAAATATATAAAAATTTGCATAATTAAAAAAAACTTTCTTTCACATTTGCATTTTTCCTCCAAAAATCCATAAAAAGTTCAAAATTAGAAAGTTATAAAAAAATGTTCATGAGCATAAAAAAAACTCTTTGCATTGTTCTAATGTTGCATTTGCATGTGCATTTTTCAGGATAGTATTAATATTTAAATTATGTCTGGAATAAAATTGAAAAATGGAGCTTAGTTGGACCTTAATCCACTTAATTCTCAGACGAACTTCATCGAGAAATAGGATTTTAGAAGCTTCATATCTTTGACTTAATTCTTTGTGTTCTACATGAAAATGTGCAGCATTTGACTCTTAGTGTCTAACCCGGTCTCTTCATTCTGGGTACAACTCTGGAATAGGGAATCAATTTGTACTCCCGCACTATGCACTTAGCTCAACTCAGACGGGATGTTGGAAGACTGTGTGAGTTACTTTTCTGGTAGCGTGGAAATCTAAAGACTGGAGTACGGGTTGAAATAAAGCTTCGGAAAACAGATGGACGGCTGGGCACAATTTTTCTTAGACCCCGAAACATGTACGGAGCAAAAAGATTCTATATCCGTAGGGGCACAACAAGATCCAAGAAGAACCACCAAAAATCCAAATACAAAGAAGCCACTACCAAATAAATATCTGACCAAAAAGGTCCAAGCTTCAAGAAAATCCAGTTCTTTTCTCCTTCTTCTAACTTCTCCCCCAATTTGATTGTGAACGCAACACGACAGACCTTAGAAGGAAATACCTGACTCCCTGAGGATGAGTTACGGGAGAGGAGATTTGCATGGTAGTCCGGCATTTTGGATGGGAAGAGGTAAAACCTTTCTGACACATGAGTTGAATGTTCAATATTCATAGGGTATACTTTAGGAAGAGGATTGATCTAAGATGACTTCTGAGCCGAAACTGTGACAATGATGTGTAGAATTTGAAGGCCGTCGATTTTAAAATTCTAATTCTCACAGAAGTTCCGACACACTAATAATCTAAAGGTCCGACAGAGCTCCAAACTACAATTTTATGAAGATAAGTTTAATACTCGATATTGTCCTACTTTCTTTATTTTCCCTTTCTTTTTCTTTTTCTTCACTTATTCTTTCAAATAAGTGTTTGCTAAAGTACTAACAAAGGTAAAGCATAGGGGAATGATGAATTTGTAATTCCTCATCTTTATTCATTTATTTTAGCTTAAAATCCCTTATAAAACACTTGCATATAACACTAACTCCATATTCTTACTAACTTGCATCTGTGTAAATATTGTACACTTCTTAATAATTTTAACCTAAAATAAATAAAGAAAGAAAGAGAGGAAAAATATAGAAAAGAAAATAAAAAAGGAAGACTGTATACAGGTTGACCCGAACCCCAAGAAAAGGTCAAGACTTGACCTGATCGATCAGGAATAAAGTAGGGGGAGATAAGGGTCCTTAAGCAGAAAATCAAAAAACAATTGTGTGTGTTCTTGTAAATACTTCTCACTTATTTTGTGTATATCTGTACAGAACTAACACTAGTTTATTTATTCCTTAATTGACCTCAAATCAAATAACGTTCAAAACCAAAGTTGTAAATAAAATGTGTCCTAATTAATAGAAATGATTGCACAATTAAATCATGTACAGAATATAAGTAGCCACACTTGGAAAAAGCCACTAAGCGCTAATTGAAAGATCAATTCTGGCTCCATTACAACTCAAATTAAACCAATCTCACTTTCACTGGATTCTAAATTAAATTATCTTTAAAATGGTTGTGATTTCATAATTTTTGGAGTTACGGTTGAAAAGTTGGTTTTCTGGGGCGGTTTGTGCAATTTTCACATGTATTTTGTGTATATTGTATTTGTATATATTTTTAAATATTCTTACTAATTATTTAAAATAAAAATAAAAATCAAAAAAATAAAATAAAAAACTAGTTTCCTCATTTACCCTTGTATATAATGTCATATATGTATATAGTATATGTATATAGTTGCTATTTTTAATTAACCACCATAAAAAATTAAAAAAATAACATTTTGAAATTCAAACAAATTAATTGACAAAAATTCAAAAATAAGATAATTTTGTAAATAGTTTTATCTCTTTCTCATTTCAATTTTTCATCTATCTTATCTCTTTATCCAAAAAGTCAAAAATTCAAGTTTCATCTTAATTATCTTTTCTTATTTATATGGCTCCTTCTCCCTCATTCCAACTTCATCAATCTTTAGAGAGAGGAACCCGATCTCCGAGAGAAAATTTCGTCGAGAAAGTCTCCAAGCCGTCCAGTGACAGCGAGCCGGCCTTGTCGAGGCGATCACGTTCCTTTTCCGCTTCTAAGGTGAGACCCGTCATCCTATTTTATTCTAAATTTTATCTAGGTTAATCGTAGTCTATTTTTTTGCATTTTTATCTCGTTGTCATTTTTTGTTTATCTAGATCTTAAAATCCACCAAGATTTATTCCACCACCGACTCAAATTTTCATCTCACTTTCTCGATTTCCACGCATTCTATTTCAATCGTCCACGATCTCTCAACTCCGGCCGTGTACGGTGGCCATAGATCGGATTCGAATCTCTCATGTCCGTCGGATCCTCGTTCATTTTTCCGATTTGTAAATAAATAAAAAAAATTGTTTTGTTTTTCTCTAACATTTGTTTTGCAGGGTCATATAAAAAAATAAAAAATAATAAAAAATAAAAATTTCTATATCTTTTTAAGTCCTATTTTTCGTATTTACAAAAAAAATAATAAAGGTTTTTTCATTTTATTTTATTTTTGTTTACGTCACAAAAAATATTAATACAAAAAAATTCCATCAGGCAGCGGGGTCGCCACCCCCCGCCGCCTAACAACTGGCCATCCGCCGCCTCCACGTGCGCCAGCCGCCGCGCCTCGCCGCCGAAGCCACCCGTCAAGCTCAACCCCATCCTCCTTCGTGTGGCAGCAGTATTACCGGCGTGCGACACCGCATCGCGCCTCCCGCCAGCACCTCAGCAGTCCGAGCCTATGTCGCCCAACACCGCCGCCCGTGACTCTTCGCCAGACCACGCGTGGGAAGCAAGCGGCACCATGCCGCCCAACCTTCCTCCATCGACAACGCCTTCCAGGCCGCCCGCCAATTTCCAACCCGCCGCGACGCTTTCGAGCCGCCACCTGTCACCGCCCCCGTTGCGTGGAGAAGAAGCAAGGGGCGACGACACCTGTTGCTTCCCCTTGTGATTGAGGAATGAAACCCTACTAGGGTTTTAATTCAATATTTTATTTGGGAAAGTTACATGAAAGCCCCTCAAAGGTTTCTGAATTTGCAAAAACGTCCCTACTAGAGCCTCAAGCACATGACATGCACATGATATAGTGGTAAATTGTGCATTCTCCCCTGTGATTTATTTCTTTTTTATTTTCAGTACAAAACTTTTCGAAATTACATTTTAGTCCTTGAACTGCAGAACAATAGTATGCATGCTCTCTTTAAATAAAATAAATGCTATTTGTGATCTAAAAATCTTACAAAAATTGTGCTATGTTCCTGATGTGCATACCCATCTAGCATAAAACTTTCAGTGCATTTTCATATCATTTATTATTATTAAAAAATCAAAAACATGTCATTTTTCCCTATTTGAAATTCAAAAATACACAAAAATTCAAATATTGTTCCAAAAATTTCGAAAATATTACAGTATATTTATTTCATTGTATTTTAATTTCTGACCATTTTTCACGCATTGATTATTTATAAAACCTCAAAAAAATGAAAAACATCAAAAATATTATAAAAATAACAGAAAATTCTACAAAAATCCAAAAATTGCAATTTCAGTTCCTTTTTGTAGATAATTGCTTCTAGTTTGTCTTAAAAATAATTTCCAATTGTTTTGGGCACTTAAAACATTTTTAAGATGCAAATTACTCCAGGATGTGCACATTTTCATATTTTCTCACTGTTTAATTTTTATAAAAATACAAAACATCTGAAAATTTCAAAAAAAATCTGAAAAACATTTCAAAACTTTTAAAACCCAAAATCATTTTTTCTTGATTTTTGATCTTTGTGAATATTGCTTCATGTTATTTTTGACAAATAAAAAAATTACAAATAAAAAAAGTACAAAAAAACAGAAATAAAAAAAGTTATAAAAATAAAAAGATAAAATATCACAAAAACCAAGGATAGTTGTCCTTTGAGATTCTTGTTTTCTCTTAATTGATTTTCGATTAATTGAATAACTCTCGAGATTTGTAGCCTCCCTGAGTTCGACCATGTCCGTCATATAGGTTAATAAGTTGCAAAAAAATTGTTTGTTTGTCACGTGATTTTGGGGATAACAGCGACGACAACCAATTTACCATCAATTTTCCAACCCTCGAGATTTCGTGTGCAGCAATATGACAATATCAACAGGGATGATCGTGCCATTGATT
Organism: Ottelia alismoides; assembly: GCA_037367405.1. Classification (NCBI taxonomy): domain Eukaryota; kingdom Viridiplantae; phylum Streptophyta; class Magnoliopsida; order Alismatales; family Hydrocharitaceae; genus Ottelia; species Ottelia alismoides. Next base: position 216,091 of record JAZKJV010008257.1, on the reverse strand, counting down.
TTGAATTCTACTTTGCCTTCCTCATAATCAAAATGTGCTTTAGCAGTAGCTAAGAAGGGTCTTCCCAGAATGTTGGGTGTTTCACTCAGTGTGTTAGCTAGATCCATATCCATCACAACGAAGTCCATAGGAAATTAATGTCCTTGAACGGTGACTATGACATCCTTAAGAAGTCCTATTAGTCTCTTCACCGAACGATCAAGCATTTGTAAAATCACCGAAATCGATTTTAGTTTCCCTAAATCAAAGTGCTCTAAGATAGCAGTAGGGAGGAGATTGATCGAGGCACCATTATCCAATAGAGTGTGCTCGAAAGTTAAGTCACCGATTGTGCATTTAACCAAGGGTGCCCCTGGATCGTTCCTCTTGATGGGCAAGAATTGAGAAATGGCATTTGATGTGGCTCGTGGGAGCACATACTTTTTAGTCTCTTCTTGGTCTTTCTTATTCTTTCCCTTTGATTTCCGTTTTGATGTGCATTTTTCCTTTAAAAAGTAAGAGAAGGCTGGAACTTGTTCAAGGGTCTTCAGGAGCGGGATTTCGATGACAATGTTTGAGAAACGTTTTTCTAGCTCTGGATCGATGGTGGATGATTGAGTCTTTCTTCGGTGAAGAGCTCCAGGAAAGGGGATGGTTATGCTTGGGGAGGAAGGATGAAGCGTGACTGTCTCAATTGGTTCTTATTCATCATTAATCTCTTCTTCAATTTCTATTTGATCCTCAGAAGCAAGCGGTCTGGTGAAAGCAGATGTGGTTTTCCCATTTCTCAGAGTTACAACATTAGCAGATTGGTTTGAATGGGTTGAGTGGTGAGGTAAAAGACCCGGCAGGTGGTGGAGTTTGGAGTACTCCAGATGATCTAGGCTTGTTGGTGTTGGGATTTGGCAGAGGTTGAGGTGACAAGGTTGGGATGTAAGATCTGATCTCGGTAAATTAACGGGCATTCTCAAAGTTGGCTTGCTGTTGAGATTCAGTGGCTAGTTGTTGTGCTATGGCAAGATGTTGTATAGCTTGAGCCAAGGCATCAAATTTCACAGCAGTAGTGGGTGGTTGGGTCACTGGTGGTGCTATCGGTTGTTTGGGCTGGTAGTGGTTGTTGTATTGTCCTTTCCACCCAGTATTCTGTTGTTCTCTCCATCCTGAATTTTGGATGTTCGAATATGACCCTCCTTGATTTCTTTGTACCCAATTCACAGTCTCAAGAGTTATTTCTTGATCATAGGTGAATGGTACGTGGACAAAGTCTTGAATGTTGGAGTTAGAAGTAACCCTACAGATGTTATTCGGGACTTTATTCAAAGCCAAGTTACCAATTGCCTAGGTCATGAGATCCATTTGCTTGGAGAGGATTTCCCATTTGTCATGATTTTGGTTGGATGAGTCACTAGTGGATCTCTCTTGATCAACTAAATTAATCGGTCTCACATACCCAATATATTGTTCAATGGAGGAGCTATTCACTGAATTATGAACAATGTTTTCAAATAAAGTCCACACGAAGTGTTCGTCGTGGCTAATATAATTCTTGTCACATGAGCCGTTGATAACTCTCTTGAATGATGCGTCTATGCCCTCATAGAATATCTGAACCAATTTCCATTTGGGGATTGTGTGATGAGGGCATTTCCTTTGTAATTCTTTAAAACGCTCTCGAGCCTCGTGAATAGGTTCTTTGTTCTTCTTGATAAATGATGATGGCTTGTCTCAGGGCATTTGTCTTTCCTACTGGGAAGTATTTCTTGATGAATGCCTCTCTTAAGGCGTCCCAGGAGGTGAGTGGGGTTCCATAATTTTGGAGCCATTGGAGTGTTCGTTCCTTCAGAGAGTGAGTGAAGGCTTTCACATAAATGTATTCCTTTGCTACCCCGGGGATGCTCCTTGTGTCACAGGAAGATCGAAAGTCTTGTATGTGTAAGAAAGGGTCTTCACTCTCATTTCAATAGTACTTTGATATCAAGGAGAGAGATGCTGACTTTATTTCAAAGTCTCCTACCTCAGGTGGAATCTTGACCCAATGGACTAAGTCTTCTGTTGCAGGGTTATAATCTATACTAAGGGTGGTGGCCGGATGAGAGGTGCTATGGTGTGGTGGATTGTGACATTTTATTCTCTCAACAGTTGTAATTGTTGAAGAATGAGATCCATGGGATTAGGCCGGTTCTCTTTCCCGTGTCTACTAAATCAGATGAATTCTCATACTTCTCAATTGAACAATATGGGTGGAGTTTTCTTTTATAGATTGGGTCGTAGTCTATTGGTTGTTGCAATTGGTTTTTCAAAGATCTACGATCTAGCATACACAACACAAACACCAGACAAGTTGTTGATTCACCAACTCACACAAAAATTGCCACGGAAGCGGTTATCTTTTCAATTTTACAGAGCATTAAGAGTCATTAATAAAGAGGTGGGTGTGGAAGATTGTGAGAAATCGATGTCCTAATCCAGCTGGGGGATCCAGGTTGCGGTTCTCAGATCAATGATATGTTCTTTTCACAAGAACCCGTACCCAACACATCGAGGAGTTTACGATTTCTCTCTACAATCCCACGTAGCACCAGGGATTTTTGTCTCTATCCTAGGGTTCTATGTGCTTGTGAGTTTTTGTCATTCACCATGTGCATCAAACAAGCATTCAAAATTTTGTCTGCTTTTGCTTGGATCACTGCGGTGATCTTTCAAGCTTATCTTTTTAATGTGATCAAGCATGATTTTGGTGGTCTTTGAATTATGTTATCAGAGGAAGAAGACCATAGAGATGATGCAATCAAGAACTCTTTTTTATTTTTTTCAATTTAATTCGATGCGCAAACAAATGCAAGAAATGTAAATCTTATAATGCATAAGTGAAAAAGGAAGCTCACAGTGCCTGCACATTTAACGCTAAATCCGTAATGTTTTGTCCTGCTGATGACGAGTTTTTCCGAGAAGGGGGAGAAAGTAATATTACAAATTTTTTTCTACTTAGAACAAATTACAAGTTTGCAAAAAAAATGCATGGATTCTTCATTTTTTTCTTTTTCGGGGTTCAAGTACCTGAAATAAAAAATTACACGGATTAGAATATCTAAAACAAGTTGAAAGTGAAGAAAAAATTACAAATGTTGCCTAGTCCCCGTCAACGACGCTAAATGATGACACGATTTTTCGTGATTTAAAAAGATAATTTTATCAAGTCGTTGTTGTTCCACGAAAAATTGCCAATCGAATAAATAATATTACAACTACAAGCATGTTGGAAAAATATGAGTTGTATAGTACAAGTAGAGATTCGTATCCATAGGGACTAAGCATATTCACAATTTTTGTTCTTCTTCCAAAGTTGATTCGAATTTTTATCTCTCACGATCAAAGGAAAATTATGAGAGAATGTGATCTGCGGTGAAAATATTTCCCACAACTTAGAATAAATAAATGTAGATGTGAATGTAACTAAGTGAGGAAATGAAGGATAACTGACAACTTAGTAAGGAAGAATATAAAGGTACTTGTAAGATTTCAAGATGTAATAAAATATATGAGAGTTAAGATACATTTGATGAGAAATAAACTAGAATAGATAAAAGATGTTACCAATTAATTGTTTCACCAAATATAACTTAAACAAAAGTTACTACCATAGCAAAGTGCAAGATATATGTAAAAATAAGAAAGAAGGTGCTTCTCTATCCGGATGCGGAATGGTGACGATGATGGCAGCGACGACGATCATGCAGGTTGTTGGCTTGCACATGAGCGTGGGGAGGTGCGTAAGGAAGTTGTCACGAGCTGGAATACGTGAGAGGAGGAGCTTTGCGTGCTGGTTGCTTGCGCTCTTGGAGAAGAGAAGTTGCTGGCCACGAGTCACGTGCGGGGACGAAGAAGCTGCGGGCTGGAGCCGCCGGAGCTGCGAAGAGATTGCTCATCGTAGAGGGATCGTGGGCTGGAGTGTGCGGGGAACGTGATCGGTGTCAAGGAGGTTGATTGCTGGTTGTTGGCCTTGTGGGAAGAGGATGCGCATGCCGAAGAAATACTCGAGAGGATGCGCATGCTGAAGAAATACTCGAGCTACTGGCCGCGAGGGAGAAGGTGCCTTTGGCAAGAGATAGATGGGGTAGTCAGGGAGAATGAGACGTGCAGACAGAGCTGTTATCGAGAAAATGGATTATCAAGAGAGAATACATATGCGTAGGGAGGGAGAACGCATGGTCGGAGGGGAGAGAATATGATGTAGCGGGTAGGGCGAGAGGTTGCGTTGAGGGAGAGGGTGCCTCTTTATACTTGTCACGTGCAGCTACACATAAAGAGTTTCATGCACATAAAGACAAAAATTGATTATATGTGCATGGGAATCGTGTGCATGGGGAAGGTGGGGTACGTAGGAGGCTCTATGTACATGGGGAAGGGAGAGGCCATTATGGGGGTCCAAGAATAAAAATTTTTCACAATTCATCCTCCTCTTTTCTTTCCAATATAAAATATTAAGGAAAAAAGTAGAACCAAATTGATTAAGTCAATGTGTTGGATATTGATTAAATTGATTGTTATAGATCCAATGAAATTTTCTCCCTTACTATTATAAATATAAATATGATTTGTTTAGTTTATATAGATAATTATTTAAGTCATATTAGGTGATTAATAAGGATGACAAGAAATTTTAGTTTTCAACATGATGTCACGATATTAATCCATAAATAATATATAAATAGAGACTTTCGACAACATTTTATTCGGATATATAACCGTGATCTGTCAACTTATGCAGAGGGTTTGATCGATTATGTGTAATTAAGATGGTTTTCTCCGATGTACATATGGAATAAATAACATGTGAATTGTATGTAATTGGAGATTATATGTCAAATATTGACGTTGTTCTTTACATAATTTGATCATATTATATCAATATATAATGTAATCATCACACCTCCATGCCTAAGTCTTGCTAGTCTCAAGCAAGAAAAAGATAAGTAATAATGAAGGACAAGGAAAGTAGCCAAGATAGTTCGGATGAGGGTTTGTAGCAGACATACCCACAAAGTCTCAGTTTTCGGATCCTAACCACACAAATACACAAACTTCAGTAGAGTTGACCCATGGATTAATGATTTGTTTGAATTGTCGACTTGAGTTTTGTAGTTTCAACAGCCTCTCAATTCCAACAAAATCAGACATGGTTTCAGAAGGTCGATCAGGTCAGCTCATCCCTAAAAAACAAGTATTCTCTTTGACTTTGAATGGATATAAACAGTGTCAGTGATGTTTTTGCTTTCGTGAGTCAAGAGAAGGAGCTAACAACACAATCTATCAAGGTACCGAATGATTCCCTACACATATAGCCTCAGTCCTTACCTGAATTCAAGCATATTTTCTTTTCACCCGAGTATATATGTATAAAAATGGGTCATAGTTTATTGGAGAATGGGACTTAATTTTTGGGGTTTTCCGTAGACCGCTTTGGTCCGTTGCTCTCATTTTTTTCCTTTTACAGAGTATAACCCTAGGGCTCTTTGAGCCTCTTTTAAGAAATTAGGTAGCATCATTGGGTTGCTACCACGGCTTGTTGGTGGAGAAGGGTTATTTGGTGGTCTTCTTTCATTGCTTTTGCTTCGCATATCTTTGCATGATTGGTGATTTTTGGCATTCTTTTGTATTGTGATATGCCTTTTTGTGGTGTTTTTGTTTTGGGTTTGGCATCAAAGGTAGTATCGTCTTAATATTGACTTTGGAGGCACGATACTGGCTTATTTACTGACACACTTAGACTAGAGATTATGTTGCTCCTGAGTCAAGTTCCTTCACTGACTATAGATAAGGTTCAGACATTGGCACAACCAAGAGGACAACTCCTCACCTCAACTAGATTGTAATTATACCTCGTAAAATAAACTCAATTAAGCTAAATGCAATGTGCAGTTGCTTAATATCCACTGAAGAGTTTAAGAGTGCTACTAGTTGCCCAGGTGATCTGGTTAGATACAGAAGTTCATTCACCAGTAGTGTTAGTGGAACTGAGAGAATAAAGTTCATATGGACCAGAAGAAAGCTTAAAAACTCATGCCTAGTGAAATTCTGATGGAATTAAGTGTATTAGGGTCAACTCAGCTTCAGTCTATGATCTATACAATGATGAGATGATTTCTCAATTGTAGGATAAAAATAGGGAAGGCCATAATTTGGTTGTTTTCTCTCTTTCTCTTTTTTTGAAACATGTGCAATTTTGGAAAAAAAATATGGAAAAACCCCCCATGCCTATCAGAAGCCATGTCCACATCACTTAGTGGACAAATAGATTTGGGCGAGTGATGTGAAAATGTATTTTTGTGCTTTGTTGGTTTTTTTAATAAAGAGATGTATCCCCATACCTTATCTAATGCAATGCAGTGAAAATAAACATGCAAGAAATAAGAAGAAAAGATACATGTGAGGAGAGGCTCACGAGAATGCATGATTTAATGCCTGAGCTCAGCGATGTATACTTCTTATTGTTCCTGTAGAAGGTATGTTGCACAAACAGGAATGGGACCAGAGGGTTCAACAACAAGTTTTAATCTTTGACCATTGACTCTAAAAGTGGCTTTGGTATGTGGGTCACAGATTTCTATTGAACGATTATCAAAAATTTGGGTTACGATGTATGGTCCTTTCCATTTTGATCTCAACTTTCCTAAAAATATTTTCAATTTTGAATCGAAAAGCCATACTTTTTGATTTTCCTGAAATGTTTCCTTGAAATGTTCGCATCATGCCATATTTTGATTTTTTCTTTGTACAAAAAGTTGTTGTCATAGTTTGTGATCTTAATTCCTCTAATTCAGATAAATCCAATGGCCTTCTTTTTCCAGCCTCATTATAATCCAAATGGCATTTCTTGATCGCCCAGAGTGATTTATGGTGAATCTCAACGGGTAAATGGCATCGCTTTCCATAGACCAATCAGTATGGGCTCATTCCCAAGGGTGTGCGGAAGGCTGTACGGTAGGCTCAAAGAGTAGAAGGTAAGAGTTGAGACCAGTCTTTATGATCAGAGCGAACAATTTTCTGGAGTATGGTCTTGATTTCTCGGTCTGACAACTCAGCCATTCCATTTGTTTGTGGGCGATAGGTAGTTGAGACACGGTGTTCGACTCCATTCTTCTTAATTAAATTCTTTACTGAAGCATTCAGAAGTGTGTGCCACCATCACTAATGACCACCTTTGGTAATCCAAATCGAGAAAAAAAGATTGGTTAGGAATTTGACAACAATGGCGCTATCAACAGCATGAGTGGAATGGCTTCAACCCAACGGGACACAGAGTCAACGTCGAGTAGGATATGTTGATAGCCCTGTGATGTGATGAAAGGTCCCATGAAGTCTTTTCCCCAAGTATCGAATATTTCGACAATAAGTACAGGTTAGAGGGTCATCATGTTGTGTCGGATCATTGTTCCATTGGTCTGGCAGGCAGGACAAGATTGAGCAAAATTATGTGCATCCTTAAAGAGTGTAGGCCAGTAGAAACTACATTGTAAGACCTTAGCAGATGTGCGCTTCCCTGAATGGTGTCCTTCACACCCAAAAGTGTAACAATGAAATAGGATACTAGAGACTTCAGATTTAGGGATACACCCCTTCATGAGTTAGAAGAGAGTAATTTTTTGTTCATAGACTTGGCAACTCTCTCAATTTGAGCTGCAAGTATGGTATGATCTCCATGGCAAACTTGGAGAGAACCTGACAGCTCATCCATGTTACATAAGTCACAATAATCATAATAAATAGACAACATAATCCTATATGATAATACTTTAAGTCAATTGAGCATAGCTTTCCAAGTAGAGAGCCCCCTTTTGACTGAAACAAATTTACTTTTTGTTGACCTCCAATAGAAAGACCCCTCGAGCCATTACACGATATGTGGCTCGGATTTCATATTCTTCTTGGAAGATTTTCATATCACGAAAATCTTCAAAGCTGAGCTTGTTCAAATTTTTTACCAAGGGATGACCACATAGCCATAGGCATTGGTTGGTGCTTCATGTGGTTGTTCACACCTACTCTCGACACCGATTCACGTTAGATTAACTTTGGAGAGATTCCAACGTGTTGTTGTCTCTTCCATCTACATGAGATTACTTGGTCGAGACAACACATGAGAGAGATGCGAGATTGGACAATTGTGATCCACTTCTTGATGATTCATGGATCACATATCGAGACAGTTGATGTGGATACTGAGGCATCACCGATGATGGATCTTGAGACAGTTATAGAGAGTTCCTAATTTTAGAGACCGATTCATTTTCCGTTGGTTTTCTAACTAGAGTTGGAGTCGGTTCCATACTTCACAGTTCAGGAGTCTTGGATACCTATTTCTCAAGTATTCCAAGAGACAGAGTGGGAGCTCGCGTTGTTTAAGTCGTCTTACCGACTGATTCAGTTTCCATATTATAACCATTGTCATGAACATACTTCACCTCACGAGCATATCACTTTAGAGTCATTTGATTATTCTGAGCCTCTTCAACATCCAGAGATGGATGTGGGACATCACTTTGAGATTCTATATATAGATGTCCCTACATTTGATCATTTCGTCCGTCTAATTCATGGGCAGAGTGCTTTTCTAAAGAGTGGGATGGATTCATTCAAGACATTTTATTCACTATTGACACAGAGCAAGGATCAATTCCTGTACTTCATTTCCATCTGAGTTCTTGAGTACTATTCCTTATAGTTCCCATGACATTCAAAGATCGGCTTACGGATATTGAGAAACCTAGGAGTGAGAAGTGAATAGTAGGCAACGATGCATATTCACAATTGGTTTTCGATTCTCCACATACTGAAAACACAAAAAAATCAAAAAAAAGAGAGAAAATACCAAAAACAGAATAAAAGAAATAGAGCTCTAGAGAGCCAGTCCCACAATTTTGTACAACAGGAGTCCCCCTTTTCTTCTCTTTCTACTGATTCCATGTCTTCTAGTCTTTTAGATTATGTTGAAGTTTCTTCTGAGAATATTCATTACATTCTTTCTTCTCTTTTAAAAATTAAAAAATTAAAAAATGTGACCACCTTGAGTTGGAAGCCTATTTAGAAATATTCATCCTTAAGCTTCCTCTTTTGAAAGCCTTAGACCTAATTCCTACTTATAAGAAGTCTTGAAGACTCCCCATATACATAAAAGAAAAGGTAGGAAGAGGAATAATTAATCTGAGAAATATATAGTATCCTTGTCTAGTTCAACGGCGATTAGGAACCTCAAACCCACAAAAAAAGTGTAAAAGGGAAACCTATAGGAGATTGCACCATTAATGGAAAAACTTTCACTTACACTCTCTTAGATGATGAGTATTCCTTGAAATTCTTCCAACCTCCGCCCTCCATGAGCTTGATACAGATATGCTTGAGAAGAGCCGGATGATTGTCCAACTGGTTGAATAATCTATCAAAAGGCCACTGGGAGTGTTGAAGAACATCTTCCTAATTTTACATGATTTGGCATACTTAGTGGACTTCGTTATCCTAGACATGGAGTTCCATGAAGAATTACTCCAATTCCTCGTGATCCTTGGGAAACCGTTTTTATCCTTGACGAAGGCTTCCCTTAATTGCGACGATTGGATCTACAGGTTCAGAGGTGAGAGAGAAAATGAACTGAACTTTTTGACTATTGATGCATCTAACTATAGGTACCCTGATTGTGAGACCAATGACTTTGACTTTACCGAGACTAACCTTGAGGATCCTTTTATTCAGACCTTTTTCACTAATGATATACTAGATCGATTTTTCTTTTCTTATGACAAAACACTAGTAAAGAACACTGAAAACAAAGTCGTTGAGCTGAATTATGATGTTGAGGATTATTAGGCCAAAGATCTACACACTTCATCAACGGATTTGAGGGTTACATCCACTGATTATATAGTACTAATGAATCTCCATTTCATCACCTTTATTCTACCATTTTGGCCTTAAAAACCCTAGCTAATGAATGTAAATATCATTATCTTGTACATATTAACATCCATTATTTATCATATTTATTGGATATAAAATATTATTTTCAATGTCAAAATTATAGAACAAAGAAAAGAAAAGAAAAAGAATAAAATACCAAAGGTGTTTTATGACCCTAAACCCTGAGACCAAGTCAAGAATAGAGTTGGTAGACACAGAATAAAGTAGGGGGAGATAAGGGCCTAAAAACCCTATTCTTTTAATTCATCAATAAAGTATTTTTGGGATCTATTTTATTTTTATTATTTATATATGAAATACAGAAACTTTGTACATGAAATTAGACAATGATGTATAGAAAAATACAAAATTGAGTTTTCACAAAAATAATATACAATGCACATTTTATACACAAAATAAAAAGTTAAAACTCAAACTTCACATACCCATATCACCAAATAAAAACTCAAAATGCAACAAATCACCTTTAATGGTATATAAATTTTAATTGACTATTTAATAAAAGTAGTTTCATTTAATTTGGAGCTAATATGCAAAAGTTAGGTTTTGGACCCTTATTGTATTATATACCTGAATAAAATATTCATTTTATTTATTCTTTATCATTTTTACAATTTGACATTTTTAAAATTTTGTGAATATTATTTATAAGGATAAAATGGGGCTTCCCTTTGGAGGTAGCTAATTTGGCTCCCCCCGCATTATTTCACACACCTTTCTTATTTTTTAAAAAAATTCTTCCGTGGATTTTCATCAATATATCCCTATATTATGTCATTCAAATTTCGCACGAAACATAGACTCCTACAGCCTCCATCCAGAAGGGTCGTTTTTAGGAATTCTATTACCGTTAAAAAATGATTGTATGTATGGAGGTCGTAGGAGTCTCTATTTCACACGAAATTTGAATAGCATAATATAGGGATATAGTGATGAATATTCATGGAAGAATTTTCAAAAAAATAAAAATGGGCGAAATTGCACGGGGAGAGCCAAGTTAGCTCCCCCTAAGGGGCAACCCCATTGAACTCTATTTATAATATATGTCAACCACAAAGAAAATACAAAATAAAATAATAATGCAAAATACATAGACAAAATACCTACACTTATATCTATCTAATATATATCTATTTATTTAAGTATACATAAAACATCTAAAAATATAATAAAAAATTATGTATATAATAAATAAGTTATAAAAATATAAAATGAGAACATAAGATATTAAAATCAAAACTACAAAATAAAAATAAAATATGCAAAACATAGATGAATATACCTATAAATATACCTTAAAAACTAACAGGTAATAAATAATCCAAAAAATAAATAAAAAATAATAATAAAATACTACATATAAAATTAACACTTTTTTATTTTATAATCAAAAATTAATAAAATAATTTACCATATTTAACTAATTAAGTTCGAATAATAGGGCCTATTTTGTCCTAATGTGTCCGACGTGGACCAATCAAGTGGTGCAAATAGTTGACTCCTGGTCAACTGTCCATGCCTCAACTCTGACTTTTAACAGAGCCTCGAGCCCCTCCTTTTCTTGATTTTTCCAAGCCACCAGGTTGATCGAATCACCTCAGGACCTTCGTGGATTCTCTTCCCATCACAATATCCTCTCACGCCGGATCATTAGATCCTATTAATCTTCATCGAGCATTTCAATAATTCACCTTGAAGTTCTTCAGACTTTTTTTATCTATAAATAAACTCACTATCCCTTCATTCTAACTTGACCCCCTTCGAGCTTCTCCTAGTGTTTTTGCGTGTGAGATGAGGTCCAGGTGACAGCTGGGAGCCTCCCCGTGCTCAGAGACGGTGTGGCAAGGAAGAGGCGGCGGTCCATGGTGGTCCTCCACCCATCTCTGCTCCCTGCCCCCAAAGCGGTCCATGAGTTGGGTGGTCCTCCCACCCACCTCATCCATTGCGCATCCCGGCTTCATTATAGGTCAAGGAGGCTCACCTCGAGCCGCCAGACTTTTTTGTGCAGGTGCCCAAGCCAAGGAACCCTTCAGGGACTCGATCGCACCTGGACGAGGGTCCCCAGGTGCTCCAACTTTGCCTGATCTCTAGGACCCTCACATTGGGTCCCAGACCTTCTTGGGAGAACCATTAGCTACAGAGTAACTCCTCAAAGGCATAGAGACCAAGAACATTGGAGACGACCGCCAGTTAGAGGAGAAATCACTGATCAAAGATCAGAGACAGGTTTCTCAACTGTTGGATCGTGGGTCCTTGCCAATTCTAATCGGGGCCTTTCGCTCATCACTTGCTTCGACCATCCGAAGGAAGCCCATATGTAATATCAATCGTAGATCGGCAAAGCGGTATCAAGTCGTCCCATGGTGCCACGTGTTCAAGCGGTGTGCATCGAGTCGTTCATCAACACGCAAGTAAAGGGATATTTGCATCGACCCTCCCACCTTTTATTATATATTTTTAGTACATAAATATTCATCTGGAGTGTAAATATTTTAGGTTATTTTGCAATAAAGACCTTCATGTTTTATCGAATTGCAAACATATCCGTACCATCTCAACTTATGTGAGGTCCCCACGTGAGTTAGGCATTTTGCATGCATATCCTCTATATTTTGCATATTTATTTTAAGTCCCAAATTTCATAAGTGTAGTGCATACTTTTGAGTATATTTGCAGATATACCCCGAACAAGTGTATACATTTTTATATTTCGTGCAAAATTGTGACGATACCCCTAGGTAATGTAAATAGGGTCCTAAAATCAATAGAAAGTTTATTTTAGTTGCAGATTGGTCTTTGCCAGAAAATGCATTATATTTTCCTAGGATTGTTGTTAAAAATAGCTACTGTTCGTATTTAATTTTTCTAAAATTCTTCTCGATTCATTTGATGGTGTGTTTTCTTGGTATGATTTTTAATTTGAATTTTGAGGCATGTATTTATTTATTAAAATTCGAACAATGACTTAAATTTCCTTATTTAAATATGAAAATAAAAAAAATTAAAACCACTATAAAAATTCTAAAATATTTATATTAGAGTTATTATGCTATAATTTCACTCCAGACCAAAAATCACGTAAAAACCTCAAAAGAAAACATAAAAATTGAAAACACCAAAAGCATATAAAAATCAGAAAAATTATTTTGAAAACCCAAAAATAATGATCTTTATCTCTGATTTTTTTATATTATTATATGTCTATTAAATTTGATTTGAAGAAATTTTGGGACTATTTGATATTTTTTGTTCACAAATCAATTCCTCCTTTTTATTAAATCTTTGATTTGGGAAATTTTTTATTTAAAAAACATAAAATTAGAAAAAATGTCAGAAAAATCATAAAACAGTAGCAAAATACAAATAAACACAAAACAAAACAATTTTTCAATCTTTTAAAGCTATTTATAGATACATACATATATTATACACTCTATATAGCTAGCTCTATATTTACCTATACTATGTACTCTACACTATTATATATTATATTATACTTTAGCTATTTTATTTTCAAAAAAATATTAAAAAGAAACTAATAATTGCAAAACTAAAACCCTAAAAATGTAAAAATCTTTTAAAAAACCCTACTTGTATTTGATAGTTTTACCTATAAATATGTATATTTATATCTATATATCACTATATATTAAGATTATTGTTATTATTATTATTACTTATATTTATACATATCACATATATATACATATATTATATTTTTAATAAAATATATATTTAAATAAGTAGAAAATCTTAAACCCATTAAAAAGAGAAAATAGAAACAAAAGGCTTGTGTACATAAATTTGATTAGCAATAATCATTGGCTATCTAGTTTGCTCTCAATGGTTCGACCTTTGCATGCTTAATTGCTATACACCTTATGATTGTAGAGTATAATAAATTGTGCTTCACACTATTATTCATTATTTATCATATATTGTGGGTACTTGTTGGTTAATGCAATAGTTGAAGAGTCGTCACAAAAACTGAGTCCTCGCCTTGTGAGTCTCATTTTAGACTCCTCGATTGTTGCACTCCACCAAATGACTTTGTTGTCAGGGAGAATTATATGTAGCATGTTCTGTAGCCTATTATGTACATTCATTTATTCATTTCTTGATTTATTCAATTATTAATTTATTTCTTTGTGCATATTTATTGATTTTTTTCATTTATAACTTGTACATAACTTAGTTTGATACATTCATTTGATTATCTATGTTAATATACCTCTCTTGTTGTATTTGTTGTGAGGGCTCGCAACATAAGCACAACTTCTTAAGAGGATGATGCAGCCAAGCTTAGTGGAGACTAGTCTTCAGGCTTTGACCAGGTGGAGAGGTAGCAAATGTGGCAAGGAGAGGCATCTTAACATATATTTAGATTAGATTTTATTATTGGTGAGAGAAAGATTTATTTAATTGTAACAATTAAAGGCTTGGACACTACTCTACACAACGAGATCTAGTGCCTGGGTATCTATTCATCTAGGGGCCTCGTCATAGTTTTCCCGTGTTTCCACCGCATTCTTTTTCTTTGTTACACGATGTTTTGAGTTTTCCGTCTTATTTTTATTTGTTTTGTGTGCATGAGCTCTTAGCTTGTAGGTTACTTGAATCGGTAATTAGGTCCAAACCCTAATAAGAATTGCATGCTCCTATAGTCTCTTACGATTGGATTTAGTCAAATAAATAAATGCTATTTATTTGGATTTGAACCCATGCACTGCGAGAGACATCATACAATAGTTACATGACCCGTTGTGGTGGACACCGAGATATCTCCAATAACAGACTCTAGGGTTTATCTTTAAATAATTAACATATGGTTCTTCATGCCTAATGGCAACTACTATTTAGGGTGATTCTATCGATTTCACACCGTCATGTAGATATGTTTAAAAATTCTATTTTGCATACCACATAGAGAGAGCTGGGAAGCACTGTAAGTCCTCTAACTCGACATGCATCATTAGATTGAATGGTGAAATTTCCATCATTGAATCAACTTGCATGGTTTTTTTTGCTATCTCCCTCTGATTTTGAGCACCTATGACTTAATGAAAGGCTACAAAATCGTTAGGCACTTATATGCAAAACATCTAAAAAAGTGAAAACCCAACAAATTTAATCATGGGTACTGTTAAATAAACATTGACCTTAATTAAAATATGTAATGGAATATCACTGCCTTGGGTTCATAAACCCTCATTATTTGTAGGTACCTTAGGAGGGGACCAAAAACCCTCCCATGAGCAAGGCACGACCCGCTAAGGAGTAGAGCCAAAAACCCAGTGTGTAATTGCCTTGTGTATCGCCTGGATTTCTGAAGTATCGACGCTTCTTTCGTATATGACCGAGTAGGGACTCGTCATCTATGGTGTTCCCGCCTTGCGTGGAACATTGACATGGTCTGAAGTACTAAGCTTAGGACACGCCCTCTTAGGTACGTCTGTCTCATCGGTTTGCATTCTAGTTGGTTCTTGCATGCTCATGGATGATTCTGTTGCGAGTGAGGTTTGAAGTAGTGGTTTCGTCTATCGGCTTCCTCCCTCTATTTCTTTGGCTGAGTAGGGATCCAGGAAGGGTTACAAGGACCTCAAAAAGTGCAGACTACATGTTACAAAGTAGGAGGACAAGTACGTGATACTTTTATGATATCACTCTCTCTCTCCTTTAGGGTTAGCATGTTAAGGACTTGTTAAAAGATATGCATGAAATAACAACTCTAAAAATTTGAAAAGATAATAAGTAGTTGATCCCTTATGGCTTCACATGGTGTGAGTTAGTGAATCCAATTTTGTATTGCGTTTATGAAACTAGATTAAGGTTCAAAAATTAAGTCTAGCTCATTTGTGCAAATTTTGTCGTATGTGTCTTCTCTTTAACCCCATGCTCATTTGGAGCTTTTCTAGTATTTTAGACTCATTTTATTCCTCATTGACCATAGTATCTTTCTTTCTGCATCGATCTTCTCTTGCTCTCGATGACGATCCATGGATTGTTTAATTGGGATTCAGTAGAAATCCACATCGATTCCATGGACTCGGCACCGTCAATAAATTCGAGGTGATTCCTAAGGACCTAGTTCAGACTTTGTGAACTGATATCCAAACTCCTTGTTTTTTTCCCACCTTCTTTTATCTCCCAATAAACTGGGACCACTCTTGTTCCCCTTTCACCTGCTGAGAGTGCAAGTCGATTACTGTCTACATCTCTACTCTATTCACAACTATCTGGGATTGGTCCTAATCTCAGATTCATCATGGTAGCTGGAAATTCAATTTCAAGTGGTCTAATTGGGATTATCTCATATTGCAGATAGAAACCTACCCCGATCCTGGATCCCAATCCAAAATTTTTTTCTTCAGACTCAAACTAAGAGATGGATCCCTTGTTAGCAATGTGAGCCACAGGCGAATCATTCCTATAAATGTTATTGTGATAAATGATTTATCAATAAAGTTATTGATTATTTTCACTCCCTTTCTGAGGTTCAATGAAGGAATGCACTATAAGGTCCCTCTGTACAATAAGGGTTATGTATCATGGCCAACTTGATGATCATACAGCTGTTAATTCATTGAATGAATCATAGAGGTTGATGCTTGGATGAATATCTAAGGATTTAGACAGAGGACTCATCAAGCATCGTCAAATGATTATTAAGTGATGATCTTCAGCCTGAGAAGGAGATGGCAATCCTTTCTCAATTGGCTGATATCTGACTGACCTCTTGATGCAGGTCCTCTGCATGGGAATAGTGATTCAGAGGTGTCAGGTTAGTTGAGTCAATGGGTTGACTTGACGAGATCGAGATAACCAAAGCCCTAGATTGAATGCTGTCACAGCATAGGCATGCATCCTCTGACCAGAGACAGATGTGTTGCTATATGTCTGAGTATGTACATTTGGCAGACCAATAGATTGACGACCTAACCAAGGTCTATACACCGGCGAGCTGGTGCGCATGTAAGGGCATATGAGTAATACAATCTCTCAAAGGGATCATACAGGTTCACTTATGAACCGGGAGACATGAGCTCACTCATGAGGTATTGGGACCGATCAAATTCCATGCATGGTCGTCATGCTTTGGAAGCATGATATGAATTTGAAGGTAAGATATATGCTTTGTGAAAGCATATGATCTATACCAAATCCCAGTGACCAAGATTGATAAACTTAATGATCAAACCTTGAAGATGACAGTCTAAAAGTGATCTTTATCTTCAGAATGATCATAGGTCTTCCAATATGCGGGATGTACATGTATTGGGAATACCTGAGGGTGATGTGATAATAAACGATTGTATAACCATGACGCTTCCATTCCGAGGGAGTGATGAAATAGGTTTGGATTTTAGTGACTCCTCTCATTAGAGAAGTGACCTAATCTTAGTCCATGTACTGGACATTGATATGAATGAGATTCGGATGCAATGAGAAGATTAGATCTACGGTCTTGATTTGATCAAGCATCTGTGGGACATCCATGGGATCTGGATTTGAGATTTGATCTCAACATTCAAGTCACTATACGTGGAACAATACAATCGCCATGTCCTTATCTCCAAGTATCTGCGGAGAAATCACATTATTCTTGAAGGGTTCAAGAATAATTCCATAGATCTAAGCAATGAAGAAATAACGATTAATTGTGATTTAATCATCCTGATGTGTGTAGAAATTATCCAACATAATTAAATGTGATTTAATTATTATGGATAAGAATAATGTGGATTGAGATATCCAATTATTCATAATATATTATAAATATGATTTATAATGTATTAGAGAGAGCTAATTATAATTTATATTTGTTGATTAATTATTATGTTTATTGGATACACATTGTGTAATTAATTGATAATGTAAATTATATGTTGTTTTGGGTTGTGAATGTGATTCACAATTTTCAATGGCAAGGTTGCAATATTCTCAAAATTAATTATGAATTATTTTTGAAGAATATATCACAACAAAATTGTTGGAAATAAATAATGAGAGATTTCCATGGAGATATGCAATCTCATGAAATCTCATGAGATTGCCTCCATTAGGAAACAAGTGGGCGGCACCCATGTCCTATTTGGAATGGGTGGCCGTCCACCTTGTATATACATGGGAGATGTAATCTCCATGTATATTCTCTCCTTATTTGTTGGTGTAATTTAGGATGGATTTATATTTGAGTTTGTCAAATATATTTTAATCTAAATTAGATCATAATTTGTCGGTTTCACCAACAACAATCTTGACCATTGGATTGGACATAAATCAATCTCATCCATTAATTTTATATGTCCCATGGATTGTGATCCATGGATCTCGAAACCCTATAAATAGAGAGGCATACCATGCTCTCTAGGGCTATGCAATATTGGAGCCAACTCTCTCTCTTTTATTCCTCTCACATGCCAACCTCTCTCTCTATTTCTTGGTGGCCGTCACCAACCCTAGAGAAGAGAGACTCGTCGTCGCCTTCGCCACCAAGCCCCCGCTTCGACGTTCTTTGGTTCTCTATCTTCTTGGAGTGCTACGCTCTCAAAGTAGATGTTCGATCTCGTACGACGAGATCAGGAGCAACCGTGCTTGGATCATCTTGTTGGATTGCAAGGACTACGTGGTTCATCCCCACGCTCGCATGCAATCTCTCCGACGATCAGACTTGAGACGGGAGGTCTCTTTTCTTAGATACTCAATCAACCACGCTTCAAGAGGTATTCCTTTATACTAGTTGTGGTCATAGATGAAACGATCCGAGAATCGTTCTTGAATCATGTGGTTTAATCGCATGATTTGTTTTTTAGATTCCGCTGCATAGAACAACTAGTACGACTAGTCATTCTGCGTCGTATCCGATACGACGATCACGCTTCCGTGATGCGCTTGAGGATAATCAATATCCTTCAAGTGGTATCAGAGACTTAGGTCGACGGTTTCGAATATGATTCGCAAACCGAGGACGACTTGGGTTCGTTAAGGTCGCGAAAGTTTTTTGTCGCATTTGATTTCTCAGATCTGTTTAGTAAATAATTTTTGACATGTTTAAAATGTTTTAGCACGAATTATTTACTTGTTTTTTGTTCCCCATTAAATAAGGAAACCATAGGATCTGAGTTTGCGTAATTCGGATTCTGTATGCTCGAGATATGGTTGTTTTAATGAACATGTATGCACTGTTGCGGAAACTGTAGATCTTAACATGATTAAAGAGTTAATTATTATTTTGATCTGCCTTGAAATACATGAAACATCACTTATGTTCTGTCATAAATCAATTTATCAATCTTCAAAAATTGAGTTTGTCTAATTTGTATTTAAATTGATTGAGATATGTTAATTGTAGTGAGTAGGAGTCACTACTAAAATTGCAGTCCTAATCAAGAACCAAGTGATTGTCAATTAATGAAATTAATTGTTAATTTCATGAAATAATTATAGAAAATATTTTTGAAATATTGGAATATGATTATTTCCTCAATTGACTTGGCTTCAACCAATTAATTGATTAGATTTGATCTATATCATAATTGGAAACACAATCATCAAACTTGATACTTGAATAGGATTGGGAATTTGTCTAGCAAATTTCTTTATAATCAAAAATGTTTTGATTATTACTATATGGTATAATTTCGATTGAAGAACCGATGATCATCTCAAGTACAAATTGATATATTTGGCATTATCCTTTCCTGAGGTGGATATGGTGTCTAGTCGGAGAGCATTGGGGTTGCGGGTTGCAACGTATGTGGTTCGTCCCACTCTCATCGGTATTGGCCATGACAGTGGGTAGGGACTCGATAATGCCGGAGAAAATCAAGGTGTATTTTCTAATTATTAAAATTCAAATTAATACGTACTTTGAGATATTACCATATATATATTCAAGTAAAAATAATCAAATTTGTTGATTGAATTGGATTGATAATTAATTTAATATGATTAAATTGATTATGTCCAATTGAGATACTATATTATGAATAGAGTTATTATTTCTCTTGGAAGAATTAATTATATGAATGTGATTCATGATAATTAATTCAAATTTGAATATGAGGTGGAGGAACACATAAGTGACATCCATGGTCTCCCGTCAAGGCGAAGGGTTCCGTCGCCAGGGATTGCATGTGGGAGATGCCTGTCCGAAGTGATAGCTCATGTATGCAAGCGCATCTGGATCGGGCTCTTTGCTTCTCGAAAGAGTAAGGCCGTATGAATAGTGACCCCAATATCGAATCCTCATATTATTGGGGCGATATTGGATTGCGCATAGCGATTATTATTCATGTTGACAGTTGGTTCAATTAACAACGGGTCAACATCACCTTAGGGGTGGTGGGCCCGGGTGTTAAAGACTGAATTGGGAAATGCAAGTTGGACTTGCAAGGCGGAATGTGTTCCCACTTCTCTTTATTGGAGTCGCAGATTCTCATATTATTGCGATGTGACAAAGATAAAGAGGAGATCCCAATTCTTGCTAGAGATATAGCGGTAAGTATATCTCTTACTTTGAAATTAATTAAGGGAATGAACTTTCAAAGTCGACAATGCAAGAATAATTTCATTTAAAATACCTTAATCAAATATCATAAATTTGAATATATGTTTATATGTTCTAATATAGTGCATTCTTAATTTCAGAAAATGAAGTCCTTGAACCCACTTAGTAGGCTTCTTGAGGTCAACCAATTGACTGGCCCAAATTACTCAGATTGGAACCGTAATTTGGAGCTTGTTCTCTCTATAGAGTGCATAAGTTATGTGCTCTCCGAGCACAAGCATGAGAGCCCTAAATCCAAGGAAGAAAAAGCATACAATGACAAGTATGATGAAGATCATGTCTTGGCTAGATGCTATATCCTGGGTTTTCTCTCCAATGTTCTGCCGAAGCAACATATGGAGATGAGCACATGCCAGAAGATTATGCAAAATCTGAAAGATATGTTTGGTGACATTAACCGCACCCAACGTTACAATATTATGAAAGAGCTCGTTCGCTGCAAGATGCAGGAAGGAACTTCGGTTCGAGAGCACATACTCAAAATGTTTGGGTACTTGTCTGAACTGGAGACTCTTGGGGCCAACATGGATGCAGACATGCAAGCTAACTTCATTCTGCTATCCTTGCCTCTTTCAATAATTTTTTGGTTTCATTCCACATGAACAAGTTGGACTTGTCGAACGCTGGTCTTCTTACTGCATTAAAGTCTGCAGAAGATGTAATGAAGAAAGATGGTCCCGTTGGCAGTGCAATGGTTGCACAGGTCAGAGGGAAGCGCGGTCGGAAGCAAGGTTCTAGGAAGGGCCCAGAAGAGAAAGAAAAAGAGTCAAGGCGTTAGCTGATCTTCTAGTGCCTCCACACTGATAGCGTCGAAGAAATCCGACGTTTGTCACCACTACAAAAAGCCCGGGGCACTGGAGGCGTAATTGCCCAAAATACCTAAAATCGTCAGACAAAGGTAAAGCCCCAGCAGGTATGAAATCTACTTTTATCATTGAAACTAGCTTTCTCATCGGATGAGAAGGAAGTTGGGTTGTAGATTCTGGTGCTTCTGTTCATGTATGCAATTTGTTGCATTTGTTTCAGGAAACTAGAAATCTTGAGGAAGGGGAGATAGTCATCCAGTTGGGATCTGATGCAAGTGTTGCAGCAGTAGTCGTCGGGACTTGTCGACTATCATTGTCTGGTGGTAGAGTCCTTATACTTAAAGAGTGTCTTCATGTACCCAAAGTCAGAAGGAACTTGATATCTGTATCTAAGCTTGTTAGAAGCAGATATTCATTCTTTTTCTGTAATAAATTAGTCATAAATCGTTATGATAAATATATTGTGGATGGTGTTTTGACTTCTGGTGGACTCTATGAGTTGTTCTTGATAAATGTATCATGAATGTTACAACCACTAATAAAAAGTCTAAAAGATCCAGGGAGGATAAAAATCTCTCAAATGAGATTTGGCATCAAAGGCTTGGTCATTTATCTGTTGATAGTATCAATATATTGATAAAGGATGGACCTTTAGATTTTCTACAAGTTCAACCTTTGCCCACTTGCAAACATTGCATTCAGGGTAAAATGACTAGGACTCCTTTCCGTAACAAGGTTACGAGATGCGAAGGTATTATTGACCTAATACATACCGATGTATGTGGTCCCTTCAGTACCACGACTCGAAATGGATATCGATATTATTTTACGTTTATTGATGACCATTTGCGATACAGGTTTGTCTTCCTATTACGTCATAAGTTTGAAACCTTTGAAAAGTTCAAAGAGTTCAAGGCTTTGGTTGAGAACCAAGCCGGTAGGAAGATTAAGAGGACTCGATCTGATCGAGGTGGCAAGTACCTCTCGGATGAATTCAAGGAATACCTTAAGGAGAATGGAATTGTTTCCAATCTCACTCCTCCTGGAACTCCCCAACTTAATGGTGTTGCTGAAAGATGCAACAGGACCATCAGGGACATGGTCCGTTCAATGATGAGCAAAGCACATTCACCTCTTAGTTTCTGGGAGTATGTAGTAGAGACTGCAATTTATATCCTGAATAAGATTCCTAGCAAATCTGTACCTAAGACTCCTCATGAGCTATGGTATGGAACCAAACCTAGTGTTAATCGCTTGAGGGTTTGGGGTTGCTTGGTCCATGCGAAGAACGTGGACGCAAGTAAGCTAGAATCTCGCTCTCGTGAGTGTTACTTCATTGGGTATGTTAAAGATTGTATTGGATACCAGCTTTATGACCCTAAGACCCAAAAGGTTTTTGTTTCTAGAGATGTGAAGTTTCTGGAGAATGATTTCCTTAAAAGTCAAGACAAGAATGAAGTAGAGGAACTCAATGAATCCCCTGAGGATTCTGAGCTTCCTAGATCAGAAACCGAAGAGATAAATAAAGATGAAACACACATACCTCTTCGAAGGAGTTCGAGCGTTGTTGCACCACCTGAAAGGTATGGATTCCATGTGTCAAGTGAGATTGACGTTGATCCTACTTCATTTGATGACGCACTCGCGGATCAAGACATGGATAAATGGATGCTAGCAATGAAGTCAGAAATTGACTCCATGCATAAGAATGGTGTATGAACCCTAGAGGATCCACCTAAAGGGGTAAAACCCATTGGGTGTAAATGGATCTTCAAGAGAAAGAGGGGACCTGATGGGAAAGTAGAGACTTTCAAGGTACGACTCATATCCAAGGGCTACACACAGAGAGAAGGCATCAATTATGATGAGACATTCTCTCTTGTGGCTATGCTTAAATCCATTAGGACACTACTAGCTATAGCTGCATATCTTGACTACGACATCTAGCAGATGGACATCAAGATGGCTTTCCTCAATGGATACCTCCAGGAGGATATCTACATGGAGCAGCCCTAGGGCTTCATAACTGAGGATACCAAAGTATGCAAGCTGAAGAAATCCATCTATGGGCTCAAGCAAGCTTCTCGTAGATGGAACATCAAATTTGACGAAACCATAAAGAGTTATGATTTTGTGTAGAATCCTGATGAACTATGTATATACAAGAAGACTAGTGGGAGAGCCATTGTGTTCATCGTGCTTTACGTAGATGACATCCTTATCATTGGGAATGATACAGGAATGATGACTAGTGTGAAGATTTGGCTATCCCATACCTTTGAGATGAAAGATCTTGGAGAAGCCTCTTACATCTTAGGCCTGAAGTTGTTCAGAAACCGAGAAAAGAGGATTTTAGTATTGTCGCAACATGGATACATTAAGAAGATTCTTGAACGATTCCGTATGAATATACTAAGAAAGGATTCCTACCCTTAAGACGTGGTATCCACCTGTCTAAAGGAATGGCTCCTCAAACTGTTGAGGAAAAGAAGGCCATGGCTGGATGTCCTTATGCATCAGCTCTAAGAAGCTTAATGTATGCCATGATGTGTACTAGGCCAGATATCTACCATGCAGTGGGAGTGGTAACTCATTACCAATCCTGCTATGGAGAACAATACTGGAATGCAGTAAAGAACATATTCAAATATCTAAGACGGACGCAAGATTACATCTTGGTCTATGGAGATGGTGATCTCCAAGTCTTGGGATATACAAATTCTGACTTCCAATCGGATGTAGATGATCGAAAGTCGACATCAAGGTTTGTGTTCTTGTTGAATGGTGGTGCTGTGAGCCGGAGAAGCAAGAAGCAAGACACTACTGCAGATTCAACAACAGAAGCCGAGTACATTGCCGCATCGGATGCTGCAAAGGAGGCGGTGTGGTTGCGCAAGTTCGTCCTGGAGCTTGGTGTAGTTTCCTATGATACTCCCATCACGTTACTCTGCGATAACATGGGAGCCATTGCCCAGGCAAAGGAACCCAGATGGCATCAGAAGAGCAAACACATGGAAAGGAAATACCACATCATACGAGAGATACAAAAGCATGGTAACTTCATCATCACCAAGGTGGCCTCTGCCGACAACGTTGTTGATCCTCTTACCAAACCTATGAAACAGAAGGTTTTTGACCAGCATGTAATGAGTATGAGTTTAAGGATTGTACCTGAATGGGCTAGTGGGAGATTGTTAGCAATGTGAGCCCCGGGCAAACCATTCCTACAATAAATGTTATTGTAATAAATAATTTATCAATAAAAGTTATTGATTATTTTCACTCCATTTCTGAGATTGAATGAATGAATGCACTATAAGGTCCCTCTGTACAATAAGGGTTATGTACCATGGCCAACTTGATGATCATACAGCTGTTAATTCATTGAATGAATCATAGAGGATGATGCTTGGATGAATATGTAAGGATTTAGATAGAGGACTCATCAAGCATCGTCAAATGATTATTAAGTGATGATCTCCAGCCTGAGTAGGAGATGTCAATCTTTTCTCAAATGGCTCATATCTGACAGACCTCTTGATGCAGGTCCTCTGCATGGGAATAGTGATTCATAGGTGTCAGGTTAGTTGAGTCAATGGGTTGACTTGACGAGATCGAGATAACCAAAGACCTATGTTGAATGTTGTCACAGCATAGGCATGCATCCTCTGACCAGAGACAGATGTGTTGCTATATGTCTGAGTATGTACATTTGGCAGACCAATAGGTTGATGCCTAACCAAGGTCTATACACCGGCAAGCTAGTGTGCATGTAAGGGCATATGAGTAATACGATCTCTCAAAGGGATCATACAGGTTCACTTATGAATCGGGAGACATGAGCTCACTCATGAGGTATTGGTACTGATCAAATTCCATGCATGGTCATCATGCTTTGGAAGCATGACATGAATTAGAAGGTAAGATATATGCCTTGTGAAAGCATATGATCTATACCAAATCACAGTGACCAAGATTGAGAAACTTAATGATCAAACCCTGAAGATGACCGTGTAAAAGTGATCTCTATCTTCAGAATGATCATAGGTCTTCCAGTATGCAGGATGTACAGGTATTGGGAATACCTGAGAGTGATGTGATCATAAACGATTGTATAACCATGATGCTTCCATTCCGAGGGAGTGATGAAACAGGTTTGGATTTTAGTGACTCCTCTCATTAAAGAAGTAACCTAATCTTAGTCCATGTACTAGACATTGATTTGAATGAGATTCAAATGCAATGAGAAGATTAGGTCTACGGTCTTGATTTGATCAAGCATCTGTGGGAGGTCCATGGGATCTGGATTTGAGATTTGATCTCAACATCCAAGTCACTATACGTGGAACAATACAATCGCCCTGTCCTTATCTCCAAGTATCTGCAGAGAAATCACATTATTCTTGAAGGGTTCAAGAATAATTCCATAGATCTAAGCAATGAAGAAATAATGATTAAATGTGATTTAATCATCTTGATGTGTGTAGAAATTATCCAATATAATTAAATGTGATTTAAATATTATGGATAAGAATAATGTGGATTGAGATATCCAATTATTCATAATATATTATAAATGTGATTTATAATGTATTAGAGAGAGCTAATTATAATTTCTATTTATTGATTAATTATTATGTGTATTGAATGCACATTGTGTAATTAATTGATAATGTAAATTTTATGTTGTTTTGGGTTGTGAATGTGATTCACAATTTTTCAATGGCAAGGTTGCAATATTCTCAAAATTAATTGTGAATTATTTTGAAGAATATATCACAACAAAATTGTTGGAAATAAATAATGAGAGATTTCCATGGAGATGCAAATTGCCTCCATTAGGAAACAAGTGGGCGGCACCCATGTCCTATTTGGAATGGGTGATCATCCACCTTGTATATACATGGGAGATGTAATCTCCATGTATATTCTCTCCTTATTTGTTGGTGTAATATAGGATTGACTTATATTTGATTTTGTCAAATATTTTAATCTAAATTAGATCATAATTTGTTGGTTTCACCAACAACAATCTTGACCATTGGATTGGACATAAATCAATCTCATCCATTGATTTTATATGTCCCATGTATTGAGATCCATGGATCCCAAAACCCTATAAATAGAGAGGCATACCATGCTCTCTAGGGCTATGCAATATTGGAGCCAACTCTCTCTCTCTGTCATTCCTCTCACACGCCAACCTCTCTCTCTCTATTTCTTGGTGACCGTCACCAACCCTAGAGAATAGAGACTCGTCGTCACCTTCGCCACTGAGTCATCACTTCGACGTTCTTCGGTTCTCCGTCTTCTTGGAGTGCTACGCTCTCAAAGGAGACGTTCGATCTCGTACGACAAGTCCAGGAGCAACCGTGCTTGGATCATCTTGTTGGATTGTAAGGACTACGCGGTTCATCCCCGTGCTCGGAAGCAATCTCTCCGACGATCGGACTTGAGACGGAAGGTCTCTTCTCTTAGAGACTCGATCAACCACGATTCAAGAGGTATTCCTTTATATTTGTTGTGGTTATAGATGAAACGATCCAAGAATCGTTCCTGGATCATGTGGTTTCATCACATGATTTTTTTTAAAATTTTGCTGCACAGAACAACTAGTACGACTGGTCGTTCTACGTCGTATCCGATACGACGATCACGCTTCCGTGATACGCTTGAGGATAATCAATATCCTTCATCCCTAAGGGAAGGTAAAGGGGCAACAACCGCCCCAATTAGATCAGAGACAGATGCCATATAAGAATCATGTTAATGCTCAATTGTTGGCTTCTATCCAAGCCATACAGTAACAACTAACGGAGAAGGCACTAGCCCAGACTGCATTTCAGGATATGTTGAACGATGTAATATATAGACTAGCATGAGCAGGAGGTGGAGAAATACCCCGTGATGATCCAGACCAAGAGGAGGGGGCGGGGAATGGGAACCCTAAACCTACACTGAAAGAAGAATATAATCTTGGAGACAGCCATATGACTGAATGGATCCACATCCCACCGATCCATGCTCACTTTGAGCTCAAACCGTAGTTCCTTGTGCTCCTCTCCTCATTTTACATGAACACCAATGAGGAGTCGTACGTCCACCTACATCAGTTCTCTCGCATCTGCGGGATGATCCACTACCCTAACATTACGTTGGGTGTAGTGAAGATGACCACATTCCCCTTCAGCTTACAGGACAAGGCCCTCTATTGGGTCAATCATTTGAGAAAGCTTGTGACAATTTGGAAGGAACTAAAATCTGTGTTACTTCACAAATTTTACCCTCTCACACATCCCAACCAGATGAGAACCAGGATCAACAACTTCTCCCAGGCCACCCATGAGTCTATCCTTAAATCATGGGAGCGATTTACAGACCTACAGGAGAAATGTCCCCACCATGAGATACCGAGGACCAGTCTGGTCCAACATTTTTTCAGGGGCTTGAATGTAGAGAGCCATAGACTAGTGGATGTTGCATGTAGAGGATCACATTTTAACAGGGAAAGAATTTGGGATGGGTCCTCTCAAGCAGACACGAATGATCTTTCAGTTTGCTGATCGATCCATCAAGCGACCCTAAGGCTTGTTGGAAGACATTGTGGTAAAGGTACATAGTATACAGTTTCCCATCGATTTTGTGGCCCTCGATATGGACTCACATGCAACAATACTTCAGACCCCAATTATCATTGGACGTCCATTCCTGCATACTACATAAGTCGTAGTTGACTATGGGTCTAGGAAGATCATGTTCAACTTGAGAAATCACGGAGTTACAATAGACATGGACAATGAGCCAAAAATCGGATCTAATGAAATTCAGGAAGCCCTGCTTGAGATAGAATGTGACTTGATTGCAGAGTTCAGAGATACAAACCTCTTTTAATTGAAAAATGGACCCTGAAAATCCTCTCTCCTGAGGAGGGCTGGGTAAGTATGTTTGACACGAGCTCAGATGGCACTTGAAAGACATAATCTAATTTGTTGATGAATCTCTTTGATTGATACGATTGACGACAGTCCAAACATGATGAATATCATATAGAAAGAATTCCTGGCTATGGTTTTCACACTTGAGAAGTTCAGATCCTATCTGCTTGGATCAAAAGTTACCATCTATACTGACCACTATGTTATACGATACTTACAATAGAAGAAGGATGCCAAGCCTAGACTGATTAAATGGATCCTTCTCCTCCAGGAGTTCGACATCGAAATCAAAAACAAGCTTGGGGTTCAAAATGTGGTATCCGATCACCTCTCCATAATTGAGCAGTAAGAGCCTCCACTGAGCAGTGCACCCATCACAGGCACCTTTCTTGATGAGTTGATTTTAGCCATGGATTCACTCCCTTGGTATGCCGATATTGTAAAATACCTTATCTCTAATGTAGTTCCACAAGATTAGATGAAGATCAGGAAGGATAAGTTCTTGTCCGCTATCCATTTCTACCAATGGGAAGATCCTCTCTTATTTAGGGAAGGAGTATATTGCATTTGGCACAGATATATCCCTCAAGAGGAGCATCATAGTGTCCTCGAGCATTGTCATTCTCTCGAATCTGGTGGACACCACTTTGGAGATAGAACAACAATGAAAGTACTACAGTATGGCCTCTGGTGGCCTACACTATTCAAGGATGTTGCAGCATATGTCAAGCGCTGCACTAATTATCAAAGAATAAAAGGTATCCTCAAAAATAAATATTTAATGGCCTTAAAATTCATTCAGATTGCAAATGTATTCGATTATTGGGGCATCAATTTCATGGGACCCTTCCCAACAATCAGGGATAGGAGCACATCCTTCTTGCCATTGACTATGTGAGTAGTTGGGTTGAAGCTATCCACCCTCGAGCTACTCACAATCGTACAGTTTGTCTCTTTCTAAAATATAACATTGTCTCACGATTTGGAATTCTGAAGATACTGATATCAGGTGGGGGTAACCACTTCATTAATAGAGAGATTAAGAAAATGATGAAGGAATACGGTGTTGAACATCGAGTCGCATCTCCTTGTCATCCCCAGACCAATGGCATGGCTGAACTGTCGAATAGAGAAATCAAGACGACTCTGCTGAAGCTTGTGAAGCTAGATAGGAATAATTGGTTCCAATTCTTGGACTTTGTCCTTTGGGCATATGGGCATGTCTCCCTACCATCTTGTATATGGAAAACTATTCCACCTGCCCATGGGATTAATTCATAAATCATTGTAGGCAGTCGACATTTGCAATTTGGACTCACAAAAAGGTGGTCAAGAAAGGAAAGATGATCTTAATATGCTCCTTGAATTCTGAAACTATGCATATTATAGCACATTGATATACAAGGAGAAGGTTAAACGCTAGCATGACTGACACATCAGATGAAAGACCTTCGAGACTAGACATAAAGTGTGGCTATTCGACACAAAGTTGAAGATATTAATGGGAAAATTAAAGAGTAAATGGATGGGGCCATTCAGAGTGCAAGAAGTGCATGAAAATGGAAGCATTGTGCTATTAAAATTTTCTCCTAACGCACAACCATTTGTCATCAACGGTCAGTTACTGAAGCCTTACCTCAAGCATGACACTTTTCTGGCCATTGTCGATTCTGTCCAAGTGATATGCACTAAAGGAGCATCCACAACCTCAGCAACATCGAAAGATTCAGAGAATTCCACTCAAAAATCTTCCTTTAGTTTGCTTATTTTTCTTCTTTTCTTCTTTTCTTTTGTATTTTCTGCTCTGTTTTCCTCATTCATGGCTTCTATACTTAAGATATGCTTCATCCTACGTATAGGGAGGTAACGTAAATTGTTCATTCTCACCACATGTCTCCTCTCTTGTTGATATTCCTATCTATACTTAGGAATATCTTGCCCTAAGTATAGGAGGAAACAACTTGAATCATTACGAATGTTCGTTCCCACCCTCGACCCTCCCCGCATGTAGATATAATCTGCTATACTTAGGATTATAGTGGGATGGTCGACTTCTCATTCTTGCATTCCTTATTCTTTAGTCGCGGTATTACATACTCTTGTATACTTAGTACGAGTTATGTCTTTCCATTTCTCTTCGATCTATGAGGACATAGCTCAAGCTAAGTATAGGGGGATCGTATATATTATGTATATACTTCAGCCATAACTCGTACTTTCGCATTTTTATGAACATGGCTAAATTACTATTTATATACAAACATATACAATTCATTAATAAAAATATGCATATTAATCGTAAAATTATTTTTGTATATACTGATTATACAAGTAAAAATATTTGTAAGATGTTTGAAAATCTATTTGAAACATCTTTTGAAAACTGTTTGAAAAATATTTTATAAAATGTTTTCAACCTTTGTAAAAATATTTGATTTGTAAAACATTATTTTCTTTGTATAAAATAAGAATGTTTTGAAAACCTATTTGCAAATGGTTTGGAAAATAGGTGCAAAAATATTTGAAAAATCTATAATATTGTTTGAAAACCTTTGCAAAATGATTTTCAAATGTTTGTAAATGGTTATAAAAAGTATTTGTAAAAATTATTTTAGACTATAGTTTTCAAAATAGGTTGTAAAATCAATTTCAAATAAATTTGAGGAATATAGCCATCTTTATTAACTATATGTACGTATTTATAAAAAGTACCATATATCCTCTGTATAAGTAGAAACAAGTCTTGTAAATAATTGATGCATCTCCGTGTAAGTATTTGTACTAATTTTCTTAGACAAAATATTTTATCTTCAAAAATCTCTAAAAGTTTTCAAAATACATAAATTCCAAAAAATATTTGCAAAAATCTTCTTCAAAAATTGCATAAAAAACTGCAAAACTTTTTGAAATTTAATAAAAAGATAAAATTAGAAAATGATATCGTAAAAAGATTTTCTTGCATTATATATAGTCATTTGCATTTTTTGGAATAATATAGACAACTGAACAAGCCAAAATAATGTCCAGAGATTGGAGCTTGGAATAGATCTTAATACACCTAATTTCAGAGGGACCCATTGAGAACTGGAAGTGGTCATGTTTCAGGTCACCTTGAATTCACCCTTTAGGTTCCATGAGACTATGTTCATGAGTCAATTCAATGTGCTTCAATAGAACCCTTTATATCATCTGTACGACTCCTTAGACAGTGACTTGATTGGAAACCTCGCACCTGGCACTTAGCTCACCTTAGATGGACTGTTGAAAAATCTTGGAGTCTAAGTTGGGACGATGCAAGGTCGCTTAGTCAAGGGTGGCTCGAGAATCATTCTTGAGGATTACTGACATAGGTACTCTAACCTACTTCTTCTGGTAGCAAGGATATCTAGAGACTGGAGACGGATTGAGACAATGCTTCAGACAAGGAATGGTATACCAACGCAACTTTTCCAAGACCCCCAAATAGTGGGCGGAACAAAAGATGCCATATCTACTGAGGCATAAACAAGAATGCAGAAGCCATACAAAGTCAAAGAAAATATCCAAAGAAGTCTATACCAAAATTCCACCTAAAATTGAGCTTCAGAAAAGCCTGCTTCTTGGTGAAGATTCGGTTACACTGACCGACTTCACAATGGATTGAAGAATACAGTGATCCATTCCCACCTCTCTTCCCATTCCTATAACTTCTCTCCCCCACTCGGTTGTAAAGATAGAGAGTAAATGACATTAGAATGGAATATCTGTCTCCACGAGGACTAGTTACTAGAAGAGAAGATGCCTTGATGGTTCGATGGTTTTGTTTGGGAAGAGCTGAATGACAATCCCGAAATCTACCCGTTTAATTCAATCGGATTAACGATTGAAAATTTGTGTTAATTACATTGTAATCAGATAAATGAAGGATATGGAATTATCCTCAAGCGCATCACGGAAGCGTGATCGTCGTATCGGATACGACGAAGAACGACTAGTCGTACTAGTTGTTCGGTGCAGCAGAATTTAAAAAAAATTATTCGATGAAACCACATGATCCGAGAACCATTCTCAGATCGTTTCATCTATAACCACAACAAGTATAATGCAATACCTCTTGAAGCGTGGTTGATCGAGTCTCTAAGAAAACAGACCTCCTGTCTCAAGTCCGATCGTCGGTGAGACTGCTTGCGAGCGCGGGGATGAACCGTATTGTCCTCGCAATCCAAAAAGTTGATCCAAGCGTGGTTGCTTTTGATCTCGTCGCACGAGATCAAACGTCTCCTTCGTGGGCGTAGCACACCAAGAAGATGGAGAACCGAAGAACGTCGAAGCGGCGGCGCGGTGGCGATGGCGTCGACGATTCCCTCCTCTAGGGTATGGTGGACGGCCACCAATATTAGAGGGAGAGAGGGTTGTCGTGTATGAAGAAAGGGGAAGAGATAGCTCCAATAATAATGTAAAGAGAGAGCATGGTATGCCTCTCTATTTATAGGGTTTTGGGATCCATGGATCTCAATCCATGGGACACATAAAATCAATGGGTGAGATTGATTTATGTCAATCCAATAGTCAAGATTATTGTTGGTAAAACCAACAAATTTAGGTTAAAATATATTTGACAAAATCAAATATAAATTAGTCCTAAATCAAAATCAACAAATAACGAGAGAAGATACATGGAGATTCCATCTCCATATACCTTCCATGTGGACGCCCCCCCTTTCCTACTTGGAATAGGGTGCCGCCCACTTATTTCCATGGGGAGAGCAATCTCATGAATTTCATGAGATTGCATATCTCCATGGAAATATCTCTTTATTTATTTGTTGGGTTATTATTCTTCAAAAATAATTCACAATTATATTTGAGAATATTGCAATCTTGCCATGGAAAAATTGTGAATCATATTCACAACCCAAACAACATATAATTTACATTGTCAATTAATTATACAATGTTTATCCAATACACATAATAATTAGTCAACACATATAAATTATATTTAGCTCTTTCTAATACATTATAAATCACATTTATAATATATTATGAATAATTGGATATTTCTATCCACATTATTCTTATCCATAATAATTAAATCACATTTAATTATATTGGATGATTTCTTCATACTTCAAGATGATTAAATCACATTTAGTCATGATTTCTTTATTGCTTAGATCTTATGGAATTATTCTTGAACCCTTCAAGAATAATGCAATCTCTTCGCAGATACTTGGAGATAAGGACAGGGCGATTGTATTGTTCCACGTATAGTGACTTGGATGTTGAGATCATATCTCAAATCCAGAGCCCATGGACCTCCCACTGATGCTTGATCAAATCAAGACTGTAAACCTAATCTTCTCATTGCATTTGAATCTTATTCAGATCAATGTCTAGTTCATGGACTAAGATTAGGTCACTTCTCTAATGAGAGGAGTCACTAAAATCCAAACCTGTTTCATCACTCCCTCGGAATGGAAGCATCATGGTTATACAATCGTATATGATCAAATCACCCTCAGGTATTCCCAATACCTATACATCCTGCATATTGGAAGACTTATGATCATTCTGAAGATAAAGATCACTTTTGTACTCTCATCTTCAGGGTTAGATCATTTAAGTTTCTCAATCTTGGTCATTGGGATTTGGTATAGATCATATGCTTTCACAAAGCATATATATTACCTTCAAATTCATGCCATGCTTCCAAAGCATGACCAGCCTTGCTTCCAAAGCATGACGACCATGCATGGAATTTGTTCAGTCCCAATACCTCATGAGTGGGCTCATGTCTCCCGGTTCACAAGTGAACCCGTATGATCCCTTTGAGAGATCGTATTACTCATATGTCCTTATATGCACACCAGCTCGTCGGTGTATAGACCTTGGTTAGGTTATCAACCTATTGGTCTGCCAAATGTACACACTCAGACATATAGCAATACATCTGTCTCCGGTAAGAGCATGCATGCCTATGTTGTGACAGTATTCAACGTAGGTCTGTGGTTATCTCGATCTCGTCGAGTCAACCCATTGACTCGACTAATCTAACACCTATGAATCACTATTCCCATGCAGAGGAACTGCATCAAGAGGTCAGTCAGATATCAGCCATATGAGATAGGATTTCCATCTCCTACTTAGGCTGGAGATCATCACTTAATAATCATTTGATGATGCTTGATGAGTCCTCTATCTAATTCCTTAGATATTCGTCCAAGCATCAGCCTCTATGATTCATCCAATGAATCAACAGCTGTATGTTTATCAAGTTGGCCATCGTACATAACCCTTATTGTACAGAGGGACCCTATAGTGCATTCATTCATTTAATTTCAGAAAGGGAGTGAAAAATAATCAATAACTTGTATTGATAATTCATTCATTACAATAACATTTATTGTAGAAATGGTTCGCCCGGGGCTCACATTGCTAACAATCTCTCACTAGCCCTCAGAACCATTCGGGTACAATCTTTAAACCCATACTCATCACATGCTGGTCAAAAACCTTCTGTGTCAGAGGTTTGGTAAGAGGATCAGCAACGTTGTCGGCAGAGGCCACCTTGGTGATGATGATGTCACCACGCTTTTGTATCTCCCGAATGATGTGGTATTTCCTTTCCATGTGTTTGCTCTTTTGATGCCATCTGGGTTCCTTTGCCTGGGCAATGGCTCCCGTGTTATCGCAGAGTAACGGTATGGGAGTATCAGAGGAAACTACGCCACGCTCCAGGACGAACTTGCGCAACCACACCGCCTCCTTTGCAGCATCTGATGCGGCAATGTATTCGGCTTCTGTTGTTGAATCTGCAGTAGTGTTCTGCTTCTTGCTTCTCCAGCTCACAGCACCACCATTCAACAAGAACACGAACCCCGATGTCGACTTTCAATTATCTATGTCCGATTGGAAGTCAGAATCTGTGTATCCCAAGACTTGGAGATCACCATCTCCATAGACCAAGATGTAATCTTGCGTCCGTCTTAGATATTTGAATATGTTCTTTACTGCATTCCAGTGTTGCTCTCCATAGCAGGATTGGTAACGGCTTACCACTCCCACTGCATGGCAGATATCTGGCCTAGTACACATCATGGCATACATTAAGCTTCCTACGGTTGATGCATAAGAACATCCAGCCATGGCCTTCTTTTCCTCAACAGTTTGAGGAGCCATTCCTTTAGACAGGTGGATACCATGTCTTAAGGGTAGGAATCCTTTCTTAGAACTATCCATACGGAATCGTTCAAGAATCTTCTTAATGTATCCATGTTGTGACAATCCCAAAATCCTCTTTTCTTGGTTTCTGAACAACTTCAGACCTAAGATGTAAGAGGCTTCTCCAAGATCTTTCATCTCAAAGGTATGGGACAGCCAAATCTTCACACTAGTCATCATCCCTGTATCATTCCCAATGATAAGGATGTCATCTACGTAAAGCACGATGAACACAATGGCGCTCCCACTAGTCTTCTTGTATACACAAGGTTCATCAGGATTCTGCAAAAAATCATAACTCTTTATGGTTTCGTCAAATCTGATGTTCCAGCTACGAGAAGCTTGCTTGAGCCCATAGATGGATTTCTTCAGCTCGCATACTTTGCCATCCTCAGCCATGAAGCCCTGGGGCTGCTCCATGTAGATATCCTCCTCGAGGTATCCATTGAGGATAGCCGTCTTGACGTCCATCTGCCAGATGTCGTAATCAAGATATGAAGCTATAGCTAGCAGTGTCCTGATGGATTTAAGCATAGCCACAGGAGAGAATGTCTCATCGTAGTCGATGCCTTCTCTCTGTATGTAGCCCTTTGCTACGAGTCGTGCCTTGAAAGTCTCTACTTTCCCATCAGGTCCCCTCTTTCTCTTGAAGATCCATTTACACCCAACGGGTTTTACCCCTTTAGGTGGATCCTCTAGGGTCCATACACCATTCTTATGCATGGAGTCAATTTCTAACTTCATTGCTAGCATCCATCTTTCCATGTCTTGATCCGCGAGTGCTTCATCACGTCTTCTGCAGACTTTAATGCAGCAAGGAGAGCAGCACTTGTCAATTCCAGCTTGTTCATGTGGAATGACACTACAAAGTTATTGAAAGACTTGGGCAATGACAGCAGAATGAAGTCAGCTTGCATGTCTGCATCCATCGTTGCCCCAAGAGTCTCCAGCTCCGAGAAGTACCCAAACATTTTGAGTACATGTTCACGGACCGAAGTCCCTTCCTGCATCCTACAGCGAATGAGGTCTTTCATAACATTGTACCGCTGAGTGCGGTTAATGTCACCAAACATATCCTTCAGATTCTGCATGATTTCCTGGCAGGTACTCATCTCCACATGTTGCTTCTGTAGAACATTGGAGAGAGAACCTAGGATATCGCATCTAGCCAAGACATGATATTCATCATACTTGTCATTAAATACTTTTTCTTTTTTGGACTTAGGGTTCTCATGCTTGTCCTCGGAGAGCACATAACTTATGCGCTCAGCAGAGAGAACAAGCTCCAAATTACGGATCTAATCTGAGTAATTTGGGCCGGTCAATTGGTTGACCTCTAGAAGCCTACTAAGTGGGTTCAAAGACTTCATTTTCTGAAACTAAGAATGCACTATATTAGAATATGAAAGTATATTCAAAATTATAACATTTGATTAAGGTATTTTAAATCAAATTATTCTTGCATTGTCGACTTTGAAAGTTCATTCCCTTAATCACTTTCAAAGTAAGAGATATACTTACCGCTATATCTCTAGCAAGAATTGGGATCTCCTCTTTATCATTGTCACATCCCAATAATATGAGAATCTGCGACTCCTATAAAGAGAAGCGGGAACACATTCGGCCTTGCAAGTCCAACTTGCATTTCCCAATTCGGTCTTTAACACCCGGGCCCAACATCCCTTAGGCGATGTTGACCCGTCGTTAATTGAATCAACCGTCAACAGGAATAGTACTCGCTATGCGCAATCCAATATCGCCCCAATAATATGAGGATCCGATATTGGGGTCACTACGCATACGGCCTTACTCTTTCGAGAAGAAAAGAGCCCGATCCATATGCGCTTGCATACAGGAGCTGTCACTTCGGACATGCGTCTCCCATATGCAATCCCTGGCGACGAAACCCTTCACCTTGACGGGAGACCATGGATGTCACTTATGTGATCCTCCACCTCATATTCAAATTTTAATCAATTATCATGAATCATATTCATATAATTAATTCTTCCAAGGGAATTAATAACTCTAATCATATTAGAGTATTTTAATTGGACATAATCAATTTAATCATATTAAATTAATTATCAATCCAATTCAATCAATCAAACTTGATTATTTTACTTGAATATATATATGGTAATATCTCAAAATACGTGTTAATTCGAATTTTAATCATTAGAAAATACACCTTGATTTTCTCCGGCATTATATAGTCCCTACCCGCTGTCATGGCCAGTACCGACGAGAGTAGGACGGACCACATACGTTGCAACCCGCAACCCCAATGTTCTCCGACTAGACACCATATCCGCCTCGGGAAAACATAATGCCAGATATATCAATTTGTATTTTGAGATGATCATCGGTTTTTAAACTGAAATTGTATCATATAATAATAATCAAAACATTTTTGATTATAAGGAAATTTGCTACACAAATTCCCAAATCCTATTCAAGCATCAAGTTTGAAGATTGTGCTTCCAATTAAGATTTAGATCAAATCTAATCAATTAATTGGTTGAGGTCAAGTCAATTAGGTAAATAATCATGTTCCAATATTTCACAAATATTTTTCAAGATTATTTCACGAAATTAACAATTAATTTCACTAATTGACAATCACTTGATTCTAGATTAGGATTGTAATTTCAGCAGTGACCCCTACTCACTAAAATTAACATATCTCAACTAATTTAAATCCAAATTAGACAAACTCAATTTTCAAAGATTGCTAACTTGATTTAGGACAGAAGCCAAGTGAAGTTTCACGCATTTCGAGGCATATGATAACAGTAATTAACTCTTTAATCATGTTAAAATCTACTGTTCCCGCAACAGTACATACATGTTCATTAAAACAACCATATCTCGAGCATACGAAATCCGATTTACGCAAACTCAGATCCTATGGTTCATTGTTTAATGGGGAACAAAATACAAGTAAATAATTAGTGCTTAAACAATTTAAACATGGCCGAAATTATTTACTAAACAGATCTGCGAAATCAAATGCGATAAAAACATTCGCGACCTTAACGAACCCAAGTCGTCCTCAGTTTTTCGAATCATAATCGAAACCGTCGACCTAAGGCTCTGATACCACTTGAAGGATATGCAATTATCCTCAAGCGCATCACGGAAGTGTGATCGTAGTAACGGATACGACGAAGAACGACTAGTCGAACTAGTTGTTCGGTGCAGCGGAATTTTAAAAAAAAAATTATTCGATGAAACTGCATGATCCGAGAACCATTCTCAGATCATTTCATCTATAACCACAACAAGTATAATGCAATACCTCTTGAAGTGTGGTTGATCGAGTCTCTAAGAAAAGAGACCTCCTGTCTCAAGTCCGATCGTCGGCGAGACTGCTTGCAAGCGCGGGGAAGAACCGCGTTGTCCTCGCAATCCAAGAAGTTGATCGAAGCGTGGTTGCTCCTGATCTCGTCGCACGAGATCAAGCATCTCCTTCATGGGCGTAGCACACCAAGAAGATGGAGAACCGAAGAACGTCAAAGCGGCGGTGTGGTGGCAATGGCGTCGACAATTCCCTTCTCTAGGGTATGGTGGACGGCCACCAATATTAGAGGGAGAGAGGGCTGTCGTGTATGAAAAAAGAGGAAGAGAGAGAGCTCCAATAATAATGTAAAGAGAGAGAGCATGGTATGCCTCTCTATTTATAGGGTTTTGGGATCCATGGATCTCAATCCATGGGATACATAAAATCAATGGGTGAGATTGATTTATGTCAATCCAATGGTCAAGATTGTTGTTGGTAAAACCAACAAATTTAGGTTAAAATATATTTGACAAAATCAAATATAAATTAGTCCTAAATCAAAATCAACAAATAAGGAGAGAAGATACATGGAGATTCCATCTCCATATACCTTCCATGTGGACGGCCCCCCTTTCCTACTTGGAATAGGGTGCCGCCCACTTATTTCCATGGGGAGAGCAATCTCATGAATTTCATGAGATTGCATATCTCCATGGAAATATCTCTTTATTTATTTGTTGGGTTATTATTCTTCAAAAGTAATTCACAATTATATTTGAGAATATTGCAATCTTGCCATGGAAAAATTGTGAATCATATTCACAACCCAAAACAACATATAATTTACATTGTCAATTAATTATACAATGTGTATCCAATACACATAATAATTAATCAACACATATAAATTATATTTAGCTCTTTCTAATACATTATAAATCACATTTATAATATATTATAAATAATTGGATATTTCTATCCACATTATTCTTATCCATAATAATTAAATCACATTTAATTATATTGGATGATTTCTTCATACTTCAAGATGATTAAATCACATTTAATCATGATTTCTTCATTGCTTAGATCTTATGGAATTATTCTTGAACCCTTCAAGAATAATGCAATCTCTCCGCAGATACTTGGAGATAAGGACAGGGAGATTGCATTGTTCCACGTATAGTGACTTGGATGTTGAGATCATATCTCAAATCCAGATCCCATGGACCTCCCACTGATGCTTGATCAAATCAAGATCGTAAACCTAATCTATTCATTGCATCTGAATCTTATTCAGATCAATGTTCAGTTCATGGACTACGATTAGGTCACTTCTCTAATGAGAGGAGTCACTAAAATCCAAACCTGTTTCATCACTCCCTCAGAATGGAAGCGTCATGGTTATACAATCGTATATGATCAAATCACCCTCAGGTATTCCCAATACCTGTACATCTTGCATACTGGAAGACTTATGATCATTCTGAAGATAAAGATCACTTTTGCACTCTCATCTTCAGGGTTAGATCATTTAAGTTTCTCAATCTTGGTCATTGGGATTTGGTATAGATCATATGCTTTCACAAAGTATATATCTTACCTTCAAATTCATGCCATGCTTCCAAAGCATGACGACCATGCATGGAATTTGTTCAGTCCCAATACCTCATGAGTGAGCTCATGTCTCCCGGTTCACAAGTGAACCAGTATGATCCCTTTGAGAGATCGTATTACTCATATGTCCTTATATGCACACCAGCTCGTCGGTGTATAGACCTTGGTTAGGTCATCAACCTATTGGTATGCCAAATATACACACTCAGACATATAGTAATACATTTGTCTCCGGTCAGAGGATGCATGCCTATGTTGTGACAGTATTCAACGTAGGTCTTTGGTTATCTCGATCTCGTCAAGTCAACCCATTGACTCGACTAATCTGACACCTCTGAATCACTATTCCCATGCAGAGGACCTACATCAAGAGGTTAGTCAGATATCAGTCATATGAGATAGTATTGCTATCTCCTACTTAGGCTGGAAATCATCACTTAATAATCATTTGATGATGCTTGATGAGTCCTCTATCTAACTCCTTAAATATTCATCCAAGCATCAGCCTCTATGATTCATCCAATGAATCAACAGCTGTATGTTTATCAAGTTGGCCATGGTACATAACCCTTATTGTACAGAGGGACCCTATAGTGCATTCATTCATTTAATCTCAAAAAGGGAGTGAAAAATAATCAATAACTTTTATTGATAATTCATTCATTATAATAACATTTATTGTAGAAATGGTTCGCCCGGGGCTCACATTGCTAACAATAAATTCGAATCAATCAAGAACCACTTAATTAATATACCAATTAAATGCAAACGCTAATTTTTTTACTTAGGCAAGCCCAAGGTCAAACTCGGGGAGACAATTTTTTCCTTAGATTTATTTAAAGTTGATCTAGATGCTAGGTTTTCGGAGAGAAATATTCTTGGAATTTTTAAATGCAAGTGATAAATGCAAATGCAATTTCAGGCTTGTTCGAGTGCTAAAATATAAATTCCGATCAAATCATTCCAAAAATCCTCAAAAGTAGCCAAAAGATGGATAATACAAAATTAAGCTCCTGCATTTTTTTTTGAATTTTTTTGACTCAATATGAATTAATTAAGAATTAAATATGAATGTAGGGTTATTTACGTAAAAATAATTTTAATAAATACAAAATTAATTTATTTTCAAAGACTAAAATTATCATAGATACTTCTATATGAGATGAATCCAGGAAAATTACTAGACTTTGAAAATATTAAGTTCTGACTTATTAAAAAGGAATTTTTAAAAACACCAATTAATTTATTGCAACCTAGTTATGTGTGCAAAGGTGAAGATTTTTGGGCAAAAAGTAGAAAACGGTAAGACATAATTATTATGAATTTTTCGGAAATTTTTGGAGCAACAGATAGTTTAATATTAATTAAAGTTCACACAGAGGATAAAATATGCTATTTTTCACCAAAATAATTATATTAAATAAATCATGACTAACAAAAATTCAATCAAATATCCATAATGATCACCATCAGTACTTCTATAATGAGCTATTTTTGGAAATAATAAATTTATTGAAATGAATTTTAAATAAATATGCAAACACATGATGGAAAATGCTATACAAAATTAAAACAAACTAAATAAAATATTTTGATTGGACTAAAATGTAGTTACCTATACCTGAGAGGGTATTTATGCAAATGTCCCAGGAAGACAAGTGTGCCTCAAGTGCTTCCTGGAAGGCAGGGATGTGTGTGTAATCCGTTGTAGCTCTAAGGGTTTTTCTACTATTTCTCTACCAGGCACGTGCTATACATGTGCTTCATCTGATGGCGGGAGCCTTCAGTGTTTTGCGAAGATGTCGGGAGGTTGCGTGCAATTTGACCAAAGTCACGTGCCTCGCACGTGACTTCAGAAGAATAAATCCCTTTCGAACTTGAGGATATCGGGGTCTCCTTAGGGATGAGCATGGGCTGGGCCTGGGTCGGGCCCTACAGGGCCCAAGCCTAGGCCCATTTATGTTTGTGGCCTTTGGGCAGGCCTAGGCCCACTAATTTTTTTTGAAGGCCTAGGGCCAACCCCAACCCAATCATTATGGGTCGGGCCTGGGCCGTGCCGGCCCATAATGTCTCAAAAATCAATTGGGCTTGGACCGGCCCAAAACTTATGAGTCTAGACTTGGTGGACCCATAAACTTGGCGTACCCACATTTGATTATTTTGATTGTAATCTTCGTTATGAAGTATTTATTAGTTATTTAGGTCTTTATTATTTATTTATCCTATTGTTTTGCATGGATTTGGTCATATCTATGATTCTACAATATCTAATGGAAAGAGTTTCATAGAGATATTATAGAAATATGTGCAAATAATAGTAAACAAACAGATCGAAAATGTACCTCAAGTGGATAATCTGTCGATGTCATCAACTCCCTCATTAAATCCAGATGAATATGTCGAAGTGATATATAATAGTCTATACACATATGGGCTCTATGAGGGCCAGGTTATCGGGCCTAATTTTAGGCTTCTATACGGGTCGGGCTATCAGGCCTAATGGGTTGGGCAGGGCTAAGCCCAAGCACGGCCCAATTATTAAATGGGCCTACATCTTTGGCCCAAGCCCATCCCATAAATAATTCAGGCTCGGGTTGGGCCAGGCTATGCGGGTTGGGCTACGGGCCGGGTCGGGCCTCGGGCCGGGTCGGGCCGTCCCAGCCTAATGCTCA
This sequence comes from Ottelia alismoides, assembly GCA_037367405.1. Lineage (NCBI taxonomy): Eukaryota > Viridiplantae > Streptophyta > Magnoliopsida > Alismatales > Hydrocharitaceae > Ottelia > Ottelia alismoides. The sequence goes on along the minus strand of JAZKJV010008257.1, from coordinate 173,054 downwards.
TCCCTAGGTCTCCTGTGTGATGAAGGTGGGGGCAAAACATTGTCCGATCGCTAAACGGTTGGTCGGTATGGGCTAAGGCGCGGTGCGAGGGAGGCTGGTCGTTCAAAGCAAGGCTGACCGGCTACCGGATGAGCTCGAAACGTGTCGATTGAAGGCATCATGGGTCACTCGTACGGGCAATGCAGATGGGAAGAGGGGACAAGATAGAAGGGCCTACAGTGGCTCACGGTTGGAAGGCGTGACGCCGGAGCGGGAGTCGGTGACGAGCGTTGAAGGTGAGGTAGAGGATCTTGGCATCGAGGGTCGACCAACACCCAACAGGAGCTCAGTGAGGGTGAACGGAGGATCCGAATGGTCCCCCCCAGACCTGTGGCCCAGCTGACACACAACCGAGCATTGGGTGGCTCGACTACGGCTTTGGTGTGGTTCGGGGCTGCAGGAAAAGTGAGTTGACGAGGCTGCGCACTCGCATGCAGGAGGATGCTCTTGGCGGTGGCGACGTGAAAGGCGACATCGAGTGCGCGCACGAGTGATGGTTGAACACGAAGGTGGAAGAGTAGAGTTATGGGTTGGTGATATGAAACGGAGGACCATCGATGGTGCCTCGGTGAGGCTGCGTGCGAGAATGGAGCGAGCAGTGGGTGGAGGATGAAGGTTAAAAGGAGATGGAGGTGGTGAGTGGTGTCGTGGTGGTGCAAAGAAGGTAGCGGAGTCGTGACGGACAAGAAGCAGTAGCAAGAATAAGAAGAAGAAAAATCATAAAAAATAAGTCATACTCCCAGAAAAATCATAAAAAATGTAGTTAAAATAAAAAAGAAATAACAAGAGGGGTCAAATCAAAAAGTGGTCAACATGAACATTGATCGTCTTAACGAGATATATAACTTTGTGAAAGACTGAAATTCAAAATAAGTCATATGTACAAAGTGTATTTTTGAGTGGTATCTTATACGTACAAAATACCACATTTTTATATTTTACATTTTTGTCATTTTAAAAAAATCCAAATAAATTTAGAAAAAATATAAAAGAGATATTGAAAACGTAATTTATTTTTTATATTTCTAATAATAATGAAAATAAAAAGATAAAAATGGAGGGTAATTTGGTCAATGTGTACAATATACAATATGGGCCCAAAACCCAAGTTTCACATATGATATCTGATTTTTATGAAATTAATCTTATTTTAAAGGTCTTTGAATGTGTATTACTTTAAAAGTTAATAGACCTAAATCGGACACGGTATGAGAGAGATATGTGGATTTTAAGGTTTTTATTCCCAAACTATGGCTTGAGTTTTATTGGTCAATTTTACACGTTAGTAATTCTTTGATAGTTTTCCTTAATTAGTGTTAGTGATATATACACTATAGAGTTGATTTATTGGATTTGGAGTTAGTATAAAATAGATACAAAAAGGTGAATTTGGATAATATACATGTGAATATTTATAATTGAATTTGGCTCCTTATTTAATGCAAATATGAATGCTAAAATACAGATATTATTTACACATGCATGAATGTTAATTATGCAATATAAGTGATGAAATGCAACTAATTAGTTGAGAACAAAGCTCTATTTTCAACTTTAGAGTGATGAATCACTAACTCATCACTGAACAAATCCACACACATGGTTCTATCATTTCAAGGTAGCAAGAGTATGCAATTGTGAGGAGGGTTATGCCCAGGCCATGATTTGGACTGGATGATAGGGTATGAAATCTAAGGGTTGTTACATCACACTTCCCGACTTTAATAAGGTTCCGAACACTTCATTAATTCGAAGAACTTCTCTGAGCTCCAAACGTTGACTTTATCACGGACAAGTTTAAAAGTCGACGATTATTCCAATTTATTTCTTTTTCTTTTCTTTATTTTTTTTCACTTTCCACACTTATCGCATAAGTGTTTGCTATGGACTAGCAAAAGCAAGTATAGGGGTGATGAATCTCCATTTCATCACCTTTATTTTATCATTTTGGCCTTAAAAATCCTAGCTAATCCATGTAAATAGTATTATCTCATACATATTAACATCCATTATTTACCATTTATTGTATATAAAACATTGTTGTAATGCCAAAATTATAGAATAAAGAAAAGAAAAGGAATAAAATATCAAAGGTGTTTTATGACCTAAACCTCAAGACCAGGTCAAGAATTGAGTTGGTAGGTAAGGAATAAAGCAGGGGAAGATAAGTGCCAAAAATCACATAAAACCTATTCTTTTAATTCATCTATGATGAATCTACGACTCTCATTCTTTATTCTTTTATTTTAGCTCTTATTTTTAGCAAAAACACTTGTAAATACCTATAAATACAATAAACTTAGCATTTGGCATGCCTTGGTTAATAATGCATAAATAATAACTATTTTTTTGTAAAATAAGAAAATAAATAGAAAATAAAAAGAATGATGTATTTATAATAAATACAGAGTGACCTAAACCCTAAGAGAAAGTCAAGTGACCTGATCGCAAATAAAAGAAGTAGAGAGAGATAAGGGTACAGTATCTATTATACACACTTGTATATAATATATATTTATTTATTGAAAAAATAAAAATATTTTATTCAGTCCTAGAAATAATATAAAAATAAAATAAAAATTCAGAAAAAAATAAAAATAATATCACCAAACCTTGTACATAATACATATATATACTACATTCACTATTTATTTTATACCCTTAATTAATTTGTAAAAATTAAATAAAAATTATTTAAAACTCCTAATATTATGTTGTAAATAAATAAAATATAAAATAAAAGTATTTTTTAAAAAAATAATAAAATAAAAATATGTGTACATAATACATACGTATATTATACCTATATATAGTACTATATAATGTATATACATTGTTTTGTTTTTCATAAAAATAAATAAAAATAAAAAATGGTTTATAAAATAATAAACACTTTTCATTTTATATACTTTTTAGTTTAAATTAATCTACTATTTTTAATTTAATTTTTCTTTTATTTTTGTAAATTATGTCCTCATTGGTCCACCTCAGACCGTTAACATCTGTCAACGTTCTCTTCCATGTCGGGTCGGGTTGCACCCTTCTTGTCGGAGCCTTTTCTTCAATTTTTCACATATGAACCTGACCTCTTCTTGAATCAATCCATGCGCCCGATTGAAGCCCGAACATCCGTGATCCTCACGGATCCCTAGGCACAGCCGGATTTGAATGATATGGGAAGATTCGTAAGCGCATTACGGAAGTGTGATGATCAGTCAAATGCAATCGGGAGTGAATAGTCGCACTAGTTGTTCTGGACAGCATATTTTTTAAAAAAATTAATGTTATGAAACCACATGATCCAAGAACATTTCTCGGATCGTTTCATCTAAACCACAATTAGGTATTATGATTACCTCTTGAGGCATGGTTGTGATCGTGTCTCTAAAGGAAGAGACCTCTTGTCTCAAGTCCGATCCAACGGAGGAGACTTTTGCGTGCGCGTTGATGAGATATGTGCTCCTCGCATTCCATGTTGATGATACAAGCGATGAATCTCCTGATCTCGTCACATGAGATCCGATGTTTTCTTCACAAGTGAGATGCACTGAAGGAGATGAAGATCCACAACCAGGCAATCCAACATCATAATGACGATGTTGCGGCAATGGAGACTTTTTCAAGTGCTCCATGGTGGACGGCTACAATGAGAAAGAGAGAGAGTCTTGGCGTGTAGAGAATGAGAGAGTGTGAGAGAGCATGTCGATTGATAATAATTTGAAGAGCAAGGGATGCCTCTTCTTATATAGGGTTTTGGGAGTCCATGGATCCCAATCCATGGATATCACATAATCCATTAGTGAGATTGATTTGTGTTTCTTTCAATGGACATGATGTTGTTGTAAAAAACAGAACAACAATTGATTAATTTATATTGATAAATCAATATAATTAATTTCAAATTCAAATCATTTGACTTGTATTGAGATAATGAGGAGACTAACCTCATCCCCTAAAAAAGGGGGACGGCTACTCAATATTCTCATGAGATCTCATTTTCTCATGAAATCTCATTATCTCATGATATCTCCAAGATTTACAACAACATTTGATATAAATTATCTCATAAAATAATTCACAATTATCTTATGAACATTGCAATCATTCCATTGGAAAAAACGAATCACGTTCATAACCCAAAATAAAATATAAATTATATTTTCAATTAATCATGCAATGTGAATCCAATTCACATCAATAATTAATTAACAAATATAAATCATAATATATCTGATTAATTTGGATAATACTATCCACATTATTCATATTCATGATAATTAAATGACATTTAATCATCTTGGATCTCTATTCTCATGTGCCCAAATAATATGAATCACATTCACATTATTCTCGTCTTTGATAATTAAATCGCATTTAGTTATCTCAGATAACTCTTCTTATAATATGAATTAAATTCATATGATAATCAAATCACATTTAGTTATCAATTTTCTCAATACTCGAATATATAATATCAACAATGAAATTATCCATGAACTCTTTAAAGGTAATGCACTTTCTCCGTGGATACTTAGAGATAAGGGCATAACAATTGTATTGTTCCATGTATAGCGACTTAGATATTGAGATTACATCCCAAATTCAAATCTTGCGGACCTCCCATAGATGTTTGATTAAATGAAAGTCATATATCTAATCTTCTCATTATATGCGAATCACATTCAGACCAAGGTCCAATTTTTGGAATAAGATCATATCACTTCTCTATGAGAGGAGTCACTAAAATCAGACCTGTTTCATCACTCCCTCGGAATGGAAGCATCATGGTTATACAATCGTTTATGATCACATCACCCTCAGGTATTCCTAATACCTGTACATACTGCATACTAGAAGACCCAGAACAAACCCAAAGTTTTAGATCTCTTTTAGACTATCTCCTTCATAGTTTTTATCATTAAGTTTCTCATTCGATCATTAGGGAGTTGGTATCGATCATATACTTTCCAAAAGCATATATCATACCAAGGTGTTGATCATATACTTTCCAAAAGTATGTCAAACCTACAAATTTAGTAAACGTCCAAAGCAAGATGACTGTGCACGGAATTTGATTCTTCCCAATATCTCATGAGTGAGATCATGTCTTCCTGTTCAGTAAATGAACATGTGTGATCCCTTTGAGGGATTATATTACTCATATGCCCTTGCATGCACACCTGCGCTCTAGTGTACAGACATTGGTTAGGTCATCAACCTATTGGTCTGCTAAATGTGCATGCTCAGACATATAGTAACACATCTGTCTCCGGACAGAGGATGCATGCCTATATCGTGATAGCATATGATATAGGTTTTCGGTTATCTCGATCTCGTTAAGTCAACTCTTTGACCTAACTTATCAAACACCTCCAAATCTCTATTCCTATGCAGAGGACCTGCATCAAGAGGTCAGTTAGATATCAACCTTTATGAGAAAGGATTGCCATCTTCTACTCAGACTGGAGATCATCTCTTAATAATCATTTGATGGTGCTTGATGAGTCCTCAATCTAACTTTTTAGATATTCATCCAAGCACCAGCCTCTATGATTCAACAATTGAATCAATAGATGTATGATCATTAAGATGGCCATGGTACATAACCCTAATTGTACTAAGGGACCTATTATGCAAATTAGTTAATCTTCATTTCAGATATGGGAATGATGTTCGCAATAACATTTATTGCATAATGGCTCGTCGTGGGCTCGCATGTCCAACTATCTCCCACTAGCCTAAAGATCCATTAATGGGCTGATCTTTAAACCTACACTCATGTAACAATCATAGGCTACATATAAAAATAGCTAGGAAAACTGATCAGTCACTCTGTTCCAAGAGACTACGCCAAGTCCTTTTACGCACTTGCATATCCCTCGGCAGCAGTGCTCGTATCCAATGCGAATGTTGCATCTTATGCAACCAATACTCATTTTTGTTTGTTATAGTGTCTGTGACACTATAGCTTAATAATTATTGTAACCAGTATTTCAATAATTCTTATCAGATTACCCTTATTCCTGGAGATCTCTATCTCCTAAGGTTTCTACAGTGAAGACCTTTTAGATCACTATCTATAAAGTCTTAAGTTCTTGAAGATAAGACTTATAGATCTTGTCATCTTTGAAGATATTGTTATTACTGCAACCAAGTGTTTTATCTCCATAGCAGGATTAGCAACAGTTTGCTACTCCCACTGCATGGCAGACATCTGACTTTTGTACACATCTAGCATACACTCAGCTCCTCGTAACCGTTACACGAGGGCAAGCAGTTCTAGCATTTACTTCATCAACTCCTTGAGGTGATATCCCTTCAAATAGGTCAGTATCATATCTTAAGGGAAGGAAGCCTTCCTTGGGGTTTTCCAAGAATGGAATATGTTCAAGGTGTACTACAAATGTGATGGTCCTAATACGCTCTTCTCTTTTTTGCTGAACAACTTCAAAACTAAGATCTAAGAGGTATCCTTGAGATCATATCTCAAGGCATGGAATAGCTAGTTTATAACACACTCGTTATTACCATTATATCATTCCAAATGATTAGGATATCTTCTATATTTAGCACTATGAACATAGTGGCACACCCACTAAGCTTCATATGGTTCATCAAGCTTCTATCTGAAATCATGACATTTATAATTTCATAAAATCTAATATTCCGACTAAGAACATTATTTGAGTCCATTGATGGAGTTCTTTAGCTTGCACACCTTGCTTTCCTCAACTATGAAGCCCCAGAGCTACTTCATGTGAATATCCTCAGAGAGGTATTCATAGAGGAATGCAATCTTGACTTCCATCTTGAAGATGTCAAAGTCAAGTTGTGTAGATATAGTTAGCAATATTTTGATGGGTTTAAGCATGGTCGCTATAGAGCAAGTCTCATCGCAAGTGATGTCTTCTCTTCGGTATGAATCTTGAGGATACGAGCTGCGCTTTGAGGTCCCTACTTTCTCATCAGATTCCCTATTTCTCTTGAAGATCCATTTACACCTTAACGGGTCTTACCCATATAGGTGGATCCTCGAGGATCCATATACCACACTTGTATATGAAGTCTACTTTAGAATTTATTGCTAACATCCATTTTTCCATGACATGATCTTTATAAGCTTCATCACATGAAGTCAGATCATTATCAGATTTAACTGACAAATGGAATGCATCCTCACTCCAATTTCAGGCTCATTATCTTCTGAAGATTAAATGAGTTCCTTCACTTCATTTTCATCTTGATTCTCAAGAGAGTCATCTTCTAACAATCATATCATTAGATATGAGATCTTTTAAGAATCTCAAGGTCATAAAGTAGGTATCCAATACCATCCTTTATTTTCCTAATGAAGTAACACTCTTTATGCTAGATTCCAGCTTACATTCATGGAATCTTATTAAGGATATATATTGTAGTCTTTACTACATATATACCTGGAAACTAAGATATAATTGTGCTAATATTCATCATTGATCAAATCATGTCACACATGATCGATTGTATCTCCCTACAACTCTATTGAGTTTAGGTGTATTAGGAGAAGTGAGATAGGAACTGATGAATCCCAATTCATCACTTTTTATTCATTTATTTTAGCCAGAAATCTTAGCCAAATACCACGTAAATCATTGTAAATATCATAAGTTGTCAAAACACATGCATCATGTAAATATGCATAATTAGCATGTTTTGTGTCAAAATAAAGGAATAAAGAAACACAAGAAAAATAGGGAAATATTTAGAATAAATATTGAGTGACCTAATCCTAAGGGAGGGCTCAGCATGAGCCTGACCGCAAAAGAATCCAAGTAGAGAGAGATAAGGTCAATCATGGTGTACATAATCCTATGTATTTAAATAAATTTATTTTCCTCAAAATAAAAATTAAAAAGTGTTTCTCATATTTTGCACATATTTGTAAAAATAAAACTAAAATAAAAATGGGAAAAATAAAGAAAAATAAAAATAAATAAAATTCTCTCTCATCAGTGTACATAGACCATGTATGAAAAACAAAATGTCTATTTATTTTCTCCTTGTAAATAATTAATAAATCCAATAAAAAATGTTTTTATACTCCATATTTTATGATGTATATAAATAAAATAAAAATCAGAAAAATAAAAACAAAAAGAATAAAAATCATTTCCCACCTTTTATATGTACCATGTAGATATGTATATAGAACTATTTATTTAACTCATGTAAATAAATCATAAAAATAAAATAAAAATACCATTTTATTCCAAATTTTATGTTGAAAATAGATAAAATATAAAATTGGAATAACAAAAATAAACAATTAAAAATAAAAATCGAAAATACATATGTGTATATACCTATATATAATAATAATATAATGTAAATACATTATTTATTTTTCAAAAAAATAAATAGAAATCACAAAAAAAAATAATTTGAAAAATAATAAACATTTTTCATGTTTAAACTTTTTCGAAATAAAATCATTTACTAATTTAAAATGTTTTTTTCAAATCATTAATAAATGGTGGCCTCCCATTGGTCCACGGGGGATGTTGACCCCCGGTCAACTCCCCCCCCTAGACCACTCGTCCGCGGATCTTGCCCCCAACCCGATTTCTTAGATTTTTGTAGGCTTGATCCGACCACCATCCATCGAAACCCCGGGCTTCGATTACGCTTGGTTCATTCCTGATCCACGCCCGGTGATCATTTTAGGGATCTGTGCCTCGCCGAACCCTGCCCGACTCCATTTTAGCCGGACCCTTTCCACTATATAGCTCAGCTCCGCCGCTCTTCTCAGATCATCTTTGGCCTCCGCCTTCCATCCCAGGACCTCCATTACCCTCCTTAGAGTGACAGCTATCCGAGGGTGGTGTCGCGGCAAGGAGGGAGCGGCCCCAGCCATTGATCCGGCGACTTGCGCCGTCGTGCTCCGCCACCGAGCGAGCCCAGCCTCTGGCCCCAACGAGCCATCGAGGCAAAGACCCCAGGAGCTCCGTCAGCTTCAGCACAGTCGACCTCAGCCTTCAGGTACCTTCGATTCACCTTAGGTTCGCCTAATTTTCGATTTCACCCAAATCGCGTCGCCGGCCTCGCCGGCCGATTCCCGCCTATCCTACCTTCCATTCGCTCATCTGACCATCGACTCACACTCACAAGACTCCTCCCTACATTCTTTGAATCTCCGATCATCCTGTCTCGCCTCGGAGCAGGACCTCATGTCTCCTCCGTCGTCGCTTCGCCGGAGACCACGCTCTGCCCCCTTCCGATCACCCATTTCACCCACTGACGGGTCGAGGCACTTTGCCCTCACCCAGGTGTCCTTCTGTGCAGTTTGCAGGTCAAAGAGACCCCATCTTAGGGTCCAACATTTCGAGCATAGGAGCTTCGCTCCTCCTTCGTCGCCGGAGCTACCCGGAGCTTCCCAGCTTCATCGGAGGTGCCCACCAGCTGCAGAAGAGTCCGAGCAACCTTCTACACATCTCAGCAGCCCAGGAGGAGGTCCAGCGCGCACGGATTGAGCCAACGAACTTCGCCGGAGTCGAGTTCTTCCAGAGTCCTCCAGTACCGTCCGATCAGCCCCGCGTGCCATATTAGATCGTGTCCATCTGTTTGCGAGGAGTTATCAGCAGTCCGATCTTCATAGGGCTTTGATTCAGACCGTTCATCGGCGAAGGGGTAGCCATGCATATCAGCCATCAGATCAGCACGTGGCACGCCCTCGTCCGTCAGATCTGAATAATAGGGGTAATTTCACTTAGGCCCCTCTTTTTATTGCATTTATAATTTAGTCATGTAAATATTTAGTGTAGTTGTTTTAATTTTGGATAAATTACACTGTGGACCTTGTGTTTACTTTATTTGCATTTTAATCCTTGTCTACGTGGAACACGTGCATCGTCACGTGATATTTTGGAACATTTTTCATGTATGGGCTTGGGGTTTGTTTGTGTTATGAAATGAAATTAAGTTTTGGATATTTGCATTATACCCCTGTGCATGAATTAATTCAAACATGTGCTGATTGTTTGGCTTTTTTACATTTTCCACCCTAAGGTTTTAGCACGTATTACGTTTAAGCCCCTGGAAGTATATTTCTTTGCACTTAGGTCCTTGCTTGTTGTGCCTTGTTTTTATTGAATAAAATATCAAATCAAATCCAAATTAGGTGAAATTTGGATACGTGGCTCCTGCCACTGTGTAAAAAATTCTCTAAATTTTTGGGACATTTTCGAGGCTTTTTACTATTTTAAAAAATTCAAAACACATATTTTTTATTACTGTCTGACTTGAAAAATCAAAGAAAAATATAAAAATTTCTTTAAAAATTCCTAAAAAATTAATGATAGTTAATTTTCATCTTTTCTAGTTTCTGTCAAATTTTTAGCTTATTTGGATTTATAAAACCCCTAAAAATTAAAAAACTCTAAAAATATTTTAAAAATCATTAAACATTATATAAAAATAAAAAAAAATATAAACCCTTTTTCTGTAGATTAGTTTTTATACATATTTTTCAAAAAAATTGTCTCCATATTTTTTTTAGATCAATTATATTTTTTTTAATTGACCTTTCAAGTCTGGCTGCACAGTGAGCACTGTTTTTCTCCTTTTCGATTTTTAGAAAATCAAATAAAATTGAAAAATTCACCAAAACACTTAAAAATATAAAAAATAAAAAAAACAATTTTATTGAATTTTTGGAGTATTTTTGGGTGCTTAAATAAATTGTGGTTGTTGCTTGTTTATATGTTATATAATTAAAAACACAAAAAATTTAAAAACAATTAAAATCCACCAGAATTATTTTCATTCTTTATTTTCGATTTCGACTACTTCGTAGGCCGCAAGACCATCCCGTGCTCCTTGAGTCCGACCCTAGCTATGCTAGGTTAATAAAATTAGCGAGGATCGCTTGTGATTTTCATTGTTTGATCCTTTGATTTGATGGTTCCTACCTTTTTCTTGATCGACTGATTCCTTTCGATCCGGGTCACAACGACCCGAGAGTGATTATTTTTACCTCACCCGGATTGAGTGCTAGAATTTTTCGATCATCAGAATGGCGTCGTTGTTGGGGAGCACGGCTTAGTAGTCTTTTCAATTTTTTTCACGGTTTTCTTTTCGCGGCTTTTTGTAGATATTTGTAGATATATTTTTCTCTACTTTATTTGTATTTTTTTTCTGGACTGGCATACTTTTGTTTCTCTTTCTTGCGAGGACTCGAGGACCGAGGTGGCTTTTTCGGAAGCCAAAGCAACCGCGAGAGTCGGTGGCGGCTTCCTTCTCTATGAAGCCGCAGGAGAGCGCGAGTAGGAGGACTGAAGTTCGGGAGCCGTGGAATAGCCGTGAAATAACCGTAGAATAGCCGTAGAATTAGCTTAGTTTATTTTTCAGCAGAATTATTTTATTGTAATAATACAGGGACTCAGACTTGGATACTTGGTTGATATCGGGGTCTGTTTCTCTGAGCACCAGTGTGCTCGGGGGACCTACTCACCGCGATTTTCACCGGTTTTGGATTTTTGATCGTTTATTTACTGCCTATTTGATTTACACGGTTTTAGCCCTAGCTTAGGAGTTTTCTTTCACTGTGACGTAATTAATTAAGGCCCAATCCATAATTATCTGCATGTTCCTATAGATCGATAATTGGACTTAATTAATTAAATCACAAAGAAAAAGTCGGATTATTTGAGCTCTAGTCCAAGTGCCTTGAGAAGTCACATACAGCGCGTGTAGGATCCGTTGTGGCGGACACCGAGTGGCTCCCAAGATAGGACTCCGGACTTAAGCTTGAGTACCCGACTACTGTTCTTCACGAGTAGAACTGCTTTGTATAGGGTCGGTTTTTACGTGCATCATATAGGTAGTTTTTTATTCTGTCTTTATTTTATACGCGGATCACTCTACATGTAGACTGTTGGAGTCAGGTACGCATTTCTTACTCTGCATGCATCATTGATTCCTGCTCATCGGCTTTTTCATCTTCTTGCCCCTATTTTGGACTTAAAATAATCAGGAGAACCGAAAAATTCATTAGGCGTTGTTCGATATAAAAATTCCTAAAAAACAAAAACTATAAAATTGGGACTGCTAAACAAACTTGACCCTAAAAGACGCCTCACCTAAAAATCTGTCTTGGGGAGAGCAACCCCCTCATTATCTGATTTGATTGCGCGAGAAAGTGACCCGCACACTAGGCTAGAGCCACAGCCGAGCCCCGATCAGACTACCGACCTTTTATACGGGACAGTCTGGTTGGCGGATTGGATTCCTATCAGGTCACGTAACCGCTCTGATATCCTGACATGATCACCTAAATAAAATTGACAAGATAATTGATCGAGCTCTTACGGTCTTCAGCTCAGCATGGAGCAGGTGAATCCGGGGGTTTGTTTACTCATCTTGTTTGTTTTCCAGATCTCATCTGCCCGACTCGCCAGATCAAGATGATGGGCAGGAGGTCTCTTAGGCAACCTCTGGCTGCACCGCTTTTTAGCACTCTAGCCCGTTCATCTAGGTTGGTTCGTGAGAGTCCAGACCTGCTCTCCGAACCCGAGTTTGATTCCGCCCTGTTCCCCCTTGACCGCCCTTCTTCTATTCCTGAGTTGCCAGTGCCAGATGTGAGACAGCAGACAAATGATATTTCGGCACCTGAGTTTGGGTCTTTTGCCATTGCAGAGACCATGGCCAGCAGCGAGGAGCGCACCGAGGGTTAGAGGCGTGAGACGACCACGTACGTTCTGGACCAGGGTGCGATCGACACCACCATGTTAGCCTCCCTTGAGACGATGCAGTGACTGGGATCAGGGGGCTTTCATGGTGGAGATGAGGAGAGAGATGGATAAATTGAGAGCCGCAGCAGACCAGCTGCGAGCCGAGGGGCGGAGGGGTCCAGATCAGCCAGAGCAGCCGGCAGCAAAGCCGAGACCGATGCGGGAGTTGCACAACCTCGGATCGACACTGACACACCGGTGGGTGGTTCTTCCGGCTATCGTAAGGGACTTCAAGTTCCCCCCGAACACACTTCAGCTACTCCCCCTCTTCTACAGGCTTGCCACTGAGGAGCCCCATCTTCATCTCCAGGAGTTTGAGATGATCTGCAGTACCGTCCGTGATCGGCAGGTGGACGAGGATACCATCAGGATGATCGTTTTTCCTTTCTCCCTGGCCGATAGAGCATCCAACTGGCTGAAGCACTTAGGGAGATCTGTGTATACCTTGGAGCAGCTCCGCACCGAGTACTTGAACAAGTACTATCCACTCGGGCGGACCAATGCAGCGAGGGCCCTAATCAGCAACTTCTCCGTGCTCCCTAACGAGCAATTCCATGAGGCATGGGAGAGGTTCCGTGAGCTTACCGACAGATGCCCGCACCACGACATCACGAAGCCGAACCTTCTGTGGGTTGACACCAGAGCTGCAGGGCCTGGTGAATGATTCTTGTGGCGGTTCCTACTTCGCCAAGGATGAGGATCAGGTCTGGGCTATCTATGAGGAGATGGCTGATAACTATACTATGATGTCCCAGGCCCGATTTTACACTCAGGGGCGCCCACAGCCACAGCCTGCACAGTTTCAAAAGTACGGGTCCATACTAGTCCTTCTACTTCGTCCGCGGTAGCCGCATAGGCCGAGTCTACAGCCGCAGACATGGGGATCATCAACGAGAAGCTGGACCGGATCGAGCTGATAGAGAAGAAGTAGTGCCAGGGCATATCTCAGATGGATCAGATTGCACAGATGCTGAGTGATCTGAAGACACAGGTCATGTGTCTCCAGGAGGCACAGACGGCCTCTCAGCCCCGTCTTCAGTCACGAGGAGATACGAGCGACAGCGGTAGCTCGTCCCAGCGCTCCAGTCAGCCTAGACAGGTTCACCTTGTACATACGGAGCCGTACCAGCAGTTGCAGCCTTACTACCAGTCGCCACCATCCCTAGACACTCAGATGGTGGTCTACCAGCCGGATTAGCCCCTGACAGTACTCCCGCCTCCCTCCTACGAGCCGGAGTCGTTAATGGATGTCAACGGGATTTGGTACGACCGACCCCAGCCCGATATCCGACGAGACCATCCCGAATTCCGTTGGTCAGCCGTCGATGCCAGTTCCCAGCAGCAGCCTCTAGTTCAGGGTGGCCAGTACGACCATCAGCAAGAGCATCAATAGTCCCAGCCCCAGTACACCAACAGCAGCAGCAGTCATCCCAGTATGGCCCTCGTCCCTATCAGTAGGGATAACTGTGGAGGCGAGATCAGCCTCCACAGCCACAGTATCATCCACAGCAGTACCCCTCTCACCCGCACCAGCATCAGCAGCCTCACTACCAGCGAGGCCACCCATCAGGTTCTCATGGGCCAGCCTATGAGAACCCCACTTTAGACGACCTAGCCCGCCTCATGACAGAGCAGCATGCTACCTTTAGATGGGAGATAGACGAGTTCCACCACGAGATGCGGAAGATCGCGAGAGGGAAGGCCGCCATTCCTGCCCAGATTGAGCCGAACCCGAACAATCTGAAGAGGAAGTCTGAGCAGGTAGAGTTCACAGAGATTACCACTCCTAGTGATTCATTTGGTGATTTGTCTGCATACATGTTTCATGTTGATTTTGTTACACATAGGAGCGGTAGGATGCCAGCAGGCGGCGCCTCGTCTCAGCGACGGCCCCATGCCACTTCCAAGGCGCCAAGCGAGGAGGAGCGCGGTACTGACATCGCGAGATATGATGACGGTGATGTTGACGCCACCATGGATGATGATCCAGCCGACGGTACTGAGGCCGTCATTTCACCAGATGGAGGAGGTGGTACTGACGCCACCAAAGTTGCTGAGCCAGAGCGCGGCACTGATGTCGTGAGACGACATGCCGAGGGTGGTACTGAGGCCACCATTTCTACTTCTTCTAGTCATGTCTTTCCGTCTGTACATGTATCTCAGGACATTTCTGGAAATAAAGGAAAGGGTTTGTTATTTTCGGATCCACATGTGTTGATTGATGATGATTGTATGGATTCTATAGTTCATGAGCATGTCAGGCTCTCTCCTAGTCCTTCATCTAAGAAGGACCACGTGATCCCCTTTCCACGAGCACTTCACATGGCAAAGGGGAAGAAAATAGAAAATCAAAAAAAGAATCACTAGATAGAGTTCAGCCAGCAGATGATAGATTGATTCCATATTCAGTTGACTCTTCAGGAGGCCTTGGAGCACATCTCTCTACTCCAGAGATTACTTAGAGACAGGACCACAGTCAGGAGGAAGAGGAGGAACCATCAGTCAGAGATCCATGTGCTTACTCGAGCCACTTGTTTCGCGATACAGAACCGTCTACCAGTCAAGAGGCCAGATGAAGGAGCCCCGTATGTCAGATGCCACATCCATGAGCAAAGGTTCGACCGTACTCTATTAGACAGCGGTTCTTCGATCAACCTACTTCCGACAGCCCTTCTCGACCGCTTCGAGTTGGGCACTCTCCGACAGAGCAGGACGGTCCTTCAGTTTGCTGATCGATCAGTCAAGAGGCCGAAGGGTTGCTGAAGAACGTTGTCGTCACGATTCAGGGCATGAAATTCCCCGTGGACTTCGTTGTGTTGGACATGGAGATCCATGAGTCTATGACCGATACCCCCATCATTTTAGGACGCCCGTTCTTGGCCACAGCCAAGCCAGTGTCCGACCATGATAGCGGGAAGGTGTACTTTCGCGTCGAGGGAGAAGTATACAAATAGAGACAGTCGAGGAGACTAGAGCCAGAGATTCAGCTTGCTCAGAGTCGACTTCCGATTTAGAGCAGATGACAGAGGCAGGGCGAGACATCCACCAGGACTGCGATTTTGTGATTACAGATGACGAGGCAGTTTGGGCAGATCCAGTCGCACAGGCCATCCTCTCACCTTCAGAGTTCGCTGATGCAGAGATGCCAGTAGAGGAGAGCTTGGAGAGTGCATTCCTGGTCCAGGATTTTTTTCAGGCCGCAGATCCGATTCCCGATGCGAGACAGATTTTTGTGAGTCCGATAGAGTTCCCTCGGAGTCAGATACTGATTGGGCAGAGTTGGATGATTTGATACCGTGTCTGACTTCTACAGAGCCTGCAGCTAGGGAGGAGGCTGATCCCATGCAGAGCAGAGACAATCCAACTGAGCAACCTTCTCCAGATCCAGTTTGTGAGCGAGAGTTCTCATTCTCCCGTGCAGATTTGGCAGCATTCACTCGGATTCTTCAGAGGCCAGATCCGCCAGCACCTACTTGTCTAGAGTTGAAGCCGCTACAGTCGTCGCTGAAGTATAGGTTCCTTGCGGGTGAGCATGAGATGTACCCAATCATTATCTCCGCTGATTTGACTGGAGAGCAAGAATCCCGTCTGATGGGGGTTCTTGAAAGGAACTGCAAGGCGATAGGATGGAGTGTGACCGATCTCCAGGGGATCAGTCCGGCTTTGTGCTCCCACCATATCTATCTCGAGGAGGAGGCAAAGCCATCGCGTGAGTTCCAGTGGCGGCAGAACCCGAATCTTCGAGAGGTTGTCATGAAGGAGATCTTGAAATGGTGGAGCGCCGATTTTATCTACCCCATCTCTGACTCCAAGTGGGTCATTCCGTTGCATGTGGTGCCCAAGAAGATGAGCATCATTACAGTTGTCAGTGAGTCTGGAGAGGAGATCGTTACCCGGGTACCCACTTCTTAGCGGGTCTGTGTGGATTACAGACGATTGAATCAGACCACCAAGAAGGATCATTTCCCCCTGCCCTTTATAGATCAGATCATTGAGAGGCTGGCAGGGACGAGCCATTACTGTTTCTTGGATAGGTACTCCGGATATAATCAGGTGGCCATTGCGCCCGAGGACCAGGACAAGACCACCTTCACCTGTCCCTTTGGGACATATGTTCTTCAGACGCATGCCATTTGGATTGTGCAACGCTCCGACAACATTCTAGAGATGCATGTTGTCCATCTTTTCGGACATGGTGGGGGAGTGCTTGGAGGCCTTCATGGATGATTTCTCGGTCTACGGCGACAGATTCGATTCTTGTCTTGACTGCCTAGACCGAGTCCTTCAACGATGCATAGAGGTTTACCTTGTGTTGTCTTGGGAGAAGAGTCGCTTCATGGTGACTCAAGGGATGGTGGTTGGCCATATCATCTCCAACAGGGTCATGGAGGTTGATCCGACCAAGGTGGATGTCATTAGAAAACTCAATCCACCATCCAACTTGCGACAGTTACGGTCTTTTCTGGGGCACGTCGGATTCTACCGACGCTTCATTCATGATTTTAGTAGGATTGCCTGACCATTGACTGATCTGCTGATGAAAGACACCGAGTTCCTTGTTGATGATAAGTATCTATCGTCGTTTGAGACTCTCAAGAGCTGTGTTGTAGAGGCGCCTGTTCTCCAGCCACCTGATTGGTCTCTCCCATTCGAGATCATGACGGACCCCTCCGATTTTGTCGTAGGGGTCGTGCTGGGACAGAGGAGGGATGGAGTCCCATTTTTTATTCACTACGCTAGCCGTACATTGGATGCCGCCCAGCGGAACTATGCTATCACTGAGAAGGAGATGCTAGCCGTAGTCTCTGCCCTAGATAAGTTCAGATCTTACATCATTGGATCTAGAGTGACCATTTACACTGATCATACCGCCATCAAGTAACTCATGACAAAGAAGGATGCCAAAGCCAGATTGACGAGATGGATCCTTCTACTCCAGGAGTTTGATATAGAAATTAAGGATAAGCCTGGAGTCAAGAATGTTGTGGCGGATCATCTCTCCCGATTGGAGTATCTTGAGGATTCTGAGTAGATTGAGCCTATTTGTAAGACCTTCCCAGATGAGGCGATCCTTGCTATCGCCTCGCTCCCATGGTATGCCGATATTGTGAACTATCTTGTCGCCAAGAAAGTTCCACAAGATTGGCCCAGGCAGAAACTTGAGACCTTCCTCGTGAAGGCCAAGTTTTACCTATGGGAGGATCCCATCCTTTACCACGAGGGAGGGGATAGTATCTGGCATCGGTGCATTCCTCAGGAGGAGCACCACAGCTTCCTTATTTACTACCACAAGCTTGAGGCGGGAGGACATCACTCAGGGAGGAGAACCGCACAGAAAGTGCTCCAATCCGGCCTATGGTGGCCTACTCTCTTCAGGGACTCTGATGAGTTCGTGAAGAGGTGTACTGAATGTCAGAGGATGGGCACTTGTGGACAGCGTGGTATGATGTCGATGCAGCCCATACACTTCTGTGAGGTTTTTGATGCATGGGGCATCGATTTCATGGGTCCATTCCCTAGGAGTCAGGGATTTGAGTACATTCTGTTGGCTATAGATTATGTGAGTCGTTAGGTTGAGGCCATCCCCGCCCGAACCGCAGATGCTAGGATTGTTTGCTGATTTTTGAGGAAGAATATCATTTCACGGTTTGGGGTACCTCGAGTGTTGATATCTGACGGGGGATCTCATTTCGTTAACGACAAGGTAAATGCCCTTGCTAGCGAGTTCAGCATAGACCATCGAGTTGCCACTCTATACCACCCTCAGACGAATGGTCTTGCTGAAGTGTCGAACAGGGAGATCAAGACTATATTGCAGAAAGTCGTCCGCCTTGACCGAAAGGATTGATCACAGCTTTTGGACTCGGTCTTGTAGTCATATAGGACGTCTTTCAAGACGCCTTTGGGTACATCTCCCTTTCGCCTCGTTTATGGCAAGCCGTGCCATTTACCTGTTGAGCTGAGACATAGGTCACTTTGGGCTGTCACTGATATACTTTTGGATCCAGAGAGTGTAGGAGATCAGAGGAGGGTAGAGTTAGCAGCCCTGGAGGAGCTTCGTGATACCGCCTTTTCAAACAGCCTACATTACAAGGAGAGAGTGAAGGAGTGGCATGATTCTCATATCAGCCACAAGCAGTTTGAGCCAGGACGGAGAGTATGGTTGTTTGATGCTAGGCTTCGTCTATTTCCAAGGAAGCTGCAGAGCAAATGGAAGGGAACGTATTTGGTTAGAAAGGTACATGACAATGGGAGTATTGATATATCTGAGTTGTCTTCGGATGTTACCTTTCAAGTGAACGGCCAGCGGCTCAAGCCATATCTATATCATGAGCCGCGGGTCGTCGATGTTGCCCCGATTCACTTTGTGTGAGATGTGGTCTCTTGACTCACATCTATTGCATCTCACGCCTGATTATCACTGTTCTTCCGACTTGTATAGCTCCAGTTGTCCATATCATTCTATTCTTTAGTCCCACACCCCTTTTCTCATCTTATGATTATGCTATACTTAGGGTGTACTTTACCCTAAGTATAGGGGGGTGTCAGACTCTCGGGTATTCTATTGATTCTTTCTACCCCTGTTTTGATGTCTGTACTTAGGAATATTTCACCCTAGGTATAGGGGGCAGACCATGTACATCCTTCCACTCGGATTTCCCTTCATGTACAGCTTACTATACTTAGGATTACTTGATCCTAAGTATAGGGGGAAACACCGAGTCCTCTTGATTCTATTCTTTAATTCGTCTTTGTACATACCATTCCTTTTCACTTCCCTATACTAAGCACGAGTTATGTCTTCTTCATCGCTCTTGATCACTCTGAGGACATCGTTCGAGCTAAGTATAGGGTGTGTCGTATATATTTTATATATACTTTAGTCATAACTCGCACTTTGTGTGAGTGTGTCAATAAATAAAAATCGCTTAAAATCCATAAAAATTTAAAAAATTCCCTTGTACATAAAATTCTTCTTGCACATACCTATTTATTTATAAAAATTATTTTTGTATAAATGATTGTAAAATCTTTTTGTATAAATAGCTTGTAATTTTTTTCATATCAACAATTATGTATATAGTACAAAATTTTTGTAAAATGTTTGAAAAATAAAAAGTTTGCAAAAACCTTGTGTAATTTTTTGTAAATATTTTGCAAAACTTCGCATTCCTGCATACATCCATGTTTTCAAACATTTTTCAAAAATTTTGCACATGTGTAAATATTTGTAAAAATTGCATATTTAAAATTGCATCTTTGTAAATACTTGTACAGTTTTTCCAAATCATAGTTGACATTTAAACTGGCCTGGAATTAAATTGACAAATGGAGCTTGGTTAAGACCTTAATCCACCTAATGATAAGAGGAACCTTAGAGGGCTTAGGATTGAGACTTTTCAGGTCCATTGGGACTTAATTCTTTGAGTCCACTAGGCTATGAGCATATGTCATCTTAATGAGCCTAAGTAGAGCACTTAACAACACACGCATAACTCTCAGAGATACTGGCTTTACTTGCACCAGCACTCTACACATAGCTCTCCACGGATGAGGTGGTGAGGAGGCAGTTTCCTCTGGCTTGGGGTAGCATATGAGGGCAGTACTTCCAAGCGGAACCTCTCTTCTTCTTATAGTGAAGGAAGTGCGTTTCAACTTGGTCTGGTGGTTATGAAGTCTAAAGACAGAAGTTGTGTGTTACAATAAAGCTTCAAAAGAGGGATAGTCTACTGGCTCAAGAGGAAAAACTCTGTGTATATATGCTGCACCATGTAGATTTGTTGTACAAATGCACATGAAAAAAATATGCAAAAAGAAAAGAACTCCAAAAAAGTAGTGGGTCGAATTGAAAATTTAATAATCCCACCGGAGTGTACATAGTCAAATAAAGAAGCTTATGTTATACATGACCATCTCATGAAGCTTGCAGCGGGAGACTCAGCTACACTGGTTAGAGCTCCCAAGGATACATGGCTACACTGGCCATGGTCCATTCTCTTCTTCCCCCTCTTCTTGAGTCGGTTGCACTTGAACTTAGAAGGGAATGCCCCGCTTCTCGAGGAAAGAGTTTCTAGACCGAGGCATTAGAGTTACCAGGTTGAGGGAGGTTTTTTCTTTATTACTTTTGAGGTGGGGAGTTACCTATCACTTACACAGTACAAGGAAAGATTCATAGTCATTAGAGTTTGTGTATGTAGACTTGTTCTGATCTGGTTTATTGAGGAGTCTTGGCCATAGATTGGTGGAACTTAGAGGCTATTAAGTTTTAAGCTTAAGTCCAAACAAGGTTCCGACAAATTAATAATCCCAAGGTTTGACTGAGCTCCATATTTCAATTTAATGAAGGAAAGTTTAATAACCAACCTTGATTTCTCCTCTTTTTCTTTTTCTTTCTCTTTTGCACTTCTTTTTCAAATAAGTGTTTTCTAAGGGACTAGAAAAAGTAAAGTATAGGGGGGTGATGAATCCCAATTCATCTCTCTTTATTCCTTTATTTTAGCCAGAAAGCTTAGCCAAATACCATGTAAATCATTGTATATATCATAAGTTGTCAAAACACATGCATCATGTAAATATGCATAATTAGCATGTTTTTGTGTCAAAATAAAGGAATAAAGAAACACAAGAAAAAGAGTTAAATATTTAGAATAAATATTGAGTGACCTAATCCCGAGGGAGGGCTCAACATGGGCCTGACCACAAAAGAATCCAAGTAGAGAGAGATAAGGTCAATCATGGTGTACATAATCCTATGTATTTAAATAAATTTATTTTCCTCAAAATAGAAATCAAAAAGTGTTTCTCATATTTTGCACATATTTGTAAAAATAAAACTAAAATAAAAATGGGAAAATAAATAAAATTCTCTCTCATCAGTGTACATAGACCATGTATATAAAATAAAATGTCTATTTATTTTCTCCTCATAAATAATTAATAAATACAATAAAAAATGTTTTAAACCCATATTTTATGATGTAAATAAATAAAATAAAAATCATAAAAATAAAAACATAAAGAATAAAAATCATTTCCCACCTTGTATATGTACCATGTAGATATGTATATAGAACTATTTATTTAACCCATGTAAATAAACCGTAAAAATAAAATAAAAATACCTTTTTATTCCAAATTATATGTTTAAAATAAATAAAATGTAAAATTGGAATAATTATACAAAAATAAATAATTAAAAATAAAAATAAAAAATACATATGTGTATATACCCATATATAATAATAATATAACGTAAATACATTATTTATTTTTCAAAAAAATAAAAAAATCACAAAAAATTAATTTAAAAATAATAAACATTTTTCATGTTTAAATGTTTTCGAAATAAAATCATTTACTAATTTAAAATGATTTTTCAAATAATTAATAAATGGTTGCCTCCCATTGGTCCACGGGGGATGTTGACCCCTGGTCAACCCCCCCCCCCTGGACCACTCGTCCGCGGATCTTGCCCCCGACTCGACTTCTCATATTTTTGTAAGATCCGACCACCATCCATCAAAACCCCGGGCTCCGATTACTCTTGGTTCATTCCTGATCCACGTACGGTGATCATTTTATGGATCCGTGCCTCGCCGAACCCTGCCCGACTCCATTTTAGCCGGACCCTTTCCACTATATAGCTCAGCTCCGCCGCTCTTCTCAGATCATCTTTGGCCTCCGCCTTCTATCCCAGGACCTCCATTACCCTCCTTAGAGTGACAGCTATCCGAGGGCGGTGTTGCAGCGAGGAGGGAGCGGCCCCAGCCACTGATTCGGCGACTTACGCCGCCGTGCTCCGCCACCGAGCGAGCCTAGCCTCTGGCCCAGACGAGCCATAGAGGCAAAGACACCAGGAGCTCTGTCAGCTTCAGCACAGTCGACCTCAACCACCATGTACCTTCGATTCACCTTAGGTTCGCCTAATTTTCGATTTCACCCAAATTGCGTCGCTGGCCTCGCTGGCCGATTCCCGCCGATCCTACCTTCCATTCGCTCATCTGACCATAGACTCACACTCACGAGACTCCTCCCCACATTCTCAGCATCTCTGATCATCTTGTCTCGCCTCGGAGCAGGACATCAGGTCTCCTCCGTCGTCGCTTCGACGGAGACCATGCTCTGTCCCCTTCCGATCACCCATTTCACCCACTTACGGGTCGAGGCACTTTGCCCTCGACCCAGGTGTCCTTCTATGCAGTTTGCAGGTTAAAGAGATCCCATTTGAGGGTCCAACAGTTTGAGCACAGGAGCTTCACTCCTCCTTCGTTGCCGGAGCTCCCCGGAGCTTCCCAGCTTCATCGGAGGTGCCCACCAGCTGCGGAAGAGTATGAGCAACCTTCTACACATCTCAACTGCTCAGGAGGAGGTCCAGTGCGCACGAATTGGGCCGACAAACTTTTTCAGAGTCGAGTTCTTCCAGAGTCCTCCAACATCGTCCGATAAGCCCCGCGTGCCACATTAGATCGTGTCCATCCGTTCATGAGGAGTTATCAGCAGTCCGATCTTCATAGGGCTTTGATCTGGACCGTTCATCGGTGAAGGAGTAGCCACGCATATCAGCCGTCAGATCAGCCGTGGCACGCCGTCGTCCATCAGATCTGAATAATAGGAGTAATTTCACTTAGGCCCCTCTTTTTATTGCATCTATAGTTTAGTCCTATAAATATTTAGTGTAGTTGTTTTAATTTTGGATAAATTGCACTGTAGACCTTGTGTTTACTTTATTTGCATTTTAGTCCTTATCTATGTAGAACACGTGCATCGTCACGTGATATTTTGGGACATTTTGCATGTATGGGCTTGGGGTTTGTTTGTGTTATGAAATGAAATTAATTTTTTGATATTTGCATTTATACCGCTATGCGTGAATTAATTCGAACATGTGCTGATTGTTTGGACTTTTTACATTTTCCACTCTAAGGTTTTAGCACGTGTTACGTTTAAGCCCCTGGAAGTATGTTTCTTTGCACTTAGGTCCTTGCTTGCTGTGTACCTTGTTTTTATTGATTAAAATATCAAATCAAATCCAAATTAGGTGAAATTTGGAAACATGGCTCATGCCACTGTGTAAAAATTTCCCTAAATTTTTGCGACATTTTCGAGGCTTTTTACTATTTTTAAAAAATTTAAAAATAAGTATTTTTCTTACTGTCTGACTTGAAAAATCAAAGAAAAATATAAAACTTCTTTAAAAATTCTAAACAAATTAGTTATAGTTAATTTTGATGTTTTCTAGCTTCTATCAAATTTTTAGCTTATTAGCTTATTTGGATTTATAAAACCCCTAAAAATTGAAAAACTCTAAAAATCTTATCAAAATCAGTAAAAATTCTATAAAAATCAAAAAAATGCAAACTCTTTTACTGTAGCTTAGTTTTTGTACATATTTTTCATAAATATTATCTTCAAACTTTTATAGATCAATTATATATTTTTTATTGATCTTTCAAGTCTGGCTGCATAGTGAGCATTGTTTTTCTCCTTTTTCTATTTTTAGAAAATCAAATAAAAATTGAAAAATTCTGAAAAAATTCATTCAAAACACTTAAAAACATAAAAAATATAAAAACAATTTTATTTGAATTTTCAGAGTACTTTTGAGTGCTTAAATAAATTGTGGTTGTTGCTTGTTTATATCTTTTCTTATATAATTAAAAACACAAAAAAATAAAAAACAATTAAAATCCACCAAAAATATTTTCATTCTTTATTTTCGATTTCGACTACTTCGTAGGCTGAAGGCCATCTCGTGCTGCTTGAGTCCGACCCTGGTCGCTATATCAGGTTAATAAAATTAGCAAGGATCGCTTGTGATTTTCATTTTTTGATCCTTTGATTTGGTGGTTCCTATCTTTTTCTTGATGGACCGATTCCTCTCTATCCGGGTCACAACGACCCGAGAGTGATTATTTTTACCTCACCCGGATTGAGTGTTCGAATTTATCGGTCATTAGGAACGATATTCATATCTCCATAAGGTATTCCTTGAATTCATCTAATAGGTGCAGGCTACCTAGGTTAGATCAAATTCATTTTACCTTCCTTCAAGCTTTGGTTCTAAACCAAAATTGTGAAATCTTTGAACATTTCAAAGTTTTCAAAGGAAGAGACCTTATATCACAAATAATCATCAAATGATATCACATATCATCAATGTTTATCATGATATAGATGATCCACATACATCAATATGTATTAGATCTTGAATACCTCGGCATCTTACATCATTCCTAGAGAAGGATGTATTGGACATTTTACTTTAAATACAATATTCACAAGTATATAAGATTTGAAATTTTAGACATTCTAAAGTTTCATATCTTACTAATCTATTTATCTCATTAACAGACATATGTCCAAGGTTTAATGCTAGATCATTTCCAAATGATCTTCATCCTCCTATTGATATTAAAAGATTTTAAATTTTTAGTATTAGAAGAGTTAATGAACCATTCATTAATTTCCAATTTAATAGAGTTCTCTGGATGCTAGATTACTTTCGGAAAAAATATCCGTCCTAACTTTTTATGATAGGTCTCCAGAATTCATGTTTATTACCAACATTCAGAAATAAACAAAAATAATGACTGTATTCTAATATCCAGGTCATAGAGACATTCTCTAAAATTGAGGGCTCTCCCACTGAAATTATAAAGTCCATCAATCAAATAGAGATTTGCAACACTTGCATCAATATCCATGTGGATGACTATTAAACCTTAAGATCAAAATTTCCAGTCTTCTAAAACATACGCAACCAATTGCAAGTGTCATCAGAAGAATGAGATACAATTATTAGACTTTTAATCTTATCCTATAAGAAAGTCAATTTTAGTGATATATAGATATAGATTATTCTGATGCACTATCCGAGTTTTCTCTAAGGAGCTTAGATATTCTAGATAGTCATACTATCAGTACATCAGCTTATTGCAGTATTGACATTCATCCAACTCTTTGGATGTCATATGGAAGTCACAAAAGTATAGTCAACTCCTTAACTTCCTTCTTCCTTGGGTCATACACATGCTTCCATTACGCTCCCTTTATTTATAAACAACTATTGCTTAAACAAAGGATCTCGTATGTTGAACTCAAAAGATTTCAATATAAGAGTATTTCAACATTTATGCATGCTTCATTCAATTCATACAATATAAACATTATGAAACTTCACGAATGACTTTAATATAGACAATAGAATGATGACACTCATCATATCTACGTATATCTTAACTCTTAGAGACTTTGGTTCAGGCATGTACTCAAACAATTTGAATACATTATCTCTTATAGAGCCACCATTCTGCATGATTCATTGAACCATGTCATTCATGATTAATGTCAAGAGAACATATGTTTGCCAGAACATCTTCTTAGAGTTTTATAAGGATTATTTGACAATTACGATCATCATCAACATGTCACTTCCAAAGTACATTCGATGAGAGATCAAGACTATATAGACATACAAACCCTAGGGTTGTAGTCCTATTGTCTATTTAATTATCAATCCTCATCACTATGAGGAAACTTGCACATTGCAACCACATACATTATGTGTCCAACTGCAAGTATAATATCTAGATCATGGATCCAATCCATGATAATTTACTGGTTATTATTGAGTATTCTATTGAGGGGGTTTAATGAGGATTATCTGAAATAAGAAATTTGTATATATATACAAACACATACACACATATTCTACTTTGATTTCGAAATTTTTATATCAAAGTTGTATTGCCTTGTCAACACTGAAAGTTCATTCCCTTAATCACTTTCAATGTAAGAGATATACTTACCATTATATCTCAAGCAAGATCTGATATCTTCTTTCTTATCTTTATTATATCCCATTAATATGAGAACTTGCAACTCGGATAAAAAGATGCGGGAACTCATTCCGCCTTGCATGTCCAACTTGCATTTCCTAATTCGATCTTTAACACCCAGGCCCATCACCACTAAGGTGATGTTGACCCATCATTAATTGAACCAACCGTCAACAGAAATACAACTCGCTATGCGTAATCCAATATGGCCCCAATAATATGAGGACTCAACATTGGGGTCACTACACATACATCCTTACTCTTTCGATAAGCAAAGAGCCCAATCCAAATGGCTTGTGTACAAGAGCTGTCACTTTGGATAGGCATCTCTGACATACAATCTTTGGCGACAGAGCCCTTTGCCTTGATGGGAGACCATGGATGTCACTTATGTGATCCTTTATATTACATTCAAATTCTAATTAATCATTATGAATCATATTCATTACGATTAATTCTTCCAAAGGATTACAACTCTATTCAGAAATAGAGTGCTTTAATTTTAATTGAATTCCAATCAATCTAGACACATTAAATCAATGATCCAATTAAATGAGCAAACTTGATTTTTACTTGAAAGGATGGTATTATCTCAAAGTTTGTATTATTCAAATTTTAATAATTAGAAAAATACACCGTGATCTCTCCTACATTATCATGTCCCTACCCGTTGTCATGGACAGTATCGACGGGAGTGGGATAGACCGCACACAGTACAACCTGCTACCCCAACGCTCCCTGACTTGACACGATATCCTCCTTGGGGATGGATAATGCCAAATTGATCATTGTGTACTTGAGATGATAATTGATTTTTCAACTAAAGTTATACCATATAATAATAATCAAAACAACTTTGATTAACATTATAATGAAATTTGCTAAACAAATTCCCAATCTTTTTCAAGCAACTTTGTTTGTTGGAAAGTTCATGTAACCAATTGTGATCTAGATCATATCTAATCAAGTTGATTATGGTCAATGTCATTTAAGAAATAATCATCATCTTTAAATATTTTAAAAAAATATTAATAATTATATCAGGAAATTTACCATTAATTTCCCTTAATTTATTCAATGACAATCACAAGGTTCATGATCAAGTATGTAATTTCCAGCAGTGATCCATGCTTACTGAAATTATCGTATCTCAATCAATTCAAATCCAACTTAAGAAAACTAAGTTTCTGTAGTTTGTTAATTTTATTTAATACAGAACTCAAGTGATTAGAATGCATTTATAAGTGTTTTAAAACATTAACTAACTCCTTAATTACGTCATGATTCGCCATCTCTGAAACAATGGATATATGTTCATTAAAATGATCATAACTAGAGTTATCATATCTCAAATCACGCAAACTCAAATCCCACAGTTTGCTTAATTAATGCAAAATATTATTTAAATGATAATTTTGTATTTAAAAATTTTAAATAAAGATGAAAATAATGACAAAATAGGGCTATGAAATTGAAATGCGATAAAAATCTCTCAAGCCCTAATGAACTCAAGTCTTCTTAGGTTTATGGATTGTATCCAAAACCTCCAATCTAAGGATCTAATACCACTTGAAGAGTATGGGAAGATCCTTAAGCACAACATGGAAGCATGAGGATCACATCGAATGCGATTGGGAGCGACTAGTTGTACTAGTTACTCCGGGCAGCAGAATTTAAAAAAATTAATATGATGAAACCACATGATCCAACAACATTTCTCATATCATTTCATCTAAACCACAATTAGGTATAAGGATTACCTCTTTAAGCATGATTGTGATCGAGTCTCTAAAGGAAGAGACATCCTGTCTCAAGTCCGATCCAACGGAGGAGATGCTTACGAGCGTGTTGATAAGACACATGCTCCTCACAATCCATGTTGATGATCCAAGCAACGAATCTCCTGATATCTTCATACGAGATCTAATTTCTTCTTCACAAGCGAGATGTACTGAAGGAAATGAAGATCCATAAGCAAACAATCTGACAGCATAACGATGATGCTGCGACGATGGTGACTTTCTCAAGGGCTTCATGGTGGACAGCCACAATGAGAAAGAGAGAGGGAGAGAGACGCTTGACATGTAGAGAATGAAAGAGAGAGAGCATGTTGATTGATAATAATTTGAAGAGCAAGGGGTTCCTCTTCTTATATAGGGTTTTGGGAGTCCATAGATCCCAATCCATGGACATCACACAATCAATGGTTGAGATTGATTTATATTTATTTCAATGGTCATGATGTTGTTGTAAAAAACACAACAAAAATTAATTAATTTATATTGATAAAACAATATAATTAATTTCAAATTCAAATCACTTGACTAGTCCTGAGATAATGTGAAGGCTAACATCATCCCCTAAAAAGGGGGGGACGTCTACTCAATCCTCTCATGAGATCTCATTATCTCATGAGATGTCATTATCTCATGAGATGTCATTATCTCATTATCTCATGAGATGTCATTATCTCATGATATCTCTAAGATTTACACCAATATTTATTGTAAATTATCTCAAAAAATAATTCATAATTATCTTGTCGACATTGCAATCACGCCATTGGAAAAATGTGAATCACAATCATAACCCAAAATAAAATGTAAATTATATTTTCAATTAATCATCCAATGTGAATCCAATTCACGTCAATAACTAGTTAACGAATATAACTCACAATAGGCTCTCTCTCTCTAATATATTATAAATCACATTTATAATATATTTGATTAATATGGATAGTATTATCCGCACTATTCATATCCATAATAATTAAATCACATTTAATCATCTTGGATCTCTATTCTCATGTGCTCAAATAATATGAATCACATTCACATTATTTCCATCTTTGATAATTAAATCATATTTAATTATCTGAGATAACTCTCCTTATAAAATGAATCGAATTCATATGATAATCAAATCACATTTAATTATCAATTTTCTCAATGCTCGGGTATATAATATCAACAATGAAATTATCCATGAACGCTTTTAAGAATAATGCGCTTTCTCCGTGGATACTTGGAGATAAGGACAGGGCGATTGTATTGTTCCATGTATAGTGACTTGGATATTGAGATCACATATCAAATCCAGATCTTGCGGACCTCTCATAGATGTTTAATTAAATCAAAGTCGTACATCTAATCTTATCATTGTATCTGAATCACATTCAGACCAAGGTCCAACATTTGGACTAAGATCATATCACTTCTCTATGAGAGGAGTCACTAAAATCTAGACATATTTCATCACTCCCTCGGAATGGAAGCATCATGGTTATATAATCGTTTATGATCACATCACCCTCAGATATTCCTAATACATATACATCATGCATACTGGAAGATCGATAACAAACCTAAAGTTTTGGATCTCTTTTAGGTTGTCTCTTTCAGTGTTTTTATCGTTAAGTTTCTCATTCGATCATTTGGGAGTTGGTATCGATCATATACTCTCCAAAAGCATATATCATACCTAAGTGTTAATCATATAATTTCCAAAAAGTATATATCAAACTTTAAAATTCACTCAAGCTTCCAAAGTGATACAACCGTGTACGGAATTTGATTCTTCCCAATATCTCATGAGTGTGATTATGTCTTCTGGTTCATTAAATGAACTTGTATGATACCTTTGAGAGATCGTATTACTCGTATGCCCTTGCATGCTCGCTAGCACGCCAGTGTATAGACCTCGGTTAGGTCATCAACCTATTGGTCTGCCAAATGTACATACTCAGACATATAGTAACACATTTGTCTCTGGTTAGAGGATGCATGCCTATATCATGATAGCATACGATATAGGTCTTTGGTTATCTCGATCTCGTTAAGTAACCTCTTTGACCTAACTTATCTAACACCTTCGAATATCTATTCCTATGTAGAGTACTTGCATCAAGAGGTTGGTTAGATATTAGACTTTATAAGAATGGATTGTCATCTCCTACTCATGCTAGAGATCATCTCTTAATAATCATTTGACAGCGCTTGATGAGTTCTCAATCAAACTCTTTTGATATTCATCCAAGCACCAGCCTCTATGATTCAACAATTGAATCAATTAATGTATGATCATTAAGATGACCATGGTACATAACCCTAATTGTACTAAGGGACCTATTATGCAAATTAGTTAATCTTCATTTCAGATATGGGAACGATATTCGCAATAACATTTATTGCATAATGGCTCATCGTGGGCTCGCATGTCCAACACGATCTACCTAGGTTTCTGCATTATGCTCCAATCTTTTGGCACCCTCATACAGCCTATAAATCAACTCCTCCCTCGCCTTCAGTGCCTCAACTCATCCCTGATGCCACCACAGACTGTTAGCCACCTTCTCTGAAGTGACAACCATTAGAGGAGTGGCTTAGGATTTTCCGAAGGTGCCTGGAAGCTTATAGCTCACTTCATGGCTGGAGAACCACCATGAGCAGCCTCCCAGCCAGCTATAGCTCAGTTGAGACCAAGATCTTGTCAACCACCTTCACCTGAAGCCTAGGAGTTCATCTGAACCTTCAGGTACCAATTTTATCGCCTTTATTTCCGCACTCAATCCATTCATTCATTCCATCTCTGTCACACACCTTCAGCTCTGACCACCACGTCTAAAGCCCTGATACCAATCATATTCTGCATCGATAGCTCCCTTAACTCACCCCACACCTTCCTGCGGAACCTGATCATCCTAAGACTCCACCATCAGTTCGAGATTAGGACCAGATCTCCTTCTCTCACCTTCGCCAGAGGTCGAACACATACCACCTCACTTCCCTTATCTTCTTAAGTGATAAACCAGATCGAAACATAGCCCTGAGTCCCCTCTACCCTTTACAGGTACTAACGTGTGCCTGGAGCGCACTTTGGATCCTCATCGGCCCAGGCGGAGTAGCTCTAGGAGGAGCTTCACCTTCACGACCCTTTGATCATCGCCTCCTCCATCAAAGCCTCTCGATCAACGTGGAGCAACTTCACGACACTGTCGAACCTCTCCGACCCTTCATCAGAGTGTTAGATCCCATCCGATGCTTAGTTGAAGTTCGTCAGGGCCCTGTTCGTGTAGTCGTTGGATGAGTATGATTCTACCAGATTACATCACGACCGACCGACAACTGCATCCTTAGAGTCGTTAGATCAGAGTCCTTTGGCACATCTGACACACACGTTTGCGACAGATTCTAGGGGATAATCAAAGTCGCATGCCAGTGCCTACCTCCGTGTGCGCCACGTGTCCCTTTGGGTATATTTCACTTTGTCCTTGCATGTTTTGTTATTGAACTTTATTCTTTTAAATAAAATGTGTAGTTAAAATATTTACAATTTAGACCTCACATTTTTATAATTGTACTCTAGTCCCTCCGAGTCTGAAGCATGCGTGTCCTCACGTGGTTTTTGGGATATTTGCACTTTCTGTTATAAACTTTCATGTTTTTAATGAATGGATGATATGTTTTTAGAGTTTGCATTTATACCCCTATGTGTTGAATATTGAGCATGTGTGTGAATTGATTGGGCTTTATGGAGATTCGACCCTAGGCTTTTATAAGGTGTTATCCATTTGGTTCGCAAACTTAAATTAATTGTGATGTAGTCCCTGTGAGTTGTGATTTATTGCATGTTTTTTATTGGACATAGTAAATATTAAATTAATTCGAAACAATTCCCTAAATTACTATTAGCTCCTGCTAGTGTGTAGTTTTTATTGTGATTTTCATGGATTCATTTGATTGCATTCTCTATTTTTTAAACTTATAAAAATTATAAAAATTCCAAAAATGATCTAAAAATTCCATAAAAATTCATGTGCTTGTCTTTTGTTGTGTTTTAGCTTCAGTAAAATTTTTGTCTAAAATCATCATAAATGCCCTACAAATAACAAAATAATCTAAAATAAAAAATCATATAAAATCAAATAAAAATCTAAAAATTGTGGTTTTAGCTCATGTTTGTAGGTTTCTATCTTCATTTTATCTTAAAGTTGCTAACTAGGAATTTAGGACATTTTAAATATTTTTAATTTGCAATATGGTCCAGGCTGTGTATTGTTTTGAGTTTTTAGTACTATTGTGTGTGTTTTAAGTGTTTTATTCTTGCTTGCCTTTATTCAAAAAATTAAAATTTGAAAAATTAAAAACCACTAAAAAATTACTTTATTTTTGAAATTTGACTACTTAGTTTTCCAATCGTGCTCCTTGTGTTCGACCCTGGTCACTATACTGGATAAAAAAAGTGAACTGATTACATTGCTTCATTGATTGATTTTTGAGTGATTTTGTGTTCTAGTTGAGTCAGCTAATTGATTGGGGTCACAACAACCATTGTTTATTTTGCTACTTGACCCTAGTTAGTTTGTCGCTCATCAGAATGGCGGCATTGTTGGGGTACACGACTTTGTAGTCATTTTCCAGTTTTGCTTATTTTTGTATCTATTTGATATAACTGTTATCTAACATCTGTTTGTTTCACTTTTTGTGCGAGGAACTGCCTGAGGGAGGCTTCAGCTTTCGATTGGAGGAGCTCGCATCTGAGGAGAAGCAGAAGGAGAGAGGGTAGTTATATTAGATAGATTAGTTTTATTTCTGCTAAAACATTATTATTGTAACAATTAGACTTTGAGACTCTGTTGGACACTTAGACTTATTCGGGGTCAGTTTCGTCGAGTAATAGTGTACTCAGAGGACATCACCAAGATTTTCTATGGTTTTATCGATTTTATTTCTATTTGATTCACGAGGATTTATCCCTTAGATTTATGGCTTCTTGCTTGTGCTCATAATTAGCTAAGGCCCCACACTTAATTTCTTATATGTTCCTATAGATCATAATTGGACTTATCTTAAATAAATTTGAAAAAGTTTGCTTGACTAGATACGAGACCACGTATGTTGTGGCGGGCACCGAGTGACTCCCAAGATCGGACTCCGATTTTATAACTTCTTGCTAGTTATTGTGCTTCATGTAATAGAAGTTGCTTATCTATGGTCGATTTCCTCATGCATCATATAGATAGTTTATTTCTTTCTTTACTTTTATGCAAGGATCAGCCTTCATGTAGAGTGTTGGAGTTAGGTATACATTTCTATCTTTACATGCATCGTTGTCTTTGATCATGCATCGGCTTTTCCGACTTCCTCTCCCTGTTTTATTGGACTCAAAATAACCAAGGAAATCACAAAACTCATTAGGCATTGTCTTATTCAGAAAAATACCTAAAAGGTGATAAGCAAATAAAATTGGGATGATAATGCAAACTTAAACCTAAAACCAACTTCACCTAAAAATCTTTGTTTTGGGGAGAGTTACCCCCTCCGTGGTTGATTTATCTACAGTGACACTAGGTAGAGCCATACATGAACTGTCTTCAGATTACTGATCTCGTGGTTAGTTGTTCTCTAGTGAGAAATTCACTAGGTAGACAGTAATAGGTCTGTGACTTCCTTAAGAGATTGGGCAATTTGGGTAGCCAGTAAACGGTCTGCACCCATACTGGCTGGGAGAAACTACTTGTTAGATTGGGACAATCTCCTAGGAGCATTGGGTTCCCAACAGCTCACTCAATCGCTCTGATAGATTGATTGATTACCTAAATAAAACTTGACAAGATTAACTATCGATCTTTCATGGTCATCAGCTCGTGTTGAGTAGGTGAATAAGGGATTTGATTTCTCATCCTGTTTGCATTCTACATCCAATCCTCATAAATCTGCACATCATGATGATGGGAAGGAGGTCCCTTAGGATACCTCTAGTATTACCGTTTTCGAGAACCCCTCTCCATTCATCTAGGGTAGCTTTAGAGAGCTCGGACCCGCTCTCTAAATCCGAGTTGGCTACCACATTGTCCCCCCTTGACCACCCTTCTACCATTTCTGAGGTGCCAGAGCAGAGACCAACACGGTTATTTATCACTTGATAGCACCTGAGTTGGGGTCTTTTACCTTTATAGAGACCAAAGAGATGGCTATTAGTGAGAACAAAACAAATGAGCAGCTTCAGACTTCTTCCTATTTTTTGGACCAAGCCGCCATCAACACTATACTGCTTGCTTCCCTGGAGACCATGCAGTGTCAGATTCAGGAACAGGGAGCTTTTATTGTCGAAGTCAGGAGGGAGCTGACACAGAAGCGAGCCAGCAGAGATGAGACACAGAGACTAGCTGGTGAAGAGATTCCCGAAGCTGAGGGAGGACCCAGACACCTGGATAATCAGCAGGAGCCAACGAGACAGCCATGCCCGATGAGGCATTTGCACAAACTTTGTGAAACCCTCACACATAGATGGATCCAGCTACCAGAGATCATGGGTGACTTCAAGCTCCGCCCCCAGACTATTTAGTTATTGCCCAAGTTCCATGGGCTAGCCACCGAGGAGCCGTACCTCCATCTGTAGGAATTTGAGATGATTTGCAGCACTGTCCACGACAGATTTGTGGACGAGGGCACAATCAAGATGATTTCCTTCCCATTTCCTCTAGTTGATAGAGCAACCTACTGCTAAATCATTTGGGGAGGTACGATACCACCTGGAGCATCTCCAGATCGAGTACTTGAATAAGTACTATCCACTCAATCGGACCAACACAATGCGAGTGATGATCGGCAATTTCATGACGATCCCAAACGAGCAGTTCCACGAGACTTGGGATCGATTTAGAGAGCTTATTAACTGATGTCCACATCATGAGATATCCAAGTCCAACCTTGTTCAGAGTTTCATCTGTGGGCTGACATTGGAGCTGCAGGGGCTTATGAACGCCTTGTATGGAGGGTCCTTTTTTGCCAAGGATGAGGATCCGGTCTGGGCCATCAATGAGGAGATGGCAAAGAACTATACTATGATGTCCCATACCTGAGTCTACACTCAAGGGAAGCCCCTCCCATAGGCCTTTTCCTATCAGTGGATTTCATTTGTCGATGCCAGTCCTTCTACTTTGTTGTCAGCAGCACTTGTCAAGTCTTTAGCTACCGACATGGGTATCATCACTGAGAAGTTGGACCAAATCGATATTATAGAGAATAAGCAATACCAGGGCCTGAACCGGATTGATCAGTTGGCACATGCATTGAGTGACTTGGAGATTCAGATCATGTGTCTCCAAGAGGCATAGACGGCTTCTCAGCCTCGTCTCAGGTCATGCGGCGATCAAGGGAGCAGCTCCAGCCAGTCATCTACCTTGTACCGCCATGTCCACCATATCCAGACAGAGCCAGTTCAGTAGCTCTAGCATTTCCAGATTCTGCCACCATCTCCAGACACTCAGATAGTGGTCTGCCAGTTGGATTAGCCTTTGGAAGCCCCCACCCCCCACACCTTGAGCATGAGCCATTGATGAAAGTCAACAGGATTTGATACTCCCAATACCAACATCAGCCTGGGATTCGTCGCGACCATCCCAGATTGAGATGGTCCGCTGGAGGCACCTCTTCCTAGAAGCAATCTTCAGCTTAAGCACGGTGGAGTAACCAATAGTAGCAACCCCATCACTCCCAACGGTACCAGCAGCAAGGTCCTCGTCCCTATCATCAGGGACAACATTGGAGGAAACCTTAGCATCCTCAACATTAATCCCAATCTCCTCCCCACTATTAGTTGCAGCATCAGCAACAATAGTCTCCACCTCATTTTTAGAGAGGCAACCCATTCGGTTCTCATGCATTTGTTTATGAGAATCCAACCCTTGATGACCTCGTCTGCTTACTATTTGACCAGCATACATCCTTCCAGCGAGAGATGGATGAGTTCCAGTAGTAAATGAGGGAGATTATCAAGGGCAAGGCTGCCATACCCACTCAGATTGAACCCAACTCGAACAATATGAAGAGGAAATCTGAGCATGTACAGTTTACAAAGTCTACCACTCCTAGTGATGTTTTGCATGATACTTCTTCCATTATATTTGATGCTAATTTTGTTACACCTAAGAGTGGTAGGATGTCAACCAATAGCAACTTGTTTGAGTGACGTCCCCATGCAGACTCCCGAGCGCCAAACGAGGATGGAAGAGGTACTGATTCTGCTCATGATGATGGTGGTGGTGGTGGTACTGAAGCCACCAAGGATGTTGATCCAACCAATGGTACTGAGGTTGGTGTGATTCCGGATGCAGACGGTGGTGCGCTAATGCAACCATTACACCAGATGCTTGTCCAGAGTATGGTGTCGATGCCGTAAATATAGATTTTGTGGGTGGTACTGATGCCACTGATTTACATTCTTCTATGTTGCCTCATTCTGTACCTGAGGACAATTTTAGAAAAATAAAAAAATGGAAAAATGAAAATAAAAAAATGAATAAAGGAAAGGTTTTTGTATCTCATGTGAGTCCATCTACGTTGCATGATGATCAGTGTATGGATTCTGGCCCATTGCTTGAACAGGAACCTACTCCTGATCCTCATCTTTCTGGAGAGGATCCATCCATCCCCTTCCCTCAAGCACTCCGCTTAAGAAAAGGGACCCAAAAAGAAAAATCTGAAAATGCGACACCATCTAGAGTTCAACGAACAAATGATAGACAGATTTCAGATACAACTGACTCTACAGGAAGCATTAGAGCACATCCCCCTCTTCCAGAAGAACGTGAGAGAGAAGAAGACCACTATCCCTAGGAAGAGGAGGAACCACAATGCAGAGATCCATGTGATTCCTTGTGCCACTTACGTCTCCATTCAGAACCGATTGCCAGCCAAGAGACCTGATGCAGGATCTCCATATGTCAGATGCCATAAACATGAACAACGGTTCAATCGTACTCTATTAGACAATGATTCTTCAATTAACCTTCTCCCGGTTACCTTACTCGACCGATTCGAGTTTGGCCCTCTTAGACAGAGCAGGATGGTCCTTTAATTTGTTGATAGATCTGTCCAAAGGTCGAAGAGGTTACTAAAGATGTGGTCGTCAGAATTTAGAGCCTAAAAGTCCCCGTGGACTTTGTTGTACTGGACGTGGGGATCCTGAGTCTGTGACAGATACCCCATCATCCTAGGATTTCCAGTCTTGGACACAGCCAAGGCGGTGTCTGATCATGATAGCGGGAAGCTATACTTTCGCATCGAGGGTGAAAGTGTATAAATAGAGACGATCGACGAGACTAGAGGGAGAGATTCGTCATGCTAAGAGCAGAAGAGTGACTCAGAGGAGATGACAGATGCAGAGCTAGACGTCCACAAGGAGTGTGACTTTGTAATCATAAACGATGAAGCAATTTGGACAGACTTAGTATCATGAGATCTTATCACACCTACACATACTACAAATTCACTGATCATGGCAGATGAGAGTTAGAAGAGCACACTCATGGCACAGGACTCATTTGAGGCTGATGATCGTGGTCAAGATAGCGAAGCAGATTATATTTCATGCACTTCAAACTTAGATCCCTCAGATTCAAACATTGATTGTGAGGAATTTGATGACTATTTACCTTTTTTAATTCCTTCAGAGCCGGCAGCTAGGGCGGGGAGCGAGCCTATTCAGATGACAGATACACAAGTAGAGCCACCTTCATCAGATTCACAGATGCAACGAGAGTTCTCACACGCAGATCTAGTAACCTTCACTCAGACATTTCAGAAACCAGATTTGCCAGCTCCCACTTGTCTAGAGCTGAAGACCTTGCTGCATAGCATGAAGTACATATTCCTTGCAGGTGAGCCAGATATGTTCCCAATCATTATCTCAACAGATTTGACTGGAGATGAATAATATCTTTTGATGGAGATATATATTAAAATTGATTTGAAAATTTATGGATTTTATTTTATATTTAATCTTCAATTCAATTCGTCCCATTTATTTAATCCATGATTTGGGATATTTTTACTTCAAAATCCATAAAAATTAGTGAAAATTCCAAAAAAAATAAAAAATTTATTTAAAACTAAAAAATATTTTATTGCATGTACTTTGTTTATTTTTATTAGTATGTATAATTATATAAGCCTATATTTTGTATATAACATTATATATTCCTAAAATATATATAAATTTTTTAAAAATCAGAGGATATAAAAATATTTTAGGCATTTTTATCCGACAAACCCTATAAACTTTTTAAATTACCTCTACAACCTTTTACACAACGTAATTATCCCATCGACCCTGTAAATTACCCCAAGAACCCTCACGAGCTTCAAACAGATTAACCACAGGGTTCATGGGGTAAGAGTTGGCAAGCTTTCAAGTTCGAGAGGGGAATTAGGTTGTTTCAAAGGTCGTAGAGGTAATTGGCAAAGTTTATTGGGTCTGTAGGGTAAAAATACCATATTTTATAATTATTACTTATATATATGTATAATTATATATGTGTGTAAATATATACAAATAAAAATGTATATATCCCTACCTATGTGTATATAAATATGTAAATTGATCTACTATATCATTATTATCATTAGTTTATATATATTTAATATTATTTAATCAATTAAAGATATTTGTACATAAAATTAAAAGCTCGTAAAAACAGAAACAAGAGGATAATTGTAGATAATATACATTGATTAATAATAATCGTAAGCTACCTACTCGATCTCTGTGGTTTGACCTCTATATGCTTACATGTTATACACTTTGTTGTAGAGATTATCAAATTGTACCTCCACACTTTTGTTATTCATTGATTAATTGATATTATGGGTTAATTGTTGATGACTTGGGTTTCTTGAGAGGTCAATGCATCGATCATGGTCTCATCTTGTGAGATCATGCGATCCCTTGAAAAATTCATGTCATCAGTCCAACACCTGTATTACGTGTAGGCCCCAGACCATGCACCACCGTCACCCCAACCGCCAAATCAAATGATAGTGTACCATCTGAAGTCCCAATCTTTTGCAGAGTTGTTATTCCCACCTCCACTACAAATTCAGGAGGTGAACAACGTTTGGAGCAATGAACAACAACTGACTCGTCCAAGGAGACAACATCAGGGTCAGTCGAATGCAATTATATCATACCGCCAATCCCTTGGCGGGAAGTTTGTCTAGGGACAACCTAAAAAGAACCAATCTCTACCTCAATCAAATACCTAGAGACAGTATTACCAGCAACTGGTATACTGCTATCAATATCCATAATACCATTACCCAGCTGCTTCATATCAGAATTAGTATCCTCCCCCTCTGATGAATATGTGATTCATCACTCTTAAAGTTGAAAATAAAGCCTTGTTCCTGAGTAATTAGGAGCATATTTCCACCAAAATTGCATAATTAGCCTTCATGCATGCATTGATAACATTTGCATTTTAGCATTTGCATCTACATTAAATAAGATGCACAACTAACTTGTAAAAATCACTCATCTGTATATATATTACATTAATTATAAATCCCATAAATACTGTGTATATTACTAACAATACTACAAGAAAAATACCAAAAAAATTGCTAACCTGTAAATTTAACAAATAAAACCACAAAACAAGTTAGGGACAATGGACCTTAGAATGCACATATCTCTCTCCTACAGCCTTTGATCTAGGTATACTCACTTTTAAATTAATAGACATTCAGAGACCTTCAAAATGAGACCAATTTCGTTCAAATCAAAGCTCCTATGCAAAACATGGGTTTTGGGTCCCCCATTGTATACTATATGTATGTATATTTGTATCCTTGTATTTTATTACTCTATTCGACCTCAATTCCGTTTTTTGTCAACATAAAACTTGTAAATCTCATCGAGGTCAACAACTTTCATGTTTTGAGTTTTTTTCCAAATTCGGCCATTTTCTCCCTCTTATTTCACATTCTTTTTCGACCAACCAGATTGGGCTACATGGTGCCCTCTGGTTGCGCCACGCGGCCCACTCCATTGCGCCCATGCGCCCCTTTTCTCCATCATCTGATGGCTTCCTCCTCCATTAGATCCAAGATGTCCACGACCGCATCACCTCTCAGCCGCTCAATCTTCCCTCGATCTCTTCCCCGTCGTCCATCTCCGCCTCACTCTCTATAAGCCACATGTCACACTCATGGCCGCTAGATCTTATCCCTGATGATTAGATCTTATCCGTTTATCCCCTCTCGATCGATGACCCTTCGATCCTACGCCAGATCTAATCTCTACCGTTTGCCAGCACCCTCCATCGCCCTTCGATCTATCCTACCTGATCTAATCCTTATCGCCCGTTGGCGCCTCGCTCAGAGCCGTTGGATCACTAGATCCAACGGTCGAGGCATCGTCTCCCACCTCCGAAAGAGCCTCGCCCATGTCTCCCCCATCACGAGACGGCTCTGCCCCCTTCCTATTTTTGGTGCCATGACAGCCACCTTCTCCGCCCATCAACACCTCCACGATGTCACACATACCTCCCTCATCCTCGCCAGCATCCACGATCTCCATGACACCCTTCCTTGTCGCTTCACACACTCCACGAACATCACCTCCTCATCACCTGGACCTCCACCTTCTCCCTTTAAATACTCGGCCTCCAGCCGCTTTCCATCCCATCCGCCTTTGCAGAGAGATTCCCAGAGCTCCGTTCTACTTGTTGGTGACAACAATTAGGCAAGAAAGTGAGCGACGACGGCGTTTTCTTCTCTGGAGAGATCCATTGCATAGCACGTCATGTCGCAGCTTCTTCGACGAGCTGCATGAGCTTGGGCTCGCTACCAACCCTTGAGCGACGACCAAGATCTCTTCCCCGAGCCTCCAACCCCAGGTAACTTCCTCCATTCTCCTTCGATTGCCTTTCTTCTTTCCTCTTGATCTTCTCGCCTTTTTCCCGACTTCTCTAATCGATTCCACACCTCTCCGACTCTCCACCAAGCTCTGCCTTAGAGCTCTCACCTTCGCGCCATCATCAGATCTCCCCCACGACACTTCGACCCGTCTCCTCCTACAGCTTCACCGATCACGGCAGAATATCACCTCCGCCTGGCCATCACGTCGCCCTCAGGCCTCTCACATACCCCTTGTACTCCACTGAGCATGTTGCAATCGATTTATGGCACCCACTAACCCTGCAGGACCATTATCTTAATTGGCCGGACATCATGCCGGAGCTGCTCCAAGTTCCATCTTCCCCGACTACAGACGATCCCAGCAGCTTCCAGGGCCTCTTACAGCCTCCTGGCACTTCCACGACCAATCTGAGCTATCCAGGCGCCACCGGCGAGCATCCACGAGATGGGGAAGGGCTGCTGAGCTAGAGAGACCTCGCCAGAGCCTCGCCAAGTCTGCCGCAGGAGGAGGCGGACCGGAGAAGACGACGTACAGTTACCGTTGGATCAGCCTGATCCAACAGTCCTCTTCACGCCATGTCACTTGCTTCCTGCCACTTTTGGATCAAAAGGATCCAAAGGCCATTACCCCGCCATGTTGCATCGGCTTTGACATCTTGATACCATTGGATTGATTAAACAGCCATCGTCAAACAGCCATCGTCATGACGGGTCCTTATCGAGCCACGATCCAGCGTCCACCGCAGTTGGATCTCTCCAGATCTAACGGCCCAGCACCCGCTACGTGGAGCCTCCGAGCCTCTTCCCCGACCCTAGGCTTGGAGTGACCGAAGTTGTCCCGAAGCGAAGTTCAAGCCTCCATTGCTTTTCGAGCCAATCCCTCTCATGTGTCTCTCATGTCTGGGAAATTTGCACCGAGGCCCCTACAAGTTTCAGAAATTACAAATCTGTCCCTGCCAGGCGCGTCACTTGAGACGCACGTGTTCTAGTGGAAAAATTGCATCTACACCCCCATCATAATAGGTATTTGCACTTTAGTCTCTATATGCATGTTTGACTTTAAGAAATTTTAATTTTCTGTCTTGCATTTTGGTCCCTATGTTTGTACACACATTTAGGTGTCCATTTCTCATCATTTTTAAATTCCAAAAATTGCATGTTGTAGTTTAACTTGAGCTCTATCTATTGTAACAAGTGCTATATTTTTGTGAGCCACATTCAGTTTAATAGTATTATTTTTTGAGGATTTGACATATTTTTCACACTATGTGCTTTAAATTAAATATTAAATTATTTGTTACTCCAAAAATCACCATAAAATCACATTAGACTCAGTTTTAGTTATTCTACACTGTTCCCAAAAATCAAGCATTTGCACGCATCACGAAGCCTGAATAAATCAAATAGTGTTTTGCTTAATTAATTTTTAATAGGTCCAATTTGCATCATTTTTTAGTTTTATTAATTTTCCTATACTCCTCTCACTTAGACCTATCTAGGATATTTTTTGTCCAAGAAAATAGTACCTAAGTATTTATTAAAATTGATTTTATAAAAACTATCCTACATCTATATTTAATTCATAATTAATTTCATTAGAGTCCAAAAATTCCAAAAAAATGTAATAGCTTAGTCTCGTCGCATATCATCTTCTAGCCAAGTTCCATTAATTTTGGACTTCAGTTGATTAACATGATTGATTTAATTTATAATATGGCTAGAAATTGCATTATGTCTGCATAGTTGCATAAAAAATCACAAAAGACCAAAAATATTCTTCTAAAATCTGACATCAGAATAAACTGAAAATTAACCTAAGGAGAAAGTTGCCTCCCAGAGTTCGACCTTGGGCTTGCCCAAATGAAATAAATTTGCCGCTTGAAATTAATTGAACGTTGATCTGAGTGGTTTTTGACAAGTTCTCGATTACCCGACTGCAACGAACGACAAACGTAATTCTATTGATAATCAGGTTGAATTAACAAGGGTAGTCCAGGTGACTTATCAAATGGCGTCGTTGCCAAGAAGGCATAGCTTAGGTTAATTTTTAGAGAATTTTGACTGTCGATTTTCCATCCCCGGGTAGTCTGAT
Organism: Ottelia alismoides; assembly: GCA_037367405.1. Taxonomy (NCBI): domain Eukaryota; kingdom Viridiplantae; phylum Streptophyta; class Magnoliopsida; order Alismatales; family Hydrocharitaceae; genus Ottelia; species Ottelia alismoides. Next base: position 129,613 of record JAZKJV010008257.1, on the reverse strand, counting down.
TCCTGGCTTTTCTTGTGAATATCTTTTTATCATTTAGTTTTATTTATTTTGTGTCGTCCTTTATCTGACCTCCATTTATTTTCATGCGAGGAAAATGAGGAGTCGAAGGCGCTTTGCCAAGCGAGCCGAGGATCTTGCATTTAAATAATTTGAGTGATAGTGAGTATTTGTAATCTTCTTTTATTTTCTGCATTTTTCCAGCAGTTCCCGTCTGTGTTCTCGCACGTGTAAGTATAGTGAAAAATGTGTCCTCGTGTGCTATGTAGATTGCTTTGCATAAAATAGGACCTACACTTGCAGCTCTTAGAGCTACTTTAGGACCTATCTGTGCTCGTAAAATTCTAGGACCACACTTCACACAAAAAAGATGCATTTAGACCACAGATCTTAGCCAAAATTAATCTATTCTTCACTCACTAATAGAACTGCCTGTCTAGGAGCGGCTTTTCATCGTTTGCATTCATATAGTGTAAAAATTTTCAATTCTGTTTTGCATCCTGCACAAAAAAGTGAAAGGATCACTGTAAGTCTTCTTTACTTGGCATTCATCATTGTTTTAATCATGTATCGGCTTTTCTCGACTCCTTCCCCCCTTGGTTTTTTAAACTTAGGTCTAAAGGAAATTGGGACTGGACGATAGACGTGCTTTGTGATTGGACTAATCAAGTAATCATCTAACTTAAAACCGATAGTGCTAAACAAAATTGACCAAAAAATCAATAAAATCGGAAATTCTGTTTGCGAGAGATTAACCCTAACCTTGATTGTAGGCTGAGTGAGGGTACTAGAGTATGTGTACACACCCTAAGGCAGATCTAAAATCCTCTCCTTCCATATCACGTACCCCAATCCTAGCAAATATCACAAGTTGAATTCTTTCAGGTTCATTGACTAGAACCAAGTAACCCCCGCATGTTCGTATGTAGATAGGGGTGAACCAGCGGTGCTTTGCGACAAGTTGCTAATAACCCTTCAGGGTGAAGTCCCAACCTTGTCAGCCTCTACCTATTCGCAGGTAGATAGGGGCAAGTCTTTGAACTCCTCAGCTTGGGATAGGAGCGAAGAAAGGACGGGCGCCGGTATCTTAGGAGACAGGTTAAACAGGGAAGACGCATCCGACTTTGAGTCAACTTCCCTATAGGTCACGTAACCTTTGCTACTTGCTTAAAAATTCACACTTAAAAATCAACCAGACTAATCAGACTCGGTTTCGAGTCCTTCATCGTGTTGAGTGTGAAAATCAGGGTTCAGATTCATTTGCTTGCTTCAGGTAGGAGTAAACCCTATCTTACACTCATACTCCTGATTCTTCTTCTCGCCATCCAAGATGACTGACCAGGGGGAGATCTACTCCTGATTTGCAAATCTTTCCTTGAGCCACTCACGAAGTTCATCTTCATTACTCCAAGTGCAACTTGGGCCAATCCGAGCTCATGACTCTCTTGAGTTCGGGGTCCATCACTCTCAGGGTGGCTACTTTCAAACCAACCCTTTTCTCTCTTCTGATCTCATTGGGGAAGACCATCACTTCGGTGAGAATGTCTTCATTGATATGTCCTCTAACCTAGACCATCTTCTTTACCAGGTGAAGAGGACGAATCAGAGACCAAGATGCCTCCTAAGAGACCCCCTGAGGAAGAGGAACACGAAGATGACCCAATACAGCAAATCCTTGCCCGCTTAGCCGCAGCCGAACAACAGAATGCAGATCTGGTGATGAGGATGGGACAGGTAATCGTGACAGGTGGAATTGACCGACCCATGGTAGATGCCTAAAACCCAGCAGAAAATGAGATACATAGCTGGTTAGTCCCCGTGGTTCCCCCTGAAGCGTTCGAGCTGAAGCCCCATTTTTTAATTCTGCTATCGAAGTTCAATGGGAATGCCAATGAGGAACCATATGCTTTCCTTAGAGACTTTGAGCTGATTTGTAACAACCTTATTCATATTAGGGTTGGGAAAGACTATATCATGCTGAAGGCTACCATGTTTGCCTTAGGAGATAAGGCTGCTCATTGGCTGAAAAATCTCGGGGTGAGATGTACGACCTAGATGCAGTTCAAGGATTTATTCTTGAAGAAGTTCTACCCACCTAGTAGGACTAACCAGATGAGAACCAAAATAGCGAGTTTTTCCCAGAGATTCAACGAACCATTCCATGAAGCCTGGGATAGATTCAATGACTTAATTCAGAAATGCCCCTGCCATGGCATTACCAAAGAGATCTTAGTCCAGACCTTGTTCTGTGGCATGACCACAGAGATGCAGGGGTTAGTAAGTGTCTCCTATGGAGGAAGCTATCTGAACAAGAACGAAAATGTCGTATGGAAAATTCTGGAGCAGATGGCAGAAACAGACTCAGGCCACCAGGGCCTATCAGTTGTATCCCTCAAGCCTATCCAACGAGACAACTAGGAGGACTGTAGCGGATCTGACGGAGGACCTCATCCCTATCATGGGGATAATAGCTGGCAAGTTAACCATGGTCGAGCAGATTCACAAGAGGGTTACTGACCTTGAGGCGCTTTCATGATTACCGAAACAAGTGGAGGAATTGACTGAGAAGGTAGACAAGATACGGCTACATGCCCCTTCTGCACCACCTGTACCTGTACATCGAGTCCATCTTGTACAGGAGCAGGTACAGGGGCCTCAGGGTAGCTGGTAGAGGAGCAGCAATACACTCAGCAGGAGCAGCACGCATCCCCACAAGTGGAGACAGTCTACAAGGAGCCTCTGTCGGTGTTTGAAATCAACGGGCTATAATACAGCCATGACCCTGTCGACAGACAGTCAGGGATAGGGAACGGTCGGCCTCACCGACCTTCCCTAGTTTACCAGGAAACCAGCTCCGTCCTTGCACCGTGCTTCGTACAGTCCCGGCTCGGATAAGGGTACCAGCCTTAGCAGCACCAGCAGCAGTGCACGTTCCACTCAGGCCAACAGGGCCCTCCACCACCTTCCCATCAGCAGCAGTATCGGCATGGCCAGCAGGTCCAATACAGAAACTCGTCCTCTAGTCACCAGCAATAAGCCCCGTCCACAAACAAATTGGAGTCCCTTACCTTGGCGATCCAGACCCCGACTGATAGGGTCCGGCAGATTCAAAATAACTACCTGGATATGAGAACGGATTTGAATCATATTTCCCATACCCAGGACCAGCAAATGGCGCCAAAGACCCCGATTCCTGCCCAGCTTCAGGCTAATCCAAGTAGCCTAAATCAAGGCCAGAACCAACCACAAGATCAGGTATACTATTCAGATAACTCTCTATCTGAACTTGAGATCCTTTCATACGATGGTAATAATATGTCCCTCAGGAGCGGAAGGACCGTGATCGTTCCTGATCAGGCACGGGTACAAGAAGACGTCGCCAAGTCTCTACCTGAGGAGAACTTGGAGGTAGAGGAGCAGCAACACCACCACCACCGGCAGAAGAAGAGGACTTCCAAGTCCTCAAAGAAAAAGGAGAATAACACCAGCAGTGAGTCCAGCGAGACCGATGAGGAGCCCACACCGCCATCTGAGGAGGATGTCCCAGTAGTAGCGGAAGACGCATCACCGGTGTCATAGAAGCAATTTCCTTTTTGTCAAAGTCAGAGTCAGTATCAATGTCAGAGTCCTGTAGAAAACTCAGTTCCTAATTTCAATGAAAATCTTTCAGTTTCAGAATCTGAGTTAGCATCAATAATCCCTTTCCCCTGAGCTCTTAAAGGTGAAAAGAAGAAAACTAAAAAATAAAAAAAAAAGATGACCCTGAGATGGCAGAATTCTGTAACAAATACATCAATGTCACAATCTCTTTTAATAAGTATGTGGACATGACACCTGCATTCCAGAAGTACCTTAAGCTGAGATGCACACCTATTAGGGCCAGCAGGAAGACCAAAGCCATGTTGAGAAGCACATTCTGTCAGTAGCCGCTACTTGCACCATAAAGAATGTGTTTCTAAGGAAATGAAGAGACATGGGTGTACATTATGTGGTGAGTCATGTCGATGACACCGTGTTTGCACGCACTCTCCTTGACAACGGATCCTCAATTAACTTGATGCCTACAACCCTCTGTGAGTGGCTTAATCTCGGACCTCTTAGGAAATCCAGAGCATTACTCTAATTTGCATATAAATCAACCAAGAGATCCCGGGGAGAATTGAGGAATGTTATCATTAAAGTCGAGGGTCAGGAGTACATGGTGGACTTTACAGTCCTTGATATGGACTCCCCCTGAAATTGGAGAGATTCCCATATCATTTTAGGAAGGCCCTTCCTGAGAATAGCAGGGGTCTTATTTGATTACAAGATCGGGAAGATCCAGTTCCAAACACCATGCTAAGATGAGGAATTTGAGATGAAGCAGACGAGGTGGTAGAGGCCATATTCAGAATCCAGTACTAGGTACTCTCCGTTCGAAGCGGACAGTATTTAGTAGACATCATTGGGCCATGGAGACAGAACCCAACTAGCATCAGTGAGTCCCTCTCCTCAGGAGAAGATCTTGTGTATGAGTCAGTTTGCGAGACCCTTAGGAACAAGAACAACGCAAAAAGTGCATCATCCTACATCTTCGATGACGTAGAGGCCCAGCTAGGCTTGTCAGCCCTTCCCTCTTTAGGACAATCAGAAGATGAGGATGAAGAGTCAGACGTGGCTTCTACCTATTGCTTGGAGACGCTTGACCATTTGACTCCGGACTCGAATGAGTTGGTGGCAGGTACTTCACAGATAGATCCAGCCACTGCCAGCACAGAACCAGATTCGATTGAGCCAGACTTCCTTGATGACCACATCTTACCTGAGCTCAAACCTTTACCACACAACACTGAAATACGCCTTCCTTGCGTGATAAGAGAAGAAATATCCGGTCATCATCGATGAATCTGTGATTCATCACTCTAAAAGTTGAAAATAGAGCTTTGCTCCCGAGTAATTAGCTGTATATTTCCCCTTATCTTGCATAATTAGCATGCATGCATGCAAGCATAATATCTGCATTTTAGCATTCATATCTGCATTAAATGAGAAGCCAAAATCACTTGTAAATATTAACATGTATATTAGCTAAAAATACCTTATTTGTATATATTTTATACTAACTCCAAATCCAATAAAATCAACTCCATAGTGTATATATTACTAACACTAATCAAATAAAATTATCAAAAAATGCTAACTTGTAAAATTACCCAATAAAACCCCAATCCAAGTTTGAAACTAGGAACCTTAAAATGCACATATCTCGCTCATACAACCTCCGAATTAGGTCTACTCACTTTTAAAGTAATATACATTCCAAGACCTTCGAAACAAGACCAATTTCATTAAAATCGGAGCTCGTATGCAAAACTTGGGTTTTGGGCCCCTTTTGCATATTGTGTATATTGACCGTTTTACCCCTGTAATTTATCCTTTTATTTTCTTCATTATTAAAAATCCAAAAAAATAGATTAGGTTGTAAATATTCTTCTCATATTTTTTCTATTTTTATTTTGATTTTTCTCTTATTGAAAAATGACAAAAAATTACAAAAGATAAAATACGGTATTTTATATCTATAATATACCACCCAAAAATACATTTTTGTACGGAACACTTCCTTTGATTTTTGGCCCTTCACAAAAGTTGTAGATCTCATTGAGACGAGCAACTTTTATGTTGACCACTTTTTGATTTAATCCCTTTTGTTATTTCTTTTTTATTTTTCTTTATATTTAATTTTTGAATTTTCTAGGAGTGACATGTGGCGGCTCCAGCCACATGTCACCCCATTATTTTATAATTTTCGGATTTATTATTATTATATTTTATTATTATTTTAAGTATTTTTTGTAGCCTATTATATTATTTTATTAATAAATTATTTTAATCCCCTTTTACCTCTTCTCCCTTACTTTTCTTACACTCCAAGCTAATAACTCCCCACTACCCCACTCTCTCCATCCTTATTCAACTTCCCTTTCCTCCTCTTTATAATCTCATCCACTCTTCCATTTCTAATCATCCGCCATTTGGAAGAAAAAGTAACTATAGCTCCTCCCCAATCTCGGTGACAGCGAGGTCAGGTTCTTGTCAAGTGACGACCGTGAAATTCATCTCGGCGTGATCTGCGGAGACATCCGCGTCTCAGCTCTCATCTGAGCAGTTGTTGAGTCTCATCGTGTGCGCTCACGACTCGAGGCCACGACGGAAGCCGCACGACGCGGCTCCACTTTCGACGAACCACACAGGTAAGTATTTCTATCATATCTTTTCATTTCATTTTTTTATCTAATATATTTTTTTCCTTGTTCTTCATCACAATCACCACATTCATCATTCACCACCATCATTATCTACACTACATCTGCATTCTCATTTTTTACATAAAAATAAAAAAATACAAAATCAAAATTAAAAAAAAAAAGAGGGAGGAAGCAACTCTAGGTCGTTCGTGAGCGCCATCGCCGCCTCCCGTGCACCAACTCGCGCCACCGTGCAAGGCCCCCAACAGCCCTCCTCCTCGGCTGAGCGACGTCCTCCTCCAGCGGCGGCGCCGCCTCGCCCTCGACTCCCCTCGTCCAGCACGCCGTCGCGCGTCCCCACTGCGGCCACTCCCGAAGCCGCGTGTGCCGCCTCACCCAGCCGAGACCCTCCTTCCCACCAACCACCGCAGGGCCCTGATGAACCTCAGTTTCATCATCTTTATTTATGATAATTAACCCCCTTGCTTAGAAGTTTGCCAATAAAACCCTGTTAATGCCCTATAATTAACAGAGTCCTAAATAAATTAAAAACCACAAAAAAATGACAAAACAAAAATTCGTGGTATTTTTAGACCCAAAAATACCCTCAAAAATATTTCGGGCCCTTGTTTGATCTCTTTTCGAGTTTTTGTCAACATGAAACTTGTAGATCTCGTCAAGATCTACAACTTTCATGTTTTGAGTTTTTTTCAAATTCGATCAAATAAGCCCTCAAAAACTAAAAATACTATCTGAATAACCCGATTGGGCCACGTGGCCCATTCTGGAAGCACCACGTGGCCCGCCCTCCTTGTTCCAGCCGCTCGCATCCTCAGTCGTTGGATCCTCCTCTGATCCAACGGCTCAGTCATCTCCACTCCCGCTCTCCCCTCAACCATTCGATCAGATCCTCACCTAATCCGCACCGCATTTTCGCGCCTCACGCAGAGCACGCCACGTGTCGCCTTTTTAGCCATTCGATCGCGTACATGAGGTCTTGATCTCCACCGTCTACAATCGTTTAAATCTTACCCTTCAGATCAAGCCTTAGACTTCATCACGACTGTCCGCCAACGCTTACTCCGCAGCGCGACACGTGGCCGAATCGTGGGCCTCCGATCACGCCGCTTTAGATTTGATCTTATCCGCTCGTTCGCGCCCAAAGATCCGCCGTTGGATCCCCAGATCCAACGGTTGATCTCCGTCGTCTACCTCTGGAGCCCTCTCTCTCTCCCACGATCTGACTTGCGTACCACTCTCCCCTCTTCTTTTTCCCCCGCCATTCCAGTGACCACCTCCTCTCGCCAACCGCTCCAAGGTCTTCTCCACTCACCCATGAACCTCGCCAGCGACTAAGTAACCCACTAACCCCTCTCATTCGCTCCATGCACGCCCTCCAAACCCACGTCCTACACCACCTGCACCGCCGGCGATTCGGGCGTCCAAGGTCTTCTCCTTTAAATACACCGCCCCCCACTTCGATTCGGGCGTCCATCTTCACGCGGGGAGCAGCCCAGCCCTCCTCCGCCTCCCTGTGACAGGGGGAGGCGGTAGGATTGAGCGAAGACGACTGTCTCCCCCGGTGAGACCTGCCGCCGTCATCGGCGTCGTCGCGGCGCAACCGCGTCCGCTCGAGCTGCTCCGAGTCGCTGCCGGAGTTCAGCGAAGACCCGGGGACCCTCTGGAACCCCCAGCCCAAGCTCCGCTCCGCCTCCGATCAGGTAAGTTCTCTTTCTTCTTCTTATGTATTTTTCGTTAATTTCCATTACTTTTCTAGCCCGCTTTACTCGTCCTCTCACTCCATTAATCACATCCCAAACGCCACCACACAACCCCCTTCCTCGCGCTCATCTCCGACGTCCTCCTTCTCTTTCCTCCATATCTCTCCACAACCGACCCATCTCCTCCGCCCTCACGGCGGAGGAGCCCCGAGCTCCTCCACATTCTTCGCCTCGACGAGCTCCCATTTCCATACACGCACGCACGTATTCTCTTCTGCTTCGGCTATTCGTCCTAACACTGCAGGTCCTCAAATTCGCACTGGCCGGAGCTTCGCCGGACATATCTTCGTCACCACCGTCCTTGACATCAGCGACTCGAAGACCCTCTCCAGAGCTTCCATAGTCTCGCCCGAGCTCCGAGCTTCGTCGACCGACCTTCATAAGCCTCGGGCGAGCACCACTGGAGCCAGGACAGAGCGGCGGAGGAGGAAGGCCTGCGCCGGAGACCAGAACACGCCGCCAGCTGAAGCCCGAGGACGAAGTACAGTGACCGTTGGATGGCCCAACCCCAGTGACCATCCAACGGCTGTGATGAAGCCACATCGACGTATTCCAGAAGCCGTTGGATGCGCCTGATCCAACGGCCACTATGCGGCCACGTCATCGACTCCTTCATCTGTTGGATCTGATCGATCCAATGGACAGCGATGCAGACACGTGGCATCACCAGAGCACGCCCGAGCCTCCGTCTCCGAACCTACAGGCTTGGCTACACCGTGCCACGCCCGAACCTATTGCCGAACCTGCAGCAGCCCGAGCCTGATATACGAGCCAAGCCGAAGCATCTCCGAGCCTCTGCCAAGCCTTCCTCTGAACCTGGATGGCACGTGCCTGGCACGTGCGCGTATGGGTAAATTGCAGAGCAGCCCACGAACTTCTTCAAATTTGCAAATAGGTCCCCGCGCATATGGAATATTTACAGGGAAGGCCCCGTACTTTATTTTTATTGCATTTCAGTCCTTTCCAGGGACCTTTTTGTAGTTATCCTTTCATGTTTTCTTTCAGTTATGCCCTTGCTTTCTTTGTTGAATATCTTGAGCTACGTCTGTCCAATCGAGTTGATTTCAGTTTTGTTTTGAAGCTCTTCTCGTCCTCTTTATTATGGCATGCTTAAATTTTAAATTTGACACTATAAACCGTGATGTATTATTTTATTATTTAAGTGTCTTGATTTTCTTATTTATCATGCCTACTTGCTTTATGATTGTAGAGTGCTTCTTCACTTCAACTCAGATCTATTTGAAATTTTCTTATGGCTCAAGTAACTATTATTTTGGGCATACCATTCACTTTGCATGGCATCTATTTGCATGATAAAAATGTTTAAATAAAAATGCATGTTTATTTTAATTGCATTGTCTTTGCATATTTTGACCTATATACCTTTAATTCTACACTTAGTTAAACACACTTAAATCTGACTAATACGAGAGAGGCTCGTGTCCCTGAGTTCGACCTTGGTTTCTTGCCAAGTAAAATAATTAACGATCACCTCATTTCGATTCATTATGGCATATTTAAATGAGGTGATCTCTTTGACGACCGAAATCCGCCCGACTACGATGACGATTCCATGTGCTAAAAACACATTATTAAGGGGTCGATTTTGCGGTTCGTCAGGCCCTCAGGTCGTTGTCGCACCCTCGCATCGGTCGCGCACCACCAGAGCCCTGCGTAGCCGCCGGTGTAGCAACCTCCAGCCACTCATCGCACCCGACTCCGCCGGACCGCCCTGCGCTTCGTGCGCCCAACACCTCTGCATCGCCCACGAAGCCGCCGCCCTCAGCCGCCCCAGCCCTTCGCCGCGGCGCGCGCGTGCAGCGGCCCCCTTCCAACGCTGCCTCGCGCACCGCCCTCCAGCGTCGCGCTTGGTCGTCGCCCGCGTCGCCTTGCGCCTCCAAGCCCTAGCCGTCCATCTTGTGTTGTCGTTGGAAGAAAGAACAGAAAAGGTTCATTTCTTTTTTATTTTATCTTAGTTGTGAAAATTGCACTTTCATTCCTGTAGGTTTTCGTAATTGCAACAATACCCTTAGGCATAGTTAGAATTTGTTAATTTCATTTCTGCATTGCACTTATACCCCTAACTTTGTATGATAATTTGGACCTCAAAATAGTATCGTTTTATTCAATCAAAAATAGCATTTTCTAGAGCAACTAATTTCTTTATCTTGTGGCTATTTATTTGCATTTTTTAAGCATATGATAATTTATTAAAAATCAAAGATTGAAAATCAGTGGTATTTTACCCATTTAGGCTCTGAAATTTGCACAGGCCTATTTATTGCTCCAAAAATTATGAAAAAATTGTGAATGATGTATTTTATTGTGCTTTAATTATAGTCCAAATTTCGTCCAATTAGGAGTTGTCTTGTGCATAAAATAAATTCTAGAACGATTTTTGTAATTGATTTTTATTTAATTCCACGAATAAGATTTTTGGGAAATTTCAACTCTCCTGGATTCCTTATGAAAATATCTATTTGAGATAAATCAATCTATGGATAATTTGACTTTGTGGATTTATTAGTAATTAAATACCCGTAGTCACTCTGTTTTTAGTAAAAACTTCATAAAAATCATAAAGTGTCAAAAAATTTCAAAAATATTAGTGTAGCTTCATTTCATCATATTTAACTTCCAGTAAATTTTTCATAACATTTGCACGAAAAATTGCATAAAAACCCTAAAAAGTTTGCATTTTCCATGTGTGCATTTTGAACCCAAAAATTCCAAAAAAATACATTTGCATTCATCATTGGATTAGGCTTATAGAAAAAATATAATTTGGTCGATTTGAACTAATTTTACATCAAAATTAATTTTGGCTAAGTTGTTGATTTTCTTATTAACCCAGTTCATTCGCATCATTGCATTGGCATCTTTATCGCATAAAAAATAAAAAAAATACCACTTGGAAAACCGCAATCTGATCCATCTAACTTGATCCCGAGTTGTTCCTTTGCCTACTTGAGTCGACCCTGGGGCTTGCCCAGTCTAAACAAACATAAAACCACACTTAATTTCATTCGACGATTCATCAATTTGTGCGGTTATTTTTTATCGACGCGGATCTATCCGACTGCAACGAAACCGTTAATTAAACAACATTAACAAGGGTAGGTCCGCGGCCCGTCAATCATCAGTTCGCGATTGACCCAGGAGCAGGAATCTCGCTTTCTAGAAATCCGAGAGAAAAACTGCAAGACGATACGATGGAGCATCTCCGATCTCCATGGGATAAATCTTGCTATGTGTCCACACCGTATCTACTTAGAGAATGAGGTTAAACCCTCTCGTGTTCTAAATGGGTGGCACCAATCCATGTTGTCCCGAAAAAGTCTGAAATTCAGATGACCACCAATGAGGATGGAGAGGAGATCGTGATGCGTGTACCCACGTCGTGGTGTGTCTGTGTGGATTACAGATGCCTGAATGTCGCGACGAAGAAGGATCATTTTCCCCTACCATCCATTGATCAGATCCTAGAGAGATTAGCAGGGACAGAATTCTTCTGCTTTTTAGACGGGTTCTCGGGCTACAATCAAGTAGTCATTGCTCTTGAGGACCAAGAGAAAACTACGTTCACATGCCCCTTTGGTGCCTATACTTTCATGCACATGCCCTTTGGATTATGCAATGCTCCGGGTATATTTCAAGGTGCATGACTGTTGTATTCGCTGAAATGGTCGGTGAATTCCTGGAAGTTTTCATGGATGACTTCTCGGTCCATGACGATTCCTTCAATTCCTGTCTTAGGAATCTAAACCAAGTCCTCAAACGGTGTTGCGAAGTCAATATGGTTCTCTCTTGGGAGAAAGGTCACTTCATGGTGACGGAGGGCTTTGTGTTGGGGAGGTTGACCCTGCCAAGATGGATGTGGTCAGACGACTCCGACCACCAACCAATGTGAAACAGTTGCGATCGTTCCTCGGGCATGTTGGAATTTATCACGATTTATCAAGGATTTTTCGAAGATTGCCCGACCGCTAACTGAGCTTTTAGGCAAATACATGAAGTTTATTGTCAATCAGAAATGTCTTGAGGTCTTTAAGCAATTACAAAGGAGGATCATGGATGCCTCAATCCTACAAGCCCCAGACTGGTCTCTTCCTTTTGAGATCATGACAGATGCCTCAGATTTTGCTGTTGGGGTTGTGCTAGGATAGAGGAGGGATGGCATCCCGTTCACCATACACTATGCAAGCAAAGTGCTTGATACCGCAACGTAAATATACAGTTACGGAAAAAGGAGAAGCTTGCAGTAGTGTTCGCCTTGGATAAGTTCAGATCTCATTTAATTGGATCCAAGGTGATTGTGTTCACAGAGCATACAACAGTACGGTATTTAATGGAAAAGAAGGACGTGAAGGCGCGTCTTCTTAGGTGTATTTTACTTATCCACGAATTTGATTTGGACATTAGAGATAAACCTGGAATGAAGAACGTAGTAGCTGATCACCTATCCTGTCTCGACGATCTTGATGCTTCTGATGATACGTCGATTCGAGACTCCTTCCCTGACGAGTCGATTTTTGTTGTCGAATCACTCCCACGTTATGCCAATATCGTGAATTATCTTGTCTCCAAGAAAGTCCCTGAAGATTGGCCCAAGAGCTACATAGACTGACTCAAGTCGGATTCAAGACATTACCATTGGGAGGATCTGATCCTTTTATTTGAAGGATCGGATTGTGTCTGAAGACGGTGTATTCCTCAAGAGGAATATTAGAGTGTCCTTAACTTATGCCACAGTATGGAGGCAGGAGGACACCACTACGAGAAGAGGATCGCATGGACGGTACTTCAGTGTGGCTTATACTTGCCGACTCTGTTTCGTGATGCGCTCACCTTTGCGAAGTTGTGCCCAGTATGCCAGCGAATGGGAGGGATCGTTGGTTCCAAGGATGAGATGCCCATGTAGCCTATCATCATTTGTGATGTCTTTGACGCCTGCGGCATCGACTTCATGGGCCCGTTCTTGGTTAGCCACGGATTTGAATATATCCTTCTTGCATTAGATTATCTGTCAAGGTGGGTGGAGGCTATCCCAACCCGAGCCGCAGACAACAGGACCATCTGCAGATTCATTAGAGATTATATCATCTCAAGGTTCAGGATCCCCAAAGTGTTGATATTTGATGGGGGTATCCACTTCGTAAACAGATATGTGAAGAAACTCTTGAAGGATTATGGCATCGAACACTGTGTCGCTAGTCCTTACCACCTACAGACCAATGGCATGGCTGAGGCATTGAATAGGGAGGTGAAAACCATATTGTAGAAGCTTGTCCACCCAGACAGGAAGGACTAGTTTCATATCTTGGATCAAGTCCTATGGGCTTATAAGACAGCTTACAAGACACTGCTAAAAACCTCCCCATTCGGGATGGTGTTTGGGAATCCGTGCCATTTGCCCGCAGAATTAGTGCACAAATCAGAATGGGCAATCAAGAAGGTCAACTGGAGCACACACCTAGGACAGAAACAGAGAGAGATAGATCTGAATGAGCTTGTGGAAGTCAGAAACCGAGCATACGACAACAGTTTGGTACAAGGACAAAGCAAAGAGTTGGCATGATAGATATATCAGACGAAAGGCCTTTGTTCTTGGACAAAAGGTATGGTTGTTCAATGGAAGGCTGAAGGTTTTCCAAGGCAAGCTGAAATCCAAGTGAACGGGTCCATTCATAGTCTGTGTTGTGCATGACAGTGGATGTGTAGAGATATCAGATCTCACAGATGGAGCACATACATCCCTAGTTAATGGACAACTGCTGAAACACTTCGTCGAACCCAATGAACAATTAGTCCATGTCGAAGAGATTGTATTCATGCACGAGGCAGACTCAGTTGATACTCATAAAGTCGCGCATGAGACCTTGCAGCAGTGAGCTCTTGCCATCAGCAGCATCGAGAAGATTCAAATCGCTATCCTTGTAGATACTCGTCATTCCTGTATATTACTTCCCTCCCTCTCGCGACTCTAATCACTCGCCCCAGCTCCATACGGATGATTAGATCCTATGTATAGTGGGGAGATCACTTGCGTCCAATTCATTGTACATCCTCCAGATCTCATCGGTCTGCATACTCACTCATGTCCTATACTTAGGCTGACCAGAGCCTAAGTATAGAGAGGGTTGATGCCCATCATGTATATATCCTCATCCATTTCCCCTTTTGACCTCGTCCACCCCGTTTTTGATCTTCTTCTACACTTAGGCTACCATAGCCTAAGTATAGGGGACGGAATGACTTCTATACATTTTTTGTTATTTTAGCTCTCCTATGCTTAGCACGAGCTATGTTTTTTCCTCGCTTTTCATGCTATGAGGACATAGCACATGCTAAGTATAGGGGGCATGTATATATTACATATATACTTACCCATAGCTTGCACTTTCTTGTATTTTTGTATATACTATACAATAATTTCGGGGTGGGTAAAATTTGTGAAAATTATTTTTGTAAAATATACATATATTTGTAATATACTTGCATTTTGACAAAAAATATGGAAAAATCAAAATCAAAGGCTTCTTATTTACTCTTACACATCATCTCTGCATCTAAAACGAAAGAAAAGGAGTCTTGCATTTCATTCATTTACATACCATGTCATCTACATCTCATCTGCATATCTTGCATATGCAAAGTGAAAAGCTAGTGGGTTCTGAACCAAGTTATGAGTAGATGTTGAGGAGGGACGTGATTTGACCTTAATCCACCTAATTTCAGAGGAACCTTATAGGAACTGGAGTTAAGATTTCTCAGGTCAAGTGACTTAATTCTTTGAGTCTGCAAGTCTATGTTTACATGTCATCTTGATTAGTCTAAATATAATATCATGATTCCTTTAGACAGTGACCTAACTTGGACAAGCACAATGCACATAGCACTTCATTGATGAGGTGGTAAGGAAGTAGAATCCTTTAGCTTGGAGTAGCACACGGTTGGAAACATCCGTCCTCCTCTAGGGAGGGAAGTGCATCTCAACCTAGTCTGGTGGTGTTGACATCTAAGGATGGGATGTTGTGGGTTGCAATAATGCTTCAAAAGAGGGATAGTCTACTGGATCAAGAGGGAAAACTCCTGATGTACATGATGCACCTTGTATATAAAAAAAATGTGAAAACTCCAAAAAATAAGATAGGCTTGAGTGAAAATAAATTACCTGTCGGAGTATGTATATTAGCAAGAAGTCTGCAGTTGGGTGACTTGGCTACACTGGTCAGGAATCCCGGGATAGGTAGCTACCCTAGATACCGTCCATTCTTTTCTTTACCCCCTCCTCTTGAGTTGATCACATTTGAACTTAGAAAGGAATACTCCTTTCCTCGAGGAAAGAGTTACTGGACTGGGGAATTAGAGTTACCTTGTTAGAGGAGGCTGCTTCTTAGCCATTTCTGACGTGGAGAGATATTTTACGCTTACACAGTACAAATAAGAATCATAGTCACCAGAAATTTACGTTTGAGGATTTGTTCTGACCTGACTATTGAGGAGTCTTGAATAGAAGACTTGTGGAACTTAAAGTCGGTTAGGTCTTAAGTTCATATCCCAATAAGGTTCCACCACACAATTAATCCAAAGGTCGAGTCAAGTTCCATTTTCCACTTTTGTTCATGACCTCGTATGGAACCCAAAATCATTTCACTTTTGCATTTCATTTTAATTGCTCGGGGACAAGCAAGGTTTAAGTATAGGGGGTTGATGAATCTGTGATTCACCATTCTCAAAGTTGAAAATAGAGCCTTGTTCCCGAGTAATTAGGAGCATATTTCCACCAAAATTACATAATTAGCATTCCTGCATGCATTGATAACATTTGTATTTTACCATTCACATATGCATTAAATAAGAGGCCCAATTCACTTGTGAAAATCACTCATTTGTATATATATTACACTAACTATAAATCCCATAAATATTGTATGCATTCTAACAATACTACAAGAAAAATACCAAAAAATGCTAACCTGTAAATTTGACAAATAAAACCCCAAAATAAGTTAGGGACAATGGACCTTAGAATGCACATATCTCTCTCTACGGCCTCTGATCCAGGTCTACTCACTTTTAAATTAATACACATTCAGAGACCTTCAAAATGAGACCAATTTCATTCAAATCGGAGCTCATATGCAAAACTTGGATTTTAGGGCCCCCACTGTATACTATATGTATGTATATTTGTACCCTTGTATTTTATTACGCTATTCGACCTCGTTTCCATTTTTGGCCAACATAACACTTGTAGATCTCATTGATATCTACAACTTTTGTGTTTTGAGTTTTTCTAAATTCGGCCATTTTCTCCCTTTTATTTCACATTCTTTTTCAACCAGATTGGGCCACGTGGCGCCCTCTGGTTGCGCCACACGGCCTACTCCATTGCGTGCCATGCGCCTTTTCTCCACCATCCGATGGCTTCCTCCTCCTTCAAATCCAAGCCATCCACGGTCGCATCACCTCTCAGCCGCTCGATCTTCCCCCTGATCTCTTCCCTGTCGTCTGTCTCTGTCTCACTCTCCTTAGGCCATGTGTCACGCTTAGGGCTGCTAGATCTTATCCCCGACGATTAGATCTTATCCGCTCATCCCCGATCGATCGATGACCCTTCAATCCTACGCCAGATCTAATCTCCACCATTTTCCAGCGCCCTCCATCGCCCTTCAATCTAGCCCACCTGATCTAATCCTCACCGCCCGCTGGCGCCATGCTCAGAGCTGTTGGATCACTAGATCCAACGGCTGAGGCATCGTCTCCCACCTCCGAAAGAGCCTCACCCATGTTGCCCCCATCGTGCGACGGCTCTGCCCCCTTCCTAATTTTGGCGCCACGACTGCCACCTTCTTCGCCCATCAACTCCTCCCGATGTTGCACATACCTCCCTCATCCTCGCCAGCATCCATGATCTCCATTACACCCTTCCTCGTCGCTCAACACACTCCACAAACATCACCTCCCCATCACCTGGACCTCCACCTTCTCCCTTTCAATACTCTGTCTTCAGCCACTATCCATCCCATCCGCCCTTGTAGAGAGATTCCCAGAGCTCCGTTATACATGTTGGTGACAGCAATTAGGCAAGAGAGTGAACGACGACGGTGTTTTCTTCTCCGACGAGATCCACGGCATAGCACGCCATGCCGCAGCTTCTTCGATGAGTTGCACAAGCTCGGGCTAGCTACCAACCCTCGAGCAACGACTAGGAGCTCTTCCCTGAGCCTCCAACCCCATGTACATTCCTCCATTCTCCTTCGATCACCTTTCTTCTTTTCTCTCGATCTTTTTTCCTTTTTCCCAACTTCTCTAATCGATTCCACACCTCTCTGACCCTCCACCGAGCTCCACCTTGGAGCTCTCACCTTCGCGACATCATCCAATCGCCCCCACGACACTTCGACCAACCTCCACCCACAGCTCTGTCGGTCACTACGGAATATCACCTACGCACGGTCATCACATTGCCCTCAGGCCTCTCACACACCCCTTGCACTCCCCCGAGCACGTTGCACTTGATTTCCGATACCCACTAACCCTGCAGGACCATTATCTTCATTGGTCGAACATCACATCGGAGCTGCTCCAAGCTCCATCTTCCATGGCCTACAGACGACCCCAGCAACTTCCAGGGCCTCTGGCGGCCTCCTTGCACTTCTACGACCAATCTGAGCTATCCAGGCACCACCGGCGAGCATCCACGAGCACGGGGAAGGGCGGTTGAGCTAGAGCGACCTCGACGGAGCTCTGCCGTAGGAGGCGGTGGACCGGAGAAGATGATGTACAACTATTGTTGGATCACCCTGATCCAATGGTCCTCTTCACACCACGTCGCCTGCTTCCCGCCACCATTGGATCATAACGATCCAAAGGCCATTACTCCGCCACGTCGCATCGGCTTCACATCCAGATACCGTCGGATTGATCGCCATCCAACGATATTGAGCCATGACACCTCGCTCCAGCAACCACTGCCACCGTGGATCTTCCTGATCTGACGGGTCCTTATCGAGCCATGTATCCAGCGTCCACCGTCGTTGGATCTCTCCCGATTTAACGGCTCAACACCCGCCACGTGGAGCCTCCGAGCCTTTTCCCTGACCCTAGGCTCGGATCGATCGAAGTTGTCCCGAAGCAAAGTTCGAGCCTTCATCGCCTTCTGAGCCTAGCCCTCTCACGTGTCTCTCACGTGAGGGCTAGGTAATTTGCATTGAGTCCCTGCAAATTTCAGAAATTGTAATTCAGTCCATGCCAGGTGCGTCACTTGAGAAGTACGTGTTCTAGTGGAACAATTGCATCCACACCCCCATCATAATAGGTATTTGTACTTTAGTCCCTGTATACACGTTTTACTTTAAGCAATTTTAATTTTTTAACTTGCATTTTGGTCCCTACGTTTGCACCCATATTTAGGTGTCCATTTCTCATCATTTTTAAATTCTAAAAATTGCATGTTGTAGTTTAACTTGAGCTCTATCTGTTGTAACACGTGTCATATTTTTGTGAGCTGCATTGAATTTAATAATATTATTTTTTGAGGAATTTGACATATTTTGCCTACTGTGTTCTTTAAATTAAATATTAAATTATTTTTTGCTCCAAAAATCACCATAAAATCACATTAGACTCAATTTTAGTTGTTCTACATTGTGCCCAAAAATCATATCATTTGCATGCATCAGAGGCCTGAATAAATCAAATAGTATTTTGCCTAATTAATTTTTAATAGGTCCAATTTGCATCATTTTTTTATTTTTATTAATTTTCCTGGATTCCTCTCACTTAGACCTATCTAGGATAATTTTTGTACCTTAAAATAATGTGCCTTGGTATTTATTAAAATTGATTTTGCAAAAACTATCCTACATCCATATTTAATTCATAATTAATTCCATTAGAGTCTAAAAATTCCAAAAAAAATGCAGTAGCTTAGTCTCATCGATATCATCTTTTGGCCAAGTTTCATTAATTTTGGACTTCATTTGATTAACATGCTTGATTTAATTTACAATTTGACTAGAAATTGCATTATGTCTGCATAGTTGCATAAAAAATTCACAAAAGACCAAAAATATTCTTCTGAAAATCTGACATCAAAATTAACTGAAAATTTACCTAAGGAGAAAGTTGCCTCCCTGAGTTCGACCTTGGGCTAGCCCAAGTGAAATAAATTTGCCGCTTTAAATTAATTGAACATTGATCCAAGTGGTTTTTGACAAGTTCTTATTACCCGACTGCAACGAATGACAAACGTAATTCGATTGATAATCTGATTGAACTAACAAGGGTAGTCCTTGCAACTTATCACCCTCCTCGTTACTATCAGCAGTTTTTCCTCCTCAACCTCATTATCATCATAATTAGTCATAGCCTCTACAACACTACTACCAATCTCATCGTGGTCATCATGATGAATCATCAGAGGCACAATCCGTCGACCCCTCTCTTGATTGTTTGGCTCAACTGGTGAAGAGCCTAGTTGAGATGAGCTAGAAGTTAGATGACCTCACTGCCACTTAAACGGTCATTCTGGCATAGGTTAATGCCAACCCCAATAACCATGAACGCAGAGAGCAGGTAGTCAGCAAAGTATCCTCCAAACCCGAAGAATCGGGTATAAATGATTTTATT
The DNA here is from genome assembly GCA_037367405.1 of Ottelia alismoides. Lineage (NCBI taxonomy): Eukaryota > Viridiplantae > Streptophyta > Magnoliopsida > Alismatales > Hydrocharitaceae > Ottelia > Ottelia alismoides. The sequence continues at coordinate 109,971 of JAZKJV010008257.1, read as the reverse complement.
TTGTATAATGTCATGACTTTCAGGACCGTACAATCTTGCAGCCACTTACAACCACCAAGGGGAAGAATAAAAAATCTTCTAGCAAATCGTCATCTTATGCATCAGCCGATCCAGCAGTAGGGGTTGGTGAAAAAGAAGGATGAGGAGGAGAAGATGTACCAAATAATCAGAAATTATGAAAAATGAAGAAAAAATATCAAAAATAGAATAAGAGTCAAGGTAGAGTCAATTCAGTCCTAGAGAAAGTCGTAGCTGCAGCCAATATCATGTCGACCGAGGAAGCCAAAGCTCCTTTATTTACCTTTTATCTTGTTTTAAATGGTAGCACGCCTTCTTGCCAATCACTTGTAAATAATGATGTAAATAAGAACAATACATTTCTATTTGTACATATTCCCTTTCCATGGGCAATGAAAAATTCTAAAAAAAATAGAAAATTAAAAAGTGCATTGTCTGATCCCAACATTATTGAGATTCTTCAAAATATTTTTTCTTGAAATGACGTGGTTGAAAGTCATGGAATACATGTCTTCTATGAATAAAGGAGTAAAAGAGGTATTTACATTAAAGCATCATATTTGCATGAACAGACACGGCAAATAAAATGCACAGATCACCATGATGACAGTGAACACGATCAGTGATTTCTCATCCATAAGGGATCCCCTTTAATCAGTTGTGAAACACTCGATCAGATTTTTGAGAGAACTTTACTTGATAGTTGTTCCTTTACAAACCTTCTGCTCTCCTCATTACTTTAAGAATTCAAGTTGGGTCCACTTAAACCCACATGCATGATCCTTCAGTTTTCTAATCGATCCATTAAGCGGCTTGGAGGTTTATTAGAGGATGTCATCGTAACTGTGCAGGATATGCGATTCGCAGTGGACTTTGTTGTCCTGGACATGGATTCCCCTACATCATTACTCCAGACCCCTATTAGTCTTGATCGGTCGTTCATCGAACAGCTGAAGCAGTAGTTGATTACGGGTCTGGGAAGATCATATTCCGCTCCTGTAGCAACAAGGTGACCATGGATATGATTGATGAATACGTGATTCATCATCTCAATCTAATTATCTTAACAAAATCCCCAATTAAAATATCAAATAAATGTCCATACGAACAACAAATTAATAAAATGACTCTTTTAAATAATATACACTAATTATTGTATATTATATTGTATAAAATAAAATTAATAATAAAACGTTGCAAAATAGAGAAGTTTTTCGCCTGTAAATAGCCCAAAACTTCATGTATTTTTAATGAATTTATTTTAACTTATTTTTAGCTAATTCTTTCTCCAACTTGTTTATAAAAATATATATAATACAAAAATATAAAATAAATTTCACCTCAAATAAATACTCCTAGATCCCAAAGAGAAAAGGTCGTAAAGTCCAAATCCTGACCAAATCTCGCTCTGTATGAACTCCAAATTCACCAAACTCACTTTTAAAGTTTAAGTTAGAAATTATCTATCAAATGAAAGTGGTTTCATTGAAATCGGAGCTTGTTTGCGAAATTTGGGTTTTGGGACCTCGTTGTTTATTGTACATAATGCAATAAATGTGACTTTCAATTTTGTTGTACAAATCTAACCCTTTTTATTTATTTATTTTCTACTAATTTCTTTATTGTATATTATAATAAATTACATAATTTAAAAAATCTCAAAAAAAATATTTGTCGTTGGAAATAAGGCAAAGTGACTTTGTATATAATGTACATGTGTTTCTTTTCTCATTTTTTACTTTTCTTAATTACTAAAAAATCCAAAAAAATCATTGTTGTGTTGTATTTTATTTCTTGAATTTTATTTTATTTTTATTTGTAAATATTATTTATAAATATACCAAAAAATTAAAATTAGAAAAATAAAAAAATGTACATATTATTTATCTTATGTTGTAAATTCTCCACTCTTTTTATTCTTTTTATTTTATTGTATTTTAGTAGCCTACTTTATTTTATTTTTCTTCATTTAATTTCCATTCTCTATACTAACTTATATGTTCTTCCATTAACCACCAAGTCTTCTTCTAACCTACCATTCAACTCTATCATTTCATCTAACTTTCCATTCAACTCCATCATTCCACCATCCTTTCTAACATCAATTTTCCTTCTCTTTTTATACATCTCATTCTCCTCATATTTGCCTTTTATCCACCTTTATGTGAGACAGAATTGAGAGCTCTGACCACCCATCTCAGTCACAGCGAACAACGAAGTAGAGCGACGACCGCTTCCTCTCCAGGGAGATCCGTTGGCATTCCAACCAGCATTGCAGTTGCCCCCGCGTGCTGCTCGAGCTCATCGCTCGCTAACAATTCGAGTGAAGACCATGCTTCTCGTGAGCACACCAGAGGTGACTGCTTCCATTGTATGTGGTTCTCTTTTTGTAGTTCGACATCGTTTATATTTTTGCATTTTTATTACATCACGTTCACCTCCCCTACTCCTTCATTTGTTCTACTTAATCATATTACCACCATCACCACACCATTTTTTGCATCATTCGTGATTCCCTATTTTAAAAATCTAAAAGATAATTAAATTAAAAAAATTAAAATCACAACACATAAAAAATCAAAAAATCAAAAAAATAAGGGAAGCAACAGGTCACATCTTATCGCCCTCCTTCCTGCCATTACCGCGAGCGGTGGTGCCACCGCACGCTCCACCAGTGTGGCCCTCCTTTAGTCAGCAATGCCCCACTCCAACCACCAGCACGGTCATGCCGCCGTACTCCATCCACCGCCACCCTAGCACAGGTCAGCAACTCCGCTCCTCCTCCATTGCACGGTCGCGCGCTGTACGCCGCCCGCTACTCTAAGACCTGCCTGCAGTTGTGCATCGCCCTCCACCCTCCGCACCACCACGCCCTCCTCCTCCCTCCTCGCCACCGCGCGCTGCCTACTACGCCCTTCTTCCCCAAATCATTGAGCCCTGACAAAGAAGAGAAGGTTCCTTTTTTATTTTTTTTGGAAAAATTGTAGTTTATTCCTGTTAAGTTTATGTAATTACATAAACATCCATGTGAATGTTTTTTATTCAAATTTTCATTCTCTTTATTGCATGGATAACCTTATATTTGCATGTTAATTTGGACATTCATTTTGCATCGTTTTATTTAATGAAAAACATCATGATGTTGAGCAACTAATTCTCTTTCATTTGGCTATTTATTTGTATTTTTATGAGTTTTGGGTAATTAATTAAATTTTTTAAGCGAAAAATTTCATATTTTACCCCATTTTAGCTCTCTTTAATTCTTATTTGACTCACAGTAGCCCTAAAAATTCCTTAAAATTTTGTAATGATGCCTTGAAATATGTTGTAATTACTATCCAAATTTCATCTTAACTGAATTTGTCTTATTCCTTAAATAAATTTTAGAGTGATTTTCATAATTGATTTTTAAATAAATTCACACACATTATTTTCGCAAAGTCAAACTCTCCTGGATTGCTCATATAATTATCATTTTAAAATAATCATCTCTCTGGCTAGATTGATAATGTGGATATTTTATGAATTAATTGCTTGCAGTCGCTCTGTTTTCATTAAAAATCCATTAAAAATTCACATATTGATGAAAAATTCCAAAAAAAATATTATAGACTCATTGCACCATGTTTAACTTCCAGTAAAATTTTCATAACTTTGCATTCTGTTTGTGTGAAAAATGCATAAAAATACATAAAATGTGTCCATTTTTCGTTATTGCATTTTAACCCATAAAATTCCAAAAAATGTGTTTTGTATTCATCACTAGATTAAGTTCCTAGGAAAAATATAGTTGAGCTAAATCGTACTTATTTCAGATTAAAATTAATGTGGTTAAGTTGTATGCTTTCTTATTAACTTGATTCAACCGTATTTTACATTCGCATTTATTTTTGCATAAAAATACAAAAAATCAACACTGAAAACCTAGACCTAAGTTTTCTGAATTAACCCGACGTTGTTCCTTTGCCTCCCTATGTTCGACCCCGAACTTGCTAGGGATATAAATTAAAAGTCGAGTCCTCTTCACGAAGACATTCGATTTGGTTCTGCATGATTCGCTAAGTACCCATATTACAACGAGTACAAATTACATCACGTATTTAGCGACTCGTCAATGATCAATGAGCTAAAAGCCAAAGAAAGCATATCTGGGAAAAAAGAGACAACATTGCCTACATAGGACTGTGACACCATTAAGCAGATCAGAGATCCAAGTATTTCTTTGAATGATATCTTGACACAGAAAAATCCTCTTCTTAGATGAGTATCTGGATAGTACAATCTGTTGGACATGCGAGCCCACAATGAGCCATTATGCAATAAATGTTATTGCAAATATCATTCCTTGATATGAAATAAAGAATAACTAATTTTCATAATAGGTCCCTTAGTACAATTAGGGTTATGTACCATGGCCATCTTAATGATCGTACATATGTTGATTCAGTTATTGAATCATAGATGTTGGTGCTTGGATGAATATCTAAAGAGTTAGATTGAGGACTCATCAAGTACAATCAAATGCTTATTAAGAAAGGATCTCCATCCTGAGAAGGAGATGGCGATCCTTTCTCTAAAGGTTGATATCCAACCGACCTCTTGATGCAGGTCCTCTACATAGCAATAGAGATTCAGAGGTATTAGATAAGTTAGGTAAAAGAGTTGATTTAACGAGATCGAGATAACCAAAGACCTATGTCGTAAGCTGTCACGATATAGGCATGCATCCTATGACAGGAGACAGATGTGTTACTATATATCAGAGTATGTACATTTGGTAGACCAATAGGTTGATAACCTAACCAAGGTCTATATATCGGCACACTGATGTGCATACAATGGCATATGCATAATACGATCTCTTATAGGGATCATACAGGTTCATTTACTGAACCGAAAGACATGAGCTTACTCGTGAGATATTCAGAATAATCAAATTCTGTGCATGATCATCTCTCTTTGGAAGCTTGACTGAATTTGTAGGTTTGATATATACTTTTGGAAAGTATACAATCAACACCTGGTATGATATATGCTTTTAGAAAGTATATGATCGATATTGACTCCCAATGATCAAATGATAAACTTAATGATAAAACCTTGAAGTAGACAGTGTAAAATTGATCTAATACTTCGGGTTTATTCTAGATCTTTTGGTATGCAAGATGTACATATTAGGAATACCTGAGGGTGATGTGATCATACACGATTGTATAACCATGACGCTTCCATTCCTAGGGAGTGATGAAACGGGTTTGGATTTTAGTGACTCCTCTCAGTAGAGAAGTGATCTGATCTTGGTCCAAATGTTGAACATTGATATGAATGTGATTCAAATGCAATAAGAATATTAGATTTGTATTCTTGATTTAGTCAAGCATCTATGAGAGGTCTGCAAGATCTGGATTTGAGATGTGATCTCAATATACAAATCACTATACATGAAACAATACAATCACCTTGTCCTTATCTCCAAGTATCCATGAAGAAAGTGCATTATTCTTGAAAGAGATCATGGATAATTTCATCATTAATATATGTATCTGAGCATTGAGAAAATGGATAACTAAATGTGATTTAATTATCATGAATAATATGAATTTGATTCATATTATAAGGAGAGTTATCTAATATAATTAAATGTGATTTAATTATCAAAGATGTGAATAATGTGAATGTGATTCATATTATTTCAGCACATGAGAATGGAGATCCAAGATGATTAAATGTGATTTAATTATCATGAATATGAGTAATGTGGATAGCACTATCCATAGTAATCATGTATGTTATAAATGTGATTTATAATATATAAGAGAGAGCATATTAAGATTTACATTTGTTAATTAAATGTTGATGTGAATTGGATTCACATTGGACAATTAATTGAAAATGCAATTTACATTTTATTTTGGGACGTGAATTTGATTTACAAATTTTCAATGGCATGAATGCAATGTTCCCAAAATAATTATGAATTTTTTTTTGTTGAATAATTTACAACAAGTGTTGTTGTAAATATTGGAGATTTCCATGGAATAATGTAATCTCATGGGATTACATGGAGATTGCACCTTCCTATAAGGGAGGGTCGACGGCCACCAATCCTATTAGGAAATTGTGGTCATCCCCCTCTCTTGATGGAAGGATGAAATCTTGCTTCCATTATCTCCTTGTATGATTGATTTAATTTTAGAATTAATATATATTGATTTATCAATATATATTTAATATAAATTAAATTAATTGTTTTTATGTTTTTACAACAAAATCTTGACCATTGAAAGAATCACAAATCAATATCATCCATTGATTTTATGTAGTCCATGGATTGTGATCCATTGACTCACAAAAATTATAAATAGAAAGGCACCCCTTGCTCTTCAAGTTACAACATTATAACAACATAAAGTCTCTCTACCTCTCTCTCTCTCTCTTTATACACGTCAACCCTCTCTATCCCTCTCTCATTGTGGTCGTCTACCATGGAGCCCTAGAGAGAGTTGTCATCGTTTGCAGCATCAACGTTGTGATGTCGGATTGCTTTCTTGTGAATCTCTGTCTCCTTCGTCGCCTCACTCGTGAAGAAGACATCGTATCTCGTGTGATGTGATTAGGAGATTTGCAGCTTGGATCATCAACATGTATTACGAGAAGCATGTGTCTCATCAACACGTTCGCAAGTGTCTCCTCCGTTGTATTGGACTTGAGATAGGAGGTCTCTTCGTTTTGAGACACAATCACAACCACGCTTCATAAGGTAACCCTAATACTTGTTTGTGGTTTAAATGAAACGATTCGAAAAGTGTTCTTAGATCATGTGGTTTCATTGCATGAAAAAAATTTAAATTCCATTGCCCTGAGAAACTAGTGCGACTAGTCACTCCCAATCGCATACAATGCAATCCTCAAGCTTCTGTGATGCGCTTAAGGATCTTCTCTTATCCTTCACAATCTACTTTTACTCCTTTGCTAATAGGGAGGGCGACTCTAAATTACTAACTAGGCTATTCGAAGAAGATTCATTCCAAACCAAACAAGAAGAGATTATTAAAAATATGTTCGGTACATTGTTGTCAGAGACACGAGTGATGAAGGTGAGCAACACTTCATTGTCAGCAGATTATTCACCCACTAGTTAACTCTCAGAAGTAGTCGAGAAGTTGACTCAATAATTACCTGAATTAAAGAGACTTCTGGAAAATCTTAAGTACGCTTCCATGCAGGTGAGCAGAATATGTATCTGGTCATCATTAGTAGCAAATTAACCTTGGATTAGGAATCTCGCTTGCTAGATATTATAGAGAAAAATTATATAGTTAATAAGAAAGAGTTGCTGGCAGTTGTATTTGCCCTCGATAAGTTCAGATCACATCTTCTCAGTTCAAAAGTAATTGTTTACACCGACTACTCTGCTATCTGGTATTTACAACAGAAGAAGGATGTGAAATCACATTTACTTATATGAATCCTTATCCTTCAGGAAATTGATTTGAAAATTAGAGATAAACCTAGAGTCAAGAATATGGTAGCAAAACATCTATCTAGAACTGAATGCGCAAATACTTCCTTGAGAAGTGTGTGGATATCAGAAACCTTCCCTAATGAATCCATTCTAAGTATTGCTTCTCTCACCTAATATGCCTATATTATGAACTATCTCATTTCTAAGAAAGTTCTATAAGATTGGACAAGATCAAAAGACATTTTTTATCTGATATTCATTTCTACTAGTGAGAAGATCCATACCTTTACAGCAAGGTGTGAATTTCATTTCGCACCAATGCATTCTTCAAGAGGAGAACATTAGTGTCCCCGAGCACTGCCATGTGTTTGAATCTATAGGACACCATTTTGGAAGGAGAGCGGCAGTGAAAATATTGAAGTGTGGACTCCGATAGCCCATACTATTCAAGGATGTTGTATCTTATGTAAAAGTTTGCATCGACTATCAGAAAATGGGTGGAACACTTAGTTCCAAAGATTCGATGCCCCTAAAATTTATTTAGATCTTAGATGTTTTTGATACTTGATATATTTATTTTATGGACCCATTTCCTAACAGTCAAGGATTTGAATACATCCTGCTTAGTGTTGACTATGTGAGTCGTTGGGTGGAGGCTATTCCCGCTCGATCCGCTCATAGTCGTACCATTTGTCGATTTCTTAAACATTATTTTAAGGTTTGAGATTCCAAAAATCTTGATTTCTAATGGGGATAGATATTTTGTGAATAAAGAAGTCAGAAAGCTTGTGAAGGAATACGGTATCTGTCATCGTGTCGTATCTCCTTACCACCCATAATTAAATGGCTTAGTCGAGTTATCAAAAAGGGAGATCAATACAATCTTGCAGAAACTTGTTAAGCTATATAGGAAGAATCAGTATCAGTTGCTTGACTCAGTTCTATGGGTTTATCGGACTGTCTACAAGTCTCCACTTAAAATGTCTCGAAAGCCATGTCATCTGCCAGTTGAGCTGATTCACAAATCTTTATGGGTAGTTAACATTTGCATCTTGGACTCACAAAAAGGAAGACATACCTGAACAGACTCCAAAAATTCACGAGGTTGTATATAATAATAAACTTATTTTAATGAGGAAGTCAAACGTTAGCATGACAAGTATATTAGACTAAAGACTTTCGAGTCTAGACAGAAGGTGTGGTTATTTCATGTGAAGTTGAAGATATTGTCGAGTAAACTTAAAAGAAAATGGATAGGGCCCTTCACCCATGAAAACTATGAGTGATAATGGAAGCATTCTCATATCATTGTAATCTAACGCACAACCATTCGTAGTTAGTGGACAGTTGTTGAAGCCGTATTTAGAGCATGATACATTCATGTCTATTGTCGATTCAATGATGTGAATTTTGATGAAGATCTCACAGCCGCAACATCAGAAGATTCAAATTATGTATCCAAAAAAAAGTTTTGATTAGTTTTCTTCTTTTCTTCTTTTCATTTCAATTTTCAAATATTTCATTCATCCATTGTTTCATTCATCCCATTCATTTGTGGTATACTTACGATATACTTGATCCTATGTATAGGGGGATGAGTGTATTCTGGTATTCTTCATTTATTTACTCTCTTACTTGTCCTTAACTTGTTGATATTATTTTCTTTACCTAGGTATATTTCACCCTAAGTATAGGGCGGACAAGCCGAGTCATTGATTATTTTATACATTGTAATCCTTGATCATCCCTGCTTTGTGTACAATCTACTATACTTAGGATTAGTTGATCCTAAGTATAGGGAAGACGAACATTTTCTAATTCTTTTATTCAATCATTTTAGTATTGGATTTTCTATACTTAGCATGAATTATGTCTTCCTTTTGCTCTTTGACCATTATGAGGACATAGTTCGAGCTAAGCATAGGGGGTCATATATTGAAGGATATGGTGAGATCCTTAAGCGCATGAGGATCACATCGTATGCGATCGGGAGTGACTAGTCGTACTAGTTGCTCAATGCAGCGGAAATTAAAAAAATTTCATGCGATGAAACCACATGATCCAAGAACACTTCCCGTAGAATTTCATCTAAACCACAAACAAGTATTAGGGTTATCTCTTGAAGCATGGTTGCCTCTAAACGAAGAGACCTCCCGTCTCAAGTCTGATCCGATGAAGGAGACGCTTGCGAGCATGTTGATGAAACATGTGCTTCTCGCAATCCATGTTGATGATCCAAGTGACGAATCTACTGATCTTGTCATACAAGATCCGACATCTTCTTCACGAGTGAGGCACACCGAAGGATATGGAGATCCACGAGCAAACAATCTGGCAGCATAACGGTGACGCTGTGGAGAGAGGGACTCTTTCTAGGACAAAAGAGAGAGGAAGAGAGATGGCATGTAGAGAATGAGAGAGAGAGAGAGAGAGAGAGAGAGTGTGTGTGTGTGTGTGTGTGTGTGTGTGTGTGTGTGTGTGTGTGTGTGTGTGTGTATGTGTTTGTGTGTGTGTGTGTGTGTCGTTGTCTCCAACTAGTGTTTGTGTAAAGAAGAGCAAAGGGGGTGCCTCTCCTTTTATAATATTTCGAGATCCATGGATCTCAATCCATGGACAACACAAATCCAATGGCTTGCATTGATTTGTGTTTTTTTCAATGGCCATGATCTTGTTGTTAAAAACACAACAATAATTAATTTAATTAAATCAAATATATATTGAATATAGTTTGATTTATATTAAATCAATATCTATTGGAGACATAGGAAGGAGGCAAGCCTCCTTCCATAAGAACAAGGGGGACAGCCACGCATTCCATAAGGAGAGGGCGGTCGTCCACCCTCTTCATATGGCACGGTGGCTCCTTCCAATTTCATGAGAATCCATATCTCGTGTATCTCCAATATTTGCAACAATTTTTGTTGCAAATTTATTTCAGAAAAATAAATCCAATTTATTTTGTGAATATTGCAATCGTGCCATTGGAAAATTGTGAATCACATTCACAACCCAAAATAAAATGTGAATTACATTTTCAATTAATTGTCCAATGTGAACCCAATCACATCAACATTTAATTAACAAATGTAAATTACAAATAGCTCTCTCTTATAAATTATGAATGATATTTACAATATACACGATTAATACGGATAGTGCCATCCACATTATTCTTATCCATGATAATTAAATCACATTTATTCATATTAGATCTCTATTATCATTGCCCAAATAATATGAATTACATTCACATTATTCACATCTTTGATAACTAAATCATATTTAATTATCTTAGACAACTCTCTTTATAATATGAATCAAATTATTATTATTTATGATAATTAAATCACATTCAATTATCAATTTTCTCAATGCTCGGATACATATATCAATAATGAAATTATCCTGAACTCTTTCAAGGATAATGTGCTTTCTCCGCAGATACTTGGAGATAAGGACAGGGTGATTGTATTGTTCCATGTATAGTGACTTGGATATTGAGATCACATCTCAAATCTAGATCTTGGACCTCTCATAGATGCTTGATTAAATCAAGATCGTAAATCTAATCTTCTCATTATATCTGAATCACATTCAAATCAATGTCCAACATTTGGACCAAGATCATATCATTTTTCTACTGAGAGGAGTCACTAAAATCTAGACACATTTCATCACTCCCTAGGAATGGAAGCATCGTGGTTATACAATCATTTATGATCATATTACCATCAGGTATTCTCAATACCTGTATATCCTGCATACTGGAAGACCTAGAATAAACCGAAGTATTAGATCAATTTTATATTGTTTACTTCATGATTTTATCATTAAGTTTCTCATTTGATCATTGGGAGTCAATATCGGTCATATGCTTTCCCAAAGCATATATCATACCTAGGTCTTGATCATATACTTTCCAAAAGTATATATCAAATCTACAAATTCAGTCAAGCTTCCAAAGCGAGACAGTCATGCACGGAATTTGGTTCTTCCCAATATCTCATGAGTGAGCTCATGTATTCCAGTTCAGTAATGAACTTGTATGATCCCTTTGAGAGATTGTATTACTCATATGCCCTTACATGCACACCAGTGTGCCGGTGTATAGACCTTGGTTAGGTCATCAACCTATTGGTCTGCCAGATGTACATACTTAGACATATAGTAACACATATGTCTCCAGTCATAGGATGCATACCTATATCGTGACAGCATACGACATAGGACTTTGGTTATCTCGATCTCGTTAAGTCAACTCTTTGACCTAACTTATGTAACACCTCTAAATCTCTATTCCTATGCAGAGGACATGCATCAAGAGGTCAGTTAGATATCAGCTTATCGAGGAGGGATTGCCATCTCTTTCTCAAGCTGGAGATCATCTCTTAATAATCATTTGACGGTGCATGATGAGTCCTCAATCTAATTCTTTATATATTCATCCAAGCACCAGCCTCTATGCTTTAACAATTGAATCAATAGTTGTATGGTCATTAAGATGGTCATGGTACATAGGGATGAGCATTGGGTTGGGCTGGCCCGGCCCAGCCCGAAGCCCAGCCAAAACGCCCGGCCCGGCCCAAGCCCAAATGAACATTGGGTCGGGCTTGGGCCTAATTTTTAGGCTCGAAATGTTTTTGGGCCGGGATCGGGCTTGGCTTGGCCCAACCTGACCCGGCCCACGGGCCCGAACCCTTCCCATATCCTACACGTATGGAAACTCTCACTGTCATGCACACTCTGTTCATGTATCCTATCTTCTATAATGTTTATAAATCAAGAAAGTCAGGTGTGGGACATATGAGTTGATGATCATTGTATTTCATTTCAGAATTAATTTTTCTTAATTAGTCTATGTCTTAGATTCTGGTGGTTATTCTTGAATTTTTTAGTATTTATTTTTTCCATTAGAATATTTCTATTATTGAATCTTTACCCAATACAAGCATTATGCCCATTTTTTTAACATGTAGTGCATGGTGCACCTGTTGTTTTTATTGTGTAAACTTGGTTCACTCTTTCAATTTCTGTAACGAGAGACGTTTATGGTATATAACATTGAGTGGACTTGTATAAAATGAGAAATCATCTACGGTAGAATTGAGTTTTAGTTGTTTCACAAGTATTATGGCATATGTTTTAAACAATTTTAGCTCGTCTAACTTGAATTGAGATTGACTTTAAACACAAACTCAAAGTTCATAATATAATGGGTTAAGATGGGCATGGGCTTGGGCCGAACCAAGTAAAATTTTGCGGGCCTAGGCCCGGCCCAAGGCCCGAAATTTTTAAGTGGCCTTGGGCATGGGCCCTTCAGGGCCCGGCCCAGCCCGGCCCATGCTCATCCCTAATGGTACATAACCCTAATTGAACTAAGGGACTTATTATGCAAATTACTTATTCTTCATTTGAGATCAGGGAATGATATTTGCAATAACATTTATTGCATAATGGCTCATCGTTGGCTCGCATGTTCCACAGTATATATCGTGTGTATGTATGTTAGCCATAACTCGTACCTTTGTATTTTTAATAATTATGACTAATATACTACACTAAGTAAGGGTATACAGCATATTAAATGTAAAGAATACAAATTGTAGATATATATGTATATATTTCAAAAATAGTTTGTTGAAATGGATTTAAAAATATTTTGCAAAATGGTCTGGAAAATGGTTGTAAAAGGTATTGAAAAATTTTTGGAAACCATTGAGAAATCTTTATAAAATGTTTTCAAACCAATTAAAAAATAATCTCTTTGTAAAATATTTGCAAATAAAGTGTAAAAAAATGCCATAAAATTTGCAGAATTCCAGAAATACCTAAAAATAGAAAATGTTTTCAAAACTCCTAAAAAATGCAAAACTTTTTGAAAATCCATAAAAAGTTCAAAACCATAAAATGATTCACAAAAATATTTTCTTGCATTGCATTGAATAAGCATTTTTCTTAATGATGTTGATAATTGAACAAGTCAAAATAAAATATGAAGATTGGAGCTTGTTCTTGACCTTAATCCACTTCATTTCAAAGGAACCTATTAAGGATTGGAATTGAGATGCTTCAAGTCACTTTGATGTAATTTTTAGATTATATGAGATAGTGTTCATGAGTCGATTCAATGTGTCTAACTAGAACATTTCATGACATATGTACGACTCTCGAGGCAATGGCTTGACTTGAGACCTCGCACTGAACATGTAGCTCAACCAAGATAGGTTGTTGAAATACCTTTGAGTCTAAGTCGGAACGATATTAGGCCACTTTGTTAAGGGTGGCTCAGGAACCATTCTTGGGGATTGCCAAAACTGATACTTCAACCCAATTTTTCCTTTGGTATCATGGAATTCTAAAAATTTTTAGATTCCAAAAAGAAGCATCTACCACAACGGATACTTCAACCCTAAACAAAGTAATACCCAAAAAGAAGCATCTACCACAAATTCTAAAAATTTTTAGATTCCAAAAAAGCATTCTTCTTGGTGAAGGCTTGGTCACACTAATCGAGCTTCACAAGAAAATATGACTACACTAGCTTGTTTCCGCTTCTTTTCTCTTTCTTCTAACTTCTCCCTTATTCGTTGTGCATTAGCATGTACCTGAACTCAGAAGGAAATATTCATCTTCCCAAGGATAGTAATTTATCTAGGAAGAGCTAACTTAGTTTATGCACATGGTACTTGTCATTTCAAGCTTGAAGGGACGGTTCTGACCGAACAATTGGGTTGAACTAGATAGAGCGACATGAAACCTAAGGGCAGATCAATCACAATTCCTAATCTGAATGAGGTTCCAAATATATTAACAATCCAAAGGTCTTAACTGAACTCCAAACATTGAGTTTGTAAAGACAAGTTTAAAAATCATAATCATTCTACCTTTCTTTATTTTCCTTTTCTGTGTTTTATTCACTTCCATCACTTATTCTTCTAATAAGTGGTTGCTAGGGACTAACAAAGGTAACTATAGGGGGTGATGAATAGCCATTCATCTACCTTTATTCTTCCATTTTTCATTTAAATCCTTATCAAAACACATGTAAATACATATAAATTGTACAAATTAACCTTCATCATTCATCTGTAAATAATATACAAATATGTATATTTAATCTGAAATAAAAGAATAAAGAAAAGAAAAAGAAAATAAATGAAGTATCAAAGATACTGAATGACCCTAAGCCCCAAGACTAAGTCAATATTGACTTGGTCTATAAGGAATAAAGTAGGGAGAGATAAGGGTCAAACATTGTATATAAAATCATGATTTCTATTCTTCAAAATACCCAATTTTTCTTTATTTTATTCTTCATTTTATACACCTTGATTAATAAAATGATCTACATGAAAATTGTACATAAAAATAAATAGAAAATTATAAAAATATTTGCACAAGAAAATAATACACCTTGCAACTGGGACACAAATATGAAAAAGCCATAAATCGAACTTCACATATCCATGTCTATGAACTCAAAATTGACCAAACTCAACTCCATTGTATTCTAGATCAAATTATCTATGTAATGAATGTTATTTCCTTTAAATTGGAGTTAAGATGTAAAAGCCAGCTTGTTGGGGCCCCATTGTATTATATACTTGTACATTGTATTCCTATAATTCATTCTTTATATTTTTACTCCATTCAAATTTTTAAATAATTGAAATATTATTTGGAATATATTAAAATATAAATATAAAACAAAATAAACAAAATATACATAAAATAAATAGTAGAAAAAGAATATAGATATATTATACCTATAATGTAAATAAAAACAAAAAATAATATTAAAATATGTAAATATGTATTAAATACATTATAAATATAAAAAATATGTACATATGATAATTGAACTTAAAAATATAGAATAAATATAAAAATATGTAAAATGTAGGTAAATATACCTATGTATACACTTCTAAAAACTAACACTTAATAAATAATGTTATAAAAATAAATAAAAATATCCATAAAATAGCTTATAAATTTAGAAATATATTTGTGGGTTTTTAGTTTTAATAAGATTATAAAAATAAATAAGGTTATATAAATAAATAAATCTAGTATTTATTATTTAAATAATTAAGGTTTTTGTATACACTTTTTCCTGATTGGTCCATGTGGTCCAATCAGATCCCGTCCTCTGTTGACCTCGAGTGAACTGTACATTCCTCCACTATCCTCTATCAAAACTCGTGAATATACCAACCCCACTTACTTCTCCATTTTTTATGCTTGATCATTGGCTTGAGATGAGGCGATTACTTCATGAACAATCTTCATATTATGACCCTCCATCTTGCCATGCTCCTAAGTTTGTCAGATTATCATCAATTTCATCAGAATCATGCGATCTTTTGAGCCTCTTACCATATCTATGAATAAGAACCCAAGCTTACTTTTTGATTTTGATCTTCCTCCCTCTACCATAACCTCAAAGGGATCAATCGGGAGTGCCTCCATGGTGATAGCAAGAGAAGCCCATCCCTACGGTGTAGATAAGGCGGAGTTCTTGGTTGATCCAGCCATCATCGGAGTACCTCCGACGAAGCTTCATCTGATACAAAGATGTCTAGGTACAAGCTATTTTTCTTGCATTTCTAGGATGAAATACGAGCCATTTTCTTGCATTTCTAGGATAGATTTCATTACAGCATTTCAATTATGTTCTTCTTTATTTTTTGCATAGTACGTCAGATCTCTAGAGCTCCGACCATCATTCCCTTGTTAATCGTTTAGACTCGCCTCCACCCTCATCTCGAAGCCTGTCCATTTTTCCATCATCTCGCATCACCTTCCACCCTTGATTTCATAAAAATCAAGGAGACCAGAGCTCTTTCTCCGTCACACGCTGGAGCTCTCTGACCCTTCTCTCCCCTTGCTCTCAAGATTCAATCTAGAGTTGATAACTTTGTTATTGACTCTAGAACCTTTTTTTTCAGGTCAGAGTGAGCCACTAGGGTGGAATCCAATCATGACCATTTGTTCTAGGTGATCGTTTACAAAAGAGAGCTCCAGGTCTCCAACGCTGGGACCCGAACCTCATTAAGGACCTTGTAAGTGTGGTCATTCTCCTGGAAGGTGTGGAGCAACTCAGTATCAAAGAAGACCACTGAGGCACGAGAAATCAATATTTGAAGGTCCGGGAAGACGACGTTCTTCGCAGTTCATCTGCCACCTTGGGAGCTGTCGGATCAGAGACTTAGCCCAGATCTTATCTGCGATGTTTAAATAGAGTGAAACGTTGTGTGGTCTCAATAGTCGATCAGCTTAAGTGGCACATACGTGGTGCACTCACATCCATCCGATCGCGAGATAAAGGGGTTTTTCTCAAAGACCCCTCGACCTCTTTCTTTTTACATTTAGTCATGCAAATATTTAAATTAGAGTAATATTTTGTGGATAAATTGCAAATAAGGACCTCAATCTTCTTGTATTTACAAATATCCTTTCGCATCACGTATGTGGACACGCATTGCATTGTAATATTTGTGTCCCCTAGACTATTTGGACCAGCTATAAGAATTAAGTTTAAATTTTTACATATTACAAACAGATCCTTGTAAAATGTAGCTATTATTTTAGTGTATAATTGCCTTTACAAATATTTTTATTATTCAAAACTTATAGGAAAACAAATACATGTGCTTGAGATACTACTTATTCACGTATATTTTTCGCATGGAATTTAATTAATTTTCCTATTTATTAAAAAATACAAAAAGATCTTTTTATTCCATGTCTAATTATCAAAACCCATAAAAATAAAACAACTTTTAAAAATTTTCAAGAAATAAATTAGATACATTATATTACATAATAACACATAATCAAAAAACACTAAAAATTAAAAAATATAAAACTAAAAATTCATAAAACTCTAAAAAAAATATAAAATTAGCAATAATTAAGGAAAAATCCAAAAATACTTTTTTCCTATCTATGAATGGTATATATATTATGTATTGTACATTAAAAATAGTTTTAGGTTAGTTTTAGATTATTTATATTTATAAAACCTAAAACTGTCTCAGATATTTAATCTGAGCACTTTTTTATATATTTTAATATTTTAAAAATACAGAAAAATTAGAAAAAAATATTAAAAAATACTAAAACATAGAAAAATATAAATATCACAAAAACGTTTTATGTCATGTATTTTGAGTATATTTATGTATATTTAAAAATATAATACCCTATATGTTCGTTATATTCTGTATATAACTTATATAATATATTATATGGTATTATATATTATTTTAAAAATCAAAAAGAAATTTAACAATTTGTAAAATTAATAAGAAAATAAAATTTAAAAAACTAAAAACTTAAAGTGTATATCTATTAATTAAAATCCCATAAAAATTAATATAATTAAATATATATATATATGAAAAATACAAAAAATACTTATTATTAATAATTAATCTACCTATCAATTTGCATCTCGGAGTTTGACACTCTATTACTTGCCCACAATACACATTTTGTAAAGTTAAATAAAATAAATGTTAACTACACAAACATATTTTTCATTGCATGTATATTTTTGTGGTTTGATTGTTGATTGAGAAGATTTGATCGGGTATTGAGTATTATGAGAGCAGTCGACACAGATATTGTTGGATCTGACTTGTTGGACGCTGCATGCCCTCTAAGATATGACATTGTTTAACAAGGGTTTAAGTTTGTCTAGTATTCTACACAAGGCAAGAACAATGTTGCTGAGACAAGCAAACACGAACCCACTAATTCAGACAACAATCAACCCACACAAGATGAATAAAGCAATCAAAGTGAAGTAAGTCAAATTTTATTTTATTTTAACTCTACAAAATAAGTGTATAGGGACAAGTATGTAGAGAGTCGAACCACATAATGTAAAAAAAAAAGTAGAGACAAATGAGCACCCTACTTATGTGTTTTTGTGTAAGTTTGTTTCTAATTATTTTTGTGAGTTTTTTATTACATTAAACATTTATGGATTTTTTATATTTTATATTTTATATTTTTATATTTTTATAGTTGTTTATATTTTTATTTTTTTTAATTTTTTAATTTTTAAATTTCTTTGTTTAATATGTAAGAAGTACACACACACACACACACACACATATATATATATATGTTCTAATACGTATGAGATAAATATTATATGTGATATATATAATAATATATAAAATTTCAAAAATATATGCCAGAACCATCCTTTTTATTTCTTAAGTGGTTTAAAAATATATATTAGAATTATAAATAACAATAATATTAAGTATATAATGAATATATAGTATATATAGTCTACATAGGGTTTTGTTTTTTAAAGTTGTGTATACTCAAAAATTATAAAATAAAATGCTTTTGTTTAAATAATATTACTTGTTTTGGGGTTTTTCTTATAACTTTTTCTAATTTTTTTATAATTTTAGTTGATTTGAATATACAAAAAAGTAGATATAAAAATAGGCCAGATTGTTTTGAGTTTTAAAAATAGATAAATAATTTGAAAATATGGAAACTAGTTTTGATATGTAGCATATAATATAAATCAAAATAATAAATAGAAATATATTTTTGGATTTCTATAAATTTTTACTAATTTTTATTATTTTTAAGGTTTTCAATTTTTAGTGTTTTATTTTTATATTTTTTATATTTTTTTGTCTAGAGTGATATTATATAGTAATATATAATATATAATTTTATTTGGAATTTTTAGATAAGGTTTTTTATTTTTATATTTTTATAGTCAAGTAGAGAATAAATATCTCTTTAATGATTTTTAATAAAATGGAAAATGCAAAAAAAATATTAAGTAAAAATATGGACGAATATCAGCACAATGTCAACCATTCACAGAGATTTTTCCATATTTTTTATGCACTAGAGCTACTTAATAAAAATAAAATAAATGGAAATAAATAAACTATCTAGAAGTGGGCGGCAGAGCCATGCACGGCGGTTGAGGGGTAGAGGGGGGGTGGCGGGCGGCGCCTCCTACCCGTGGAAGGAGGGGGTGACGTTGGCCGTTGCCTCTTAATTTTTTTGATTTTTTAAAATTTAATTTCTGCTGTTATAAAATATTTCTTTTTTGTTTTAATTTGTTTTATATTTTTTAATTTTTTTTAAACAGGAATGCAAATAAAAAGGGAACAAAGATGGTGTAGTGATGATGGGGTATGATAGGAAGATCAAGATGGTGGTGAATGTGATTGCTAAAAAAATGCAAAACTAACAAGATGATAAAATGACACGAAAAATTACCTACGATGGAGACGGTCATCTATGGTGTGCTCACGAGAGCACGGTCTTCGCTCGAATCGCCGGTGAGCGATGAGCTCGAGCAGCGCGCGAGTGCGGCTGCGATGTTGGCCAAAAAACCAACGGATCTCACCAGAGAGAGGGTTGTCGTCGCTCGACCACGGTTGTGTTGTGTCACTGATTCAACTCTGGGAACTAGGTTCTCCTCACATAAAGATGGATCAAGTGCAAATTGAGGAGGATCAGACATATATAAAGAGAAGATATGAGAAGTTATTAAGGTGGTGGAGTTCAATGGGAGGTTGTATTATTAATGGAGTTGAATGGGAAGTTGGAAAAATGGTGGAATAATGGAGTTTAATTGGTGGTTATTGTAGAGAATGAAAATTAAATAAATAAATAAATAAATAAAGTGAAATAAAGTTACTTTAAATTCAACAAAAAATATAAATAAGGAAAAATAGTGGAGAATTACAAGGGAATACATACAACATGTACATTTTTTTGTTTGCTTTTCTAATATGTATTTTTTTGTCTTTTTAATATGAGATATTTGCAATGGAAAAATACAATAAAATAATACAATAAAAATACAACACAATCATGATTTTTTTTGTATTTTTAGTAATTATAAAAGATAAAGAAAGAATAAATATATACATAATATACAATGTACATCTAGGTCCCAAAACCCAACTTTTTCAAATGAGCTCCGATTTTAATGAAACCGCTTCCGTTGGATAGATAATTTTCAAACTTGAAGTTGGGTGAATTTGGAGTTCATACGGAGTGGGAATTTGGCTTGAAAGTTGGTCTTTACCGCTTTTTTCCCTTTGGGATCTAGGAAAATTTATTTAAGCTAAAATTTGTTTTGTATTTTTGTATTTTTATATACATTGTTATGAACAAGTTGGAGAAAGAATTTGTTAAAAAGGAGTTTAAATGAAATTATTAAAAATACATGAAGTTTTGGGCTATTTACATGTGATAAACTCCTTTGATTTTGCGGCTTTTTATTGTTAAATTATTTTGTACAATCTAATATACAATAATTAGTGTGTTTTATTTACAAGAGTCATTTTGGTAATTTATTGATTTTATGGATATTTTTCTGGGATTTTACTCGGAGATTTTGCTAAGATCAAGATATTGAGATGATGAATCGTGGATTCATAACCCCCCCTATACTTTAACTTTGCTAGTCCTCGAGCAAATAAAGAATGAATAAGTTGGATTAACCCCTGACTGTGCATGTGAATACAAGACTTAATCCGTTCAAGAACTCTCGATTTTAGAGATCCTAAAATTCTAAGCTGAACCAAGCTCTAGTCAAAAGGTATCCAATTTCCCTAATCAGACTCTCGTTGTATACATATATAGTAGGGATATGACTTTAAGTGTTGATCACAGTTACAAGAGTAGAGTCACAATGTCACCCAAGGTTCCAGTCCAAAAGACTCTCCTAAGGACCCGATCCTCAACACTAGGGAATAAACCATTTCTTGCATCCAATCCACCGTCTCTTTAGTTGTCAGACTTAAAAGTGTAGATGGAAGGCCAGTTGATGGAGGGCATAAGATTGTGTCATTTCTTCTCTCCCTCTCATTGGAACAAGGATCCTCTCAAGTGCCTTATTACGCAACGCATATTTTTGGTGTTGATCAGTGTGTCCGTCAAGAGAAGTTGGAGCCGTCTGCACTTGTTTTCCTGGGAGTACACCGGGGTGTGCCTTTTTTGAGTACCTATCGTACCTTCTACACCCAGACTTGTAGCATTTACGATGTAGAGCCCTTTTTTGGTGCAAGCCCGACTCCTGGTCCTAATAGCGATGGTCCAAGTGGACACTTTGAAATGGTTGGGAGCGCTCGCCTTTGGTGGAAGCTCTTTTGAAATTTGACTTTGTATGGAATGAGAGCTTTTCTTTGACATTTCATTGCTTTGTAATATTTTGGCTAGCTCCACTGCTTTTACCTAGAGTTGGCGCACAATGATCAACATTTTTTTATTTTATCACGCCCTGGAACATAGGTAAATATCAAGAGATAGTACAAGAACCATGTTCTCATACTGGCTAAAGGTGTTGACACTCAGGTTTCATGAAGCCTTCATTGATTTTATCCCATCCTCGAGCATCATTAAATCAAGCCCAAACTCAAATCCCTCATCCCAGTTCCTCAAGTGAAATTTCAACTCATCTCATCATAACTACAGTCTTGTATGTGAGGTGCCGATCATATTCTCAAGGTAGAGACTAAGTATGCAATATAACACACAAATCTTTCAAACTAGGGAAATGTGAATAATTAAGTCAAGACCCTAATGACTAAGGCTGGTTAACTCAAAATCTCAAGACCTCATAAACCAAGTGTTCTTCAACTTCACTAGTCTTGTGTGAAAGTGAAAGTCTCAGGGATTAAACCAACTTATTAGTTAGTTTAGTTTTTTTGTGATTTTTTAGAAAAGTTTTTTTCAAAAAGTTTTTTTTGAAAAACAAAGGAAAAGAAGAAAGTTTTTTTTGAAATAGTTTACTTTTTTTCAAAAGTGTTTTTTTACCCACCCCATAATTATTGTATAATATATACAAAAATACGTGAAAGTATGAGCCATGGATAAAGTATATATGTAATATATACATGCCCCCCTATACTTAGCATGTCTTATGTCCTCAGAGCACAAGAAGCGAGAAAAAGGCATAGCTCGTGCTAAGCGTAGGATGGCTAAAATAATAAAAAGTATAGAAGTCGATCCCCCCAATACTTAGGCTCTAGTCAGCCTAAGTGTAGAAGAAGAGCAAAAATGTGGCGGATGAGATCAAGAGGAGAAATGGGTGAGTATATACACATGGCGGGCATCGGTTCCCCCTATACTTAGGCTCTTGATCGGCCTCAGTTTAGGACAGGAGTAAGTGTGAGAACCGATGTGATATGGAGAATATACAAGAATGGAGAATGTACAAGAGGAATGAATCTTCTAAGATGTTGAATCTTGATGCTGCATCTTCATGAAGAGTAATAAGGTGTATCTACTCTGTGCTCACTCTGTATGAAGTTGATGACCTCGACTTGGACTAACTGCTCTTTCGAATCAACAAAATGCTTCAACAGTTGTCCATTCTCCACATGAGATTGTGCACCATCTGTGAGATCAGCTATCTCTACACTTCCATTCTCGTGCACTTTCTTAACAACAAAGGGACCCGTCCATTTAGATTTGAGCTTCCCATGGAACATCTTCAACCTGGCATTGAACAACCATCCTTTTGTCCAGGGACAAAGTCTTTGCACCTAATGTGCTGATCATGCCAACTTTTTACTATATCCTTATAAATGAAACTGTTGTCATATGCCATGTTTCGGATTTCCACGAGCTCGTTCAAGTTCAAGTCTCGACAAAGCTTTCCTATGTGACAACTCCGATTAATCTTCTTAATTGCCCATTCGGATTTATGAATCAATTCTGCGGGCAAATGGCATGGATTTCCATAGATCATTCTAAATGGTGAAGTACCCAATGGTGTCTTGTAGGTTGTCCTATAGGCCCACAGAACTTGGTCTAAGAGCTGAGACCAGTTCTTCCTATCAGGACGAACCAATTTCTGCAAAATACTCTTCACCTCTCTGTTCGAAACCTCTGCCATGCCGTTGGACTGTGGGTGGTAAGGACTATTAACTTTATGCTCAAATCCATAGTCCTTAGCTAAAGATCTCATATCTCGGTTCATAAAATGGCTACCCCATCAGATATCAAAACTTTTGGTACCCCGAACCTAGCAATAATATGGTCTCTCACAAACTTACATACGTTCTTACTGTCTACGGTTCGGGTTGGGATAGCCTCCACCCACCTAGATAGATAGTCAACCACCAACAATATGTACCCATGTCCTTGGCTGTTGAGAAAGGGACCCATAAAATCTACGCCCCATGCATCAAAAACATCACAAATAATCATCGGTTGCATGGGCATCTCATCTCTCTGTCCAACTGTCCCTCCCATCCTTTGACAGATCAAGCATGACCGTACAAAATCAATAGCATCTCTAAACAAGGTCGGCCCATATAATCCGCATTGCAGTACTTTGTTAGCGGTTCTCTTTCCCGAATGGTGTCCTCCAGCCTCAAGTGAATGACAATATATGAGGATAATATGTGAATGAGGACAATATGTGAGGACAATATGTGAATGAGGATAATATGTGAGGACACTCTGGTATTGAGGACAATATGTGGGGACAATGGTGTCCTCCAGCCTCAAGTGAATGACAATATGTGAGGACAATATGTGAGGACAAGTGAATTGACTGAATGGTGAAGTACTGAATGGTGTCCTTCAGCCTCAAGAAAAGGAAATGATCGTCCCAGTGGTATCTCCTCGAATCCGACTTCAATCGGTCAATGCTGCTCCTAGTCCAACCATGGGGAACCTGCTTAGAGATAAGATAGTTCACCATGTTGGCATATCACGGGAGTGAGTCAATAACACAAATTGACTTATCTGGGAAGGTCTCTCTAATCCGCTCATAATCAGGAGAATCCTTAAGTTCAATCCGAGAAAGGTGATCAGCCATGACATTCTTCACTCCGGGTTTATCTTTTATCTCCAAATCAAATTCCTGGAGGAGTAAAATCCACCTAAGAAGATGCGCCTTAGCGTCCTTCTTTTCCATTAAGTATCGAATGGTTGTGTGATATGTGTAAATTGTCACCTTAGAGCCCAAAATATATGATCTGAACTTCTCGAGGGCTCATACTACTGCGAGCATTTCCTTTTCAGTCATTGTATAATTTTTCTGTGTAGGATCTAATACTTTGCTCGCGTAATGGATCGCAAACAAAATCCCTTCTCGCTGTTGTCCTAACACAGCTTCTATAGCGAAATCTGAAGTGTCAGTCATGATCTCAAAAGGGAGAGACCAGTCAGGAGCTTGTAGGATAGGCGAGGCACAAATCTTCCTCTTCAAGAGCTCAAAGGCCTCCAGACACCTGTAATCTACAACGAACTCCGTGTCTTTCCCTAAGAGCTCAATCAGTGGGCGGACGATCTTTAAAAAATCCTGAATGAATCTTCTATAGAATCCAACATGCCCTAAGAATGACCGCATTGACTTAACATTGGTAGGTGGATCGAGTTTCTTGATCACCTCCACTTGGCAGGGTCAACCTCCATTCCCCTTTTGGAGATGACATGCCCCCAACACGATACCCTCTGTCACCATAAAGTAATTCTTCTCCCAGGAGAGTACTAGATTTACCTCTCTACACCTCGTGAGGACTCGGTCCAAGTGCGCTAAACATGTATCAAAAGAATCACCATGGACCGAGAAGTCATCCATGAACACTTCCAGGAAATCTCCCATCATCTCGGCAAATATGGCTATCATGCACCGCTGAAATGTGCCCGGGGCATTGCAGAGCACGAATGGCATGCGCCTGAAAGCATAAGTACCAAATGGACATGTGAATGTGATCTTTTCCTGGTCCTCAGGGGCTATGGCCACCTGGTTGTAGCCTGAGTACCCATCAAGAAAATAGAAGAACTCTTTCCATGCGAGTCTCTCCAAGATCTGATCAATAAAAGGCAAGAAAAAGTGATCTTTCTTGGTCACAGCATTCAGGCGCCTGTAGTCAACACAGATATGCCACGACGTAGGTACTCATGTCACGATCTCTACCCCCTCCTCGTTGGTGACCATATGAATTCGTGACTTCTTCAGAACAACATGAAGTGGGGACACCCACTTGGAGTCAGAAATAGGGTATATAAACCCTGCTTTGCACTATTTATCAATCTCTTTCTTCACCACTTCCCGTAGATTGGGGTTAAGACTCCTTTGGAACTCACAGGAAGGTCCCACATTATCCTCAGTAAGAATGTGGTGCGAGCAGAGAGCGGGGTTAGTCCCCACGAGATCCGACACTGTCCAGCCTATTGCTTTGCGGTTCCTCTCTAAGACTTCTAATAACTTAGACTCATGTTCTAACGTCAAGTCTGAGCTAATAATAACAGGATATCTCTCTTTGGGTCCCGCAAGAGTGTAGGAGGTAGTGATTTCAATTCTGGCAATGTGGTATCATCAAGCAAGTCTGGCTGAACTGAATCTGAATATGGTTCCGTGCTGCATGAAGGCGGGCTAAATTGAGTAGTACTCGCCACCAAATCAGAAGTATCGGGAGTCGGATCATCAAAAATATCCAAACAATCGGCAAAAGCCACGTCCAACTCGTCATCAATGTCCCATGATTATTCCGAAGAGGATGGAACTAACAGATCCAGATGGATCTCTACGTCATCATAGGAATAGGTAGATTCATCTCTAACAAGATCAGACAACACCTGGCAAACTGCATCATGCACTATGTCCTCTCCAGATGAAAGGGTCTCGCTCTGTCCTAAAGGAATCTGTCCCCAAATCCCAACAGTGCTAATCATTCTGCCATCTGCCTCTGATGATGAGTACTTTGTGCTTCTCTCTGAATCGGGTCGCTGACACTTGGTTGCTTCATCTCAAGGTTCACTTCTCCGCCTGGAGTACGGAACTTCATCATTCCCGTACCATAATCGAAAGCTGCGCCTACGGTCCTAAGGAATGGCTGCCTAAGAATGATCTGAGATTCTCTCCAATGATTGGGGGTTTCCATGTCCAAGACTGTGAAGTCAACCTGATAGTTATGCCCCTCAATCGAGATAACAACGTTCTTCACTTCTCCCTTAGGTCTCTTCACTGAACGATCAGTGAATTGGAGTAAAGATTTGCGAAGTGGTCCCAACTCCAATTTCTGATATAGTACTAAGGGAAGTAAGTTAATCGAAGAACCATTATCCAAGAGTGTGCGTGCAAACGCAATGTCGTTAATACGACTCTCCACATAGTGAGCACCCATGTCTCTCTTTTTCCTTGGCAAAGTCTGGTTCTTGAGACAATAGGTTGTGGCTACTAATAAGACATGTGTCTTTATATTTTGGTTATCTTTCTTCCTGCTAACCCTTGTAGGTGTGCATCTCACCTTAAGGTATTTTTGGAATGTAGGATAGTTAGCCACATATTCATCAAATGGCACCTTTACAGTGATGTTCTCTTTACAAAACCGTGCCATATCGGGGTCATCTTTCTGAATCTTTTTGATGTGCTTTCCTACCGTAAGAGCACGGGGGAAAGGGATTGAAGCTAGGGAAACAAAGGATGAAGAGTCTGAATCATGAACTAAAAGATCATTCTTTGCATTAACGGAAACAGAGTTCTTCATACAAGAATCTTTTTGATGCAACATGGAATCAAAATCTAGACTATCCACTAAAGGTTGTGGAATAGAAGCTGGAGTGGTATCCACCACAACCGGAGATGCAAGGTTCTCCGTAGAATCAGAAGTGTATCCATGTTGTCAATGCTGCATATGTGCTCTCCTCCACCTCTCGGCTCCCTGAGTAGGTATCCTCAAATGTTGCTGATGGTGCTCCGAAATATGATGCCTCTCCTCCTCGTCCTCTGAAGACTCCTCAGTTAGAGCTCCAGAGATGCCCCTCCTCGTGTCCCTCGTCTGGTCAGGTACGGTCACTGTCCTTCCGCTCCTGAGTGACATGTGGTTAGCCTCGTCACACAAAATAATCTCATGTTCAGATCTAGGAGATGTTGAATAGTATACCTGACCAAAGTGCTGCTGAGAACTAGATCGGTTCATGCTATTGGGGTTAGCCAGAACTTGGGCTGGGATAGAGGTAGACGGTGCAGTCTGCTCGTCTCGCCATCTTGGCAGGCAGTTGACATCTACTCGTAAGTAATGAATTTTGTTTCTGTAGGAACAGAGCTCGCCGAGTATCTGTTGTAGATCCACGGGACTAGACGATGAAGGAAGTGGATAAGATTGGGAAGAAGAACAGGAAGACTGACCCTGCTGGCCAGAATACTGCCTCTCCTGCTGCTGCTAGGGTTGCGGGCCCTGTTGACCCGCCTGGTAATGGCCCTGTCGGCCATACTACTGGTATTGATGCCTCTGCTGTTGGGGTGGCTGGAATCCAGGGCTCTACTGTGAAGGAGGTGGTGCGGAGGTGAATGCGGTGTTATGAAAGGTCGAGGGACGCTGGTAGGTCTGTCGGTCTCCTGAACTTCCCTGCCTGGCAGGTTCCTGAGTATACCATACTCCATTCACCTCCCAAACCGGTGGAGGCTCCTCCTGAACTGTCTCTGTTAATGGAGGTAGCTGTTGGAAAGAGTGGGTGTAGGATAGGTCCTGCTCCCACGGCTGGGGTTGCCCTGACACCAACTGCTCCTGAACATGGTGAACTCGGTATACGGGAGCAGAGGGTGCAGTCACAGCAGGTATCCTTATCTTAGATACCTTCTCAGTCAACTCCTCCATCTGTTTTGGAAGTTTGGAGACGCTCCGGTCTAACTCATTAATCCTCCTGTCAATCCTCTCAACTACAGTAAGCTTGTTAGCAAGGAGTCCCATGCTAGGGATCACATCCTGAGAGAGATCGACTACAGTTGATTTCCCCCTCTAGATGAGAGTTAACTGGGGGATGGTGTATAGGCCCTGTTGGCCATCTGTGAGCGGCTAGTTTCAGCCATCTACTCGAATACCCTCCAGACGGTATCCGCTCTGTGTGATGTATAGTTGCCTCTACAGGCAACGCTCACTAAACCCTGCATCTCAGGGTTGAGACCAGTAAAGAACGACTGGACCAAGATATTGTCATATATTCCATGACAGGGACACTTCTGCAGGATGTCCTTGAATCTTTCCCAAGCATCACAAAAAGATTCATGGGGTAATTGGGTGTAATACGCGTCCTCATCATGTTAGTTCTACTCAATGGGTAGATCTTCTTCAGAAACAGGTCCTTGAACTGGGCATAAGTGGTGACGGTGATTCCAAGATTCTTCACCCAGTAATCGGCTTTTCCACCCAAGGCAAATGGGAGGGCTTTGAGCCTAATATAATCTTAGCTAACATTATTATGTTTGAGGTTAGCACAGATGAGCTCAAAGTCCCTTAGGAATGCATATGGCTCCTCAGAAGCATTCCCATCAAATTGTGGCAGCAGGTTCAGAAAATGCAGCTTCAATTCAAAATCAACAGTGGGTTCTGTCGGACTCAAGTAATTCCGAATTTGGTATTGTCCGGGGTTATAAGCCGCATCCATTGGTGGTTCAACCCCAACATTGAGCTGTCCTAACTGAGCTCTGAGAAGTGTGTGTTACTGCTCAGATACAGCTAATCTGGCAAGTATCATTCTCATTGGGTCTTCATGATTTTCTTCTTCCTCGTCTCTCTTCTTTGGAGGCATTTTCTTTGAATCTTCTTTATGGCCTAAATAAGCAATGTGTTCTTGATTAGAAGAGGATTTATGAATCAAGGTATTCTCATCGAGGCAAAGGTCTTCCTCGGTGAGGTGGGAAGAGAGAAAGGGAATAGTTTGAGAGTAACCATCCCAAGAGTGGGTGATCTTGGGCTCAAGAGGGTCATGAGTCCAGGTTGGTCCAAGTTGCGCATGGACCTGTGAAGACATACTTCTTGGAGGGTTCAACGGGATATTTGCAAAGTTCGAATATAAATCCCCCCAATTAGTCATCTTCGATGTCAAAAGAACCGATTTAAAACACGATATTTCAATGAGGCGTTAGTTCTACGGTGCACGTAAATGTACGGAGTAAACTCACACAATACAAATACAATCCAAACCCCCAATTTCACCAACTCAACACGTGATGGCCGTAAGAGTTCGGTCGAATTATCTTGTTAATTTTAGTTGGTGAGAAATACAATCTTGGAAAGATTAACGAGCTGTTAGGTGCCCGTATTTTCCTACAGACTGGCCCGGTTCTTATGACTAGTTTGGCCTACTTTCAGCCAGAATATGAGTAAGTACAGGCCGGAGCCCGTTCCTTGAGGACTAAAGCACCCCCGGACCGTATAAATACGACTACTTGTATTCCTCGCTGAAAAGTAGCTAATCGCTTGAAAATAAAGAACCGGTAGTAAGTAAGAAATCTTGTCTTGGCTCTATCCTAGGGTCGTCTCGCTCTCTCTCACTTGCAAGTAAAACAAACAACGAGGGCTTTATGCATCCGAGAACAGGGGTTCTTTTTATTCCAATTATTTTAATCGACCTGCTCAATTCAGTCCCAATTTTAGAGTTAGGTTATCATTTGAAATTTATATGAACACACAAGCACGTCTACCGTTCAGTTCCAATTTCCTTTTGACCTTAAGTTGTAAAACAAGAGGGGAATCGGAAATCAGAATGCAAACGAGAAACTATGATGCATGCTCCGAAGAAGGTATACTTACAGTGAATACCAGCACTCTTCATGCGTTATGCAGAACAGAATTTGTAAATTTTACACTAAATGCATGCAGATCGAGAAAACCGCACCTAAACAATATACTATTAACGGAAAAGAATTGATTTAATTTTGAGCTAAGTAGTACGTGTCTATGTGCGTCTCATTATGAATCTTATAAGATATGTGAATCTTTTAAGATATGTGTGGCCTAATTTACGATGGGCACACACAAGTTTGATGCTAAACTACTGTGTGCCTAATCCTTAAATTCACCACTCAAGTCGAGCCCCACCCTCATCGGAGAGTGAAACGAGCTCTCAAACAAGAGCCGCTATAAATGAGCAAGCTAAATAATTACAAAAAATTTTACAAAAATTCTCTCGAAGATAAAAGAATTATCCTCGCACTTCAGCAGTCGGCACGCGTCGCGTCCGTCGACCTTCGATGCACTCCAAGTCCACCGGGCCCTCGCAAGGAAAATAAGATTTATATTAGAGAGATAAAAACAAAATATATACAAGAATATGAAGAAAAAAATTGAGAGGAAAATGGATAATTACAAGTGGCTCGGGGGTCAGAGTACCCGAGTAAGTGAAAATCTAAATCCAATTTTTTAAAATTAATCCCTAAGTCGTTTGCCTCCCCGGCAGCGGCGCTATCTGACGAGTCGCTAAATATGTATTTTAATTCGGTCACGTTGTAGTACGTGTACTTAAAGATTCGATCAGAACCGAGAGAAGAATCTCCGCGAAGAGTGTTTCGGCTTAAATTTATTTCCCGGGCAAGTCCGGGGTCGAACACAGGAAGGCAAAGGAATAACTTCAGGTTTAATTTGAAAACTTAGGACTAGATTTCCAAGGGGTATTTTTTTAGATTTTTTTATGCAAAATGAATGCCAATGCAAATGCGGTTGAATTAAGACTCTGAGAAAACACACAACAAGGCTAAATTAACTTGAATAGAAAATGGGTCCAATTTAGCGAAGTTATATTTTTCCTAGAATGCTAATCCAATGATGAATGCAAGACACTTTTTTTTGAATTTTACGGGTTAAAATGCAACAATGAAAAATGCACACTTTTTATGGATATTTTAGCAATTTTTCACACAAATAGTAAGCAAAAATGATGAAAAATTTACTGGAATGAAAATATGATGGAAAGATACTATAGTAATTTTTTGGAATTTTTTGACAAGTTGTGAATTTTTTTATGGATCTTTTAGTTAAAACAGAGTGATAGTGAATAATTAATTCCTAATAAATCCATAATAGTAAATTAGGCAAAGAGCGAATTATCTCCTATAGGTATTTTCATATGGCATCCTGGAGACTTGAAATTTTGTGAAAAAAATTGTATGTGTATTTAATTAATAATCATTTACTAAAAACACTCTACAAATTATTTCAGGCACAAGACAATTCCACTTTGGATGAAATTTAGATAGTATCTCAATCATATATCAAGGCATCATTCCTAATTTTTGTAGAATTTTTAGAGCAACCGTGAGTGAGATATGAATTTGATAGCATAGAATGGATAAAATATGCAATATTTTCAGTTAAACATTTTTAATTAATTACCCACAACTCACAAAAATACAAATAAATATTTAGATGATATAGACTAAGTTGCTCAACATAATGGCATTTTTCTTGAATAAAATGATGCTATATAGATGTCCAGATTAAGATGTGAACACAGGGGTATATGTGCAATTTCAGAAAACGATATATACAACAAAGTATGTACAGGGACCTGTTTGTAATTATAGAAACTATACAAAAAAATTATGCAATTTTTACAATAAAATAATAATAATAAATGACCTTTCTTCTTCACAGGGAATGGGCGGCTATGCACGGGAGGAACCCAACGGGGAGGTCAGAGGCGTCGGCGGTCGCGTCGTGCCGACGTATGGAGTCGCGGCGAGGAGGGGAGCGGCTTGCGGTTGTGGAGGCCGGCGGTGGGCGCCCGCAGTAGAGGGCGAGGGGGCGGCGCGCTAGCGACGCGGCCGCCACGGGTGGCGGCGGTTGTGGCTGCCGGCGAGGAGGGGGAGCGCGGCCACGGCGAGGGCGGAGGCACGCACGGCGGCCGCGCGAGGTGGAGGCCAGTGGAAGGTGGGAGGCAGAGCCGCGCACGGCGGTTGAGGAGTATAGGGTGGGTGGCGGGCGGTGCCGCCTACCCGTGGAAGGAGGGGGGAAGCGCTGGCCGCTGCCTCTCTTTTTTTAAATTTTTTTAATTTTTTTAAATGTAATTTCTGTTGTTATAAAATATTTCTTTTTTTAATTTGTTTTATATTTTTTAATTTTTTTTAAAATAGGAATGCAAATAGAAAGAGAACAAAGATGGTGTGGTGATGATGGGGTATGATAGGAAGATCAAGATGGTCGTGAATGTGATTGCTAAAAAAATGCAAAACTAACAAGATGATAATGAGACGAAAAATTACCTACGATGGAGACAGTCGCCTATGGTGTGCTCACGAGAGCACGGCCTTCGCTCGAATCGCCGGCGAGCGATGAGCTCGAGCAGCGCGCGGGTGCGGCTGCGATGTTGGTCAAAAAAACTAACGGATCTCACCGGAGAGAGGGTTGTCATCGCTCGACCGCGGTTGCATCGCTATCACCGATTCAACTCTGGGAACTAGGCTCTCCTCACATAAAGATGGATCAAGTACAAATTGAGGAGGATGGGGTGTATATAAAGAGAAGACATGAGAAGTTATTAAGGTGGTGGAGTTGAATGGGAAGTTGTATTATTAATGGAGTTGAATGGGAAGTTGGAAAAAATGGTGGAATAATGGAGTTGAATTGGTGGTTATTGTAGAGAATGAAAATTAAATAAATAAAATAAAGTGAAATAAAGTAGGCTACTTTAAATTCAACAAAAAATATAAAGAAGGAAAAATAGTGGAGAATTTACAAGGAATACATACAACATGTACATTTTTTTGTTTGCTTTTCTAATATGTATTTTTTGTCTTTTTAATATGAGATATTTACAACGGAAAAATACAATAAAATAATACAATCAAAATACAAAACAATCATGTTTTTTTTGTATTTTTAGCAATTATAAAAGATAAAGAAAGAATAAATATATACATAATATACAATGTACATCTAGGTCTCAAAATCCAACTTTTGCAAATGAGCTCCTATTTTAATGAAACCACTTCCGTTGGATAGATAATTTTCTAACTTGAACTTTAAAAGTGAGTTTGGTGAATTTGGAGTTCATACGGAGCGGGAATTTGGCTTGGAAGTTGGTCTTTACCGCTTTTTCCCTTTGGGATCTAGGAGCATTTATTTGAGATAAAATTTATTTTGTATTTTTGTATTTTTATATACATTGTTATGAACGAGTTGAAGAAAGAATTAGCCAAAAAGGATTTGAAATGAAATTATTAAAAATACATGAAGTTTTTTGGCTATTTACATGTGAGAAACTCCTTTGATTTTGCGGCTTTTTATTGTTAATTTATTTTGTGCAATCTAATATATAATAATTAGTGTGTTTTATTTACAAGAGTCATTTTGTTAATTTGTTGATTTTATGGACATTTTTCTGGGATTTTACTCGGAGATCCTGCTAAGATCAAGATATTGAGATGATGAATCGTGGATTCATCACCAACAGGGGCATGGAGGTGGATCCGGCCAAGGTAGATATCATTAGAAAACTCAATCTGTCGTCCAACTTGCGACAGTTACAGTATTTACTGGGGCATGTCGGTTTCTACCGACGATTCATTCACGATTTCAGCAGGATTGCCCGGACATTGACTGATTTGCTGACCAAAGACACAGAGTTCATAGTCGATGATAAGTGTCTTGCGTCATTTGAGACTCTTAAGAGTCTATTTGTTGAGGCTCCTGTTCTCCAGCCGCCTGATTGGTCTCTCCTATTCGAGATCATGACGGATGCCTCCGATTTTGTTGTGGGGGCGTGTTGGGACAAAGGAGGGATGGAGCACCCTTTACCATTCACTATGCTAGCCGTACATAGGATGCCACACAGCGGAACTACACCGTCACTGAGAAGGAGATGCTAGCTGTAGTCTTTGCCCTAGATAAGTTTAGATCGCACATCATTGGATCTAGAGTGACCATTTTTACAGATCACATGGCCATCAGGTACCTCATGGAAAAGAAGGATGCCAAAGCGAGACTGACTAGATGGATCCTTCAACTCCAGGAGTTTGATATTGAGATTAAGGATAAGCCTGGAGTCAAGAATGTGGTGGTGGATCATCTCTCCTGATTATAGCATCTTGAGGATTCTGAGCAGATTGATCCTATATGTGAGACCTTCCCAGATGAGGCCATCCTTGCTATTGCCTCACTCCCGTGGTACGCCGACATTGTGAACTATCTTGTTGCCGAGAAAGTTCCACATGGTTGGCCCAGGCAGAGACTTGAGACCTTCCTAGCGAAGGACAAGTCTTACCATTGGGAGGATCCCATCCTTTACCATGAAGGAGGGGATAGTGTCTGGCGACAGTGTATTCCTCAGGAGGAGCACCATAGCGTCCTCACCAACTGCCACAAGCTAGAGGCAGGAGTACATCACTCTGGGAGGAGAACGGCACAGAAAGTGCTCCAATCTAGCCTATGGTGGCCAACCCTCTTCAAGGATTATGATGAATTCGTGAAGAGGGTACTGACTGTCATAGGATGGGCACTTGTGGACAGCGTGATATGATGTCGATGGAGCCCATTCATTTCTGTGAGGTTTTTGACACATGGGGCTTCGATTTCATAGGTCCATTCCCTAAGAGTCAGGGATTCGAGTACATTCTGTTGGTCGTTGATTATATGAGTTGTTGGGTTGAGGTCATCCTCGCTCGAACCGCAGATGCTAGGACTGTATGCAGATTTTTGAGGAAGAATATCATTTCACGGTTCGGGGTACGTCGAGTTTTGATATCTGACGGGGGGTCTCATTTCGTTAACAACAAGGTAAAGGCCCTTGCTAGCGAGTTCAGCATTGACCACTGAGTAACCACTCCATACAACCCTCAGACCAATGGTCTTTCTGAAGTGTCGAATAGGGAGATCAAGACTATATCGCAGAAGGTCGTTCGCCCCAACCGAAAGGATTGGTCATAGCTTTTGGACTCGGTCTTGTGGTCATATTGGACGTCCTTCAAGATTCCTTTGGGTACATCTCCCTTTCGCCTCGTTTATGGCAAGCCCTGCCATTTACCTGTTGAGCTTAGACATAAGTCACTTTGGGCTGTTACAGAGATCCTTTTGGATCCAGTGAGTGTAGGAGACCAGAGGAGGGTAGAATTAGCAGGCCTTGAGGAACTAAGAGATGAAGCCTTTTCGAGCAACCTACATTATAAGGAGCGCGTTAAGGAGTGGTATGATTCTCATATCAGCCACAAGCAGTTTGAGCCAGATCAGAGAGTATGGTTGTTCGACGCCAGGTTTAGATTATTTCCAGGGAAATTACAGAGCAAGTGGAAGGGACCATACCAGGTCCGAAAGGTACATGACAATGGGAGTATTGACATATGTGAGATGTCATATGAGTCTACCTTTCGTGTTAACGGACAGCGGCTCAAACCATATCTAGATCATGAGCCACTGGTCATTGACGTAGCCTCTATTCATTTTGTGTGAGATGTGGTCTTTAACTCACATCTAGTGCATCTCATGTATGATTATCACTGTCTTCCGCCTTGTATAGATCCAGATGTCCATATCATTCCATTATTTAGCCCTACATCCCATCTTCATCCTATGATTATGCTATACTCAGGGTATACTTTACCCTAAGTATAGGGGGGATGTTGGACTCTTGAGTATTCTCTTGTCTTTTTAACTCTGTTTTGCTACCTGTACTTAGGGACATTTTACCCTAAGTATAGGGGAGGTAGACTCTATACATTCTTCTACTCAGATTTCCCTTCATGTACAGCTTGCTATACTTAGGATTACTTGATCCTAAGTATAGGGGGAAACACCGAGTTCTCTTCATTCTATTCTTTGATTCTTCACTGTAGTATACTATTCCTTTTTCACTTCCCTATACTAAGCATGAGTTATGTCTTCTTCATCGCTCTTGACTAACTCTGAGGACATCGTTCGAGCTAAGTATAGGGGGTGTCGTATATATTTCATATATACTTTAGCCATAACTCGTACTTTGTGTGAGTGTGTTAATAAATAAAATATGGTCAAAATTCTTTGATCCAAAATCGTAAAAATTTAAAATTTTTCATTGTACATAAAAATTCTATATTGCACATACATAGCATTTATAAAAATTATTTTTGTACAAATGTTCGTAAAAATGATTTGTGTAAAGAGTTTGTAAATATTTTGATATCAAATTTATGTATATAGTACAAAATTTTTGTAAAATGTTTGAAAAAAAAGTTTGCAAAAACACTTGTGTAAATGTTTGTAAATATTTTGCAAAAGTCCATGCATTCATTCATTCAAACATTTTTCAAAAATTTTCCACATTTTCGAAAACTTGCATTAAAAACATTTTGTATATATTTGTACAGTTTCTCTGAATCATGATTGACATTTAAACTGACCTGGAATTAAATTGAAAATTGGAGCTTGGTTAAGACCTTAATCCACCTAATTCTAAGAGGAACCTTTTAGAGCTTAGGATTAAGACTTTTTAGGTCCATTTGGGACTTAATAATTTGAGTCCACTAGGCTATGATCATACGTCATCTTGATGAGCCTAAGTGGAACACTTAACAACGTACACATGACTCTCAGAGACAATGGCTTTACTTGTACCAACACCTTACACATAGCTCTCCACAGATGAGGTGGTGAGGAGGCGGTCTCTTTTGGCTTGGGGTAGCATATTAGGTAGTACTTCTAGGTGGAACCTCTCATCTTCTTGTAGTGAAGGAAGTGCGTCTCAACTTGGTTTGGTGGTGTTGAAGTCTAAAGACAGGAGTTGTGGGTTGCAATAAAGCTTCAAAAGAGGGATAGTCTACTAGCTAAAAAGGAAAAACTCCTTATGTATATATGTCGCACCATGTAGATATGTTGTACATAAGCACATTAAAAAAAGTATATGTGCAAAGAAAGAAAAACTCTGAAAAAGTGGTGGGTCTGATTGAAAATAAAATACCCACCGGAGTGTATATAGTCAAATAAATCAAAGCTTATGTTACACACTCTCATCTCATGAAGCTTGCAGCGGGAGACTTGGCTACACTGGTTGGGCTCCCAAGGATACATGGCTACACTGGTCATGGTCCATTCTCTTCTTCCTCCTCTTCTTGAGCCGGTTGAACTTGAACTTAGAAGGGAATACCCCGCTCCTCGAGGAAAGAGCTGTCAGACTAGGGCATTAGAGTTAGCTTGTTAAGGGGGGTTGTCACTTTATCATCTCTGAGGTGGGGAGCTACATATCAATTACACAGTACAAGTAAAGATTCATGGTCATTAGAGTTTGTGTATGTAAACTTGTTCTGATCTGGATTGTTGAGGAGTCTTGACCATAGATTGGTGGAACTTAGAGGCTATTGAGTTTTAAGCTTAAGTCCAAATAAGGTTCCGACAAATTAATAATCCAAAGGTCTGACTGAGCTCCATACTTCAATCTAAAGAGGGCAAGTTTAATAATCAACCTTGATTTCCCTTCTTTTTCTTTTCTTTTTCTTGTCACTTCTTTTTCAAATAAGTGTTTGCTAAGGGACTAACAAAAGTAAAGTATAGGGGGTGATGAATCCCCATTCATCACTCTTTATTCTTTTATTTTAGCTAAATATCTTGGAAAAACATCATGTATATAATTGTAAATACAATAAGTTACCAATAAGCATGCATTTGTTAAATATTAATAATTAGCATGTATTTGTGTAAAAATAAAAGAATAAATAATAAAAGAAAAAGAGGGAAATATTTAGAATAAATATTGAGTGACCTGAACCCAAGAGAGGGTCCAAACTGGATCTGATCGCCAAATAAAATAAGTAGAGAGAGATAGGGTCACTCCACCCTGTGCACAGCCCCGTCCTTATATATATACATATTATCATTATTTTATTTTTCACAAAAATAGCAATAAAAATGTATTTTAACCCCTAGTATATATTTCCAAAAATAAAACAAAAATTAGAGAAATAAAAATAAAATAATTTCTCTCCCTCTACAACCTTGTACATATTACATGAATATATGTATCATATCCATATTTATTTGACATTTGTAAATAACTCATAAAAATAAAATAAAAATTATTTTATACTCTAAATTTTATATTGTAAATAAATAAAATATAAAAGTGGGTTATTTAAACAAAAATAAGAAATAAAAATAATTATCTAAAATACATAGATATTTTGTACATGTATATAATGTAATATACTGTATATACCATAATTTATTTTTTATAAAAAATAAATAAAAATCACTAAAAATAGATTGGAAAATAAGGGACATTTTTCATGTTGAATATTTTTCAAAATAAAATCATCTCTGGTTTTAAATTTATTTTCCAAATAATTTTGACCAAGGTATTTTCTGATTGGTCCAGGAGGGATGTTGACCCCGGTCAACTCCCCCTCCCGGACCAGTCTTCGCCTGGATCCGAGTATTGCCTTACTTTCTCCCATGTACCCCACTCGGGCATGGCCATCTTTTTCTCTGATTTCACCGCTCGCTCCTTCCCCTTGGATCCAAGATCCTCGCGGATCCCTAGGGAAGGATGGATCTTCCTCGGTTTGCGTGTGGGCTCCGATTCCTTCCAGCCACGTGGGATACCCTATAAAATGTTCATTCGATTCCCCAGACCTTTAGCTCGTGCCACACACTCTCTTTCTACCCTACACATCTTCCCCTTGGTGACAGCAATCGGAGGAGTACCTTGGAGACCGGAGAGAGCTGTTGTCGCCAACGCTCAAGCTCCGTGGCTGGACTTCCGCCGCGACGAGCCTCCCCCACCTTCCGCAATGAGGTAAAGGCAAAGACCCACTTCGATTTCATCCCCTGGAGCTCAAGATCTCGTTAGAACCCTCAGGTATCCTCCATTTCGATCCTAGTTCTGTCTCAATCAAATCTTTCATCCGTCGCTCCGCCAGCTTCAACTCGGTGGTCGAAGCCTCACCAGCCACATCTACCCGCTCTGATCGACTCATCTGATCACCGTCACCCTTCTCTCATGACCTGATCATCCAAATCTTGGCAGCACGAGCCAATATTAAGCTCGAGGTTCCTCGGTCGCATCGCCGGAACCTCCATCTCCATTCGCCACCAACTTCTTTTAATTTAAGCGAAATAACCTTGGCCGGAGCACTCCTCCGAGCTGGAGCTTTACCCCGCAGATCATAAAGCGCATGGATATACCCCAGATCGCCTCAGTTCAGCTTCACCGGAGCTATCCCAGGTCACGCCCACCTTCTAGGAGATCCGACCAGTGGTTAGCCCATCTGACCCCCTCACCCGACACGGAGGAGTCGCACGATCATGTTCCCGTCATCCGATCATTCATCGGAGTCGTCGATCTTCCTCGGTGCCCCAGTGAACTTCACCCAGGCAGAGTTCTTCCAGTACCCTCCTCAACCGTTGGATCTCACCTCTCCACCAGTTCATATCAGAGTCGTACATCATCTACGCATGTCAGGCCGTCAGATCTGATATCTAACGATCCCCGTACGCCCCATGTTCGCTTCTTCGTAAGGTCGTTGGATTCGCCAGCTGTCAGTGCCAGAGTCGCACGTCGCCATCCAGTCAGAGCGCGCCACCTGTCATACCACGTGAGTCGCACGAGCCACTTGGGTAATTTGCTCCACTACCCCTGCATTTACATTATTTGTCATTTAGTCTGTAAAATAAAAAGTACACAGTGGACCATTTTGCATCTGTGCCCCTACAGTTTTTGATATTTACAGTTTAGTCCTTTGTGGTTGCTCGTGCATCGTCACGTGTATTTTTGGGATATTTGCATGTATTGCCCAAGACTTAATTGATGTTATGTTTAGATGTTTTAATTTTAGTATTTGCACCTATACCCCTATGCGTGTTGTTATTGGACATGTGTTAGAATTTATGGAAAAATTGCAGTTAGGACCTAGTATTTTTCAGGTGTTATACTTTAGTCTCTGGAACATGTTTTCATTGCATTTAGGTCCTTGTATGTTGTGACTTTGATTTTCGATTAAATAAATAGCAAATCAAAAAATCGTGAAATTTTGGCACATGGCTCCTGCCATGTTGTAGGAATTTCCATGAATTTTTAGTTGCATTTTGTTTCCACTTAGCATTTTTGAAAATTCAAAAAACTTAAAAATTGCTACTGTTTGTCTTTAAAAATAATCTAAAAATATCAAAAACCCTTAAAAATTCCAAAAATATTTATGTGTTCTTGTCTTGAGTTGTTCTTTCTTCAGTACAATTTTTGTTGCATTTGCATTTATAAAACCACAAAAATTGAAAACATTAAAAATTTTATAAAAATCATTAAAAATTCAGGAAAAATAAAATAATTGTGTTTTCTTCTTATATAGTTAGTTTTTAGTTTGTAGTTTTACATAAAATTGCTGCTCGAATTTTATAGACATTTTAAGTATTTTTAACTTGCCTTTAGATTCGAACTTTACACTGTTTAGTATTTTTGGCCTTGTTTCATTTTGAGAAAATTAACTAAAAATCAGAAAAATTATAGAAAATTAACAAAAATATCTGAATATTTCAAAAACCCAAAAATATTTGTATTTGAATTTTCTGAGCATTTTTAAGCTTTAAATAATTGTTGGTTTGTGAGTTTGTGAGTGTTTTTATACTTTTTCCTTATATTAAAAATTCCAAAAAATTTGAAAAAACCTAAAATCCACCAAAATATTTGCTTTCTGGATTCTCAACTATTTCGTAGCCTAAGTATACCGTGCTCCTTGAATTCGACCCTGGTAGCTATACCAGGTAAAATAAATAGCTAGACCGTTGTTTTTGCTTGATGTTTGATTTTGTACCATCGGTGGTCTTCCTTTTTCTTGATTGACTTAGCCTCGTGGTTCGGGTTGCATCGACCTTAGTTATACCTTAACCCGAGTAGCTCAGGCATGTCATCAATAGTCAGGGATTAATACGACTAATTTATTCATTCTCTAAATGCTCAGGGACGAGCATGGTTTAAGTATAGGGAGTTGATGAATATATGATTCATAACTCTAAAAGGCATTAATTAAGATCAAATCTCAAAATTTTATTAGCATTTCATCACCTAGATTGCATTATTAACATTCTTGCATATGTAAATAAGAATTGCATTTAATCATTCATCATTGCATAAAATAAGAAGCTAAGAAATCTAAGCACATTTGACCTATAAATAAGCTAAATTCCTCGATTTTCAATTAATTCATGCTAACTCCAAATCATCTGAAAACCACATCCATTGTGTAAATATTACTAACAAGAAAAAATCAAAAATACAAAAAATCACTACCAGAATAAGTGGCTCATAAATCAAAACCCTAATTTTAGAAATGTCAGACTAAAATGTTGATATGTCCTTCATACAGTGTCAGATTTGA
This sequence comes from Ottelia alismoides, assembly GCA_037367405.1. Classification (NCBI taxonomy): domain Eukaryota; kingdom Viridiplantae; phylum Streptophyta; class Magnoliopsida; order Alismatales; family Hydrocharitaceae; genus Ottelia; species Ottelia alismoides. The sequence continues at coordinate 68,413 of JAZKJV010008257.1, read as the reverse complement.
TCCTAATCACTTTCATACTAATATACGTTCAATTAGCTTCAAAACAAGACCAAGTTCAAATGAATCAAAGCTCATATGTGAAAGTAGGGTTTTGGGTCTCTTTAGTGCATTATGTATTTTACCCGATTTTGACCTATTATTTTATGTACATATTTGACTCTCTGCATTTTATTTCTTTTTCACTTATTTTCTATGACAAAATTTTTATTACAATGCGTAAAAATCCAAACCTAAAATAAGCTTGAAGTCAAAGAAGCTAACTGAGTCTAAGTCTTCATTGAGAGTCTATACAATAAGTTCTCTTTGTTTTATTTTTCTATTTTTTTAATTATTAAAATCCAAAAAATATATTAATGTGTAAACATTTTTATTTATATTATCTTATTTTATTTCAATTTTATCTTATTTAAAAATGATAAAAAAAAATACAAAACCCAAAAATCAAGGTATACTATGTACATAGAGGGCCACTAAAAATCACTTTGTGCAAATGACATATTTTGGTTTTGGTTTATTTGTGAAAGTTATAGATATCATCGAGACAAGCAACTTTTATGAAGAAAATTTTTTGATCTGAGGTCATTTTCAATTTTCTATTTATCTTTGTATTTTATTTTTTCGATTTTTCTGAGAGTGACACATGGTAGCTCCTGTAGCCACCACAAGTCACCCTTTTTTGGGATTTTAAATTCCATTTTTTTTCATTTTAAAAATATTAAATTTAAAAATAAATAAAATAATAATTCCATGTGGCATGATCGTGGTTGTTTGTCTCAATCGATCGGACAGCTACTGCTCTTCATCTTCTCCCTTAATTCCTCGTCACACCACCTCTCACCCCGATCTCCTTTCCTTTTCGGTCGGACGCCACCTCCTCCTATATCCTCCCCAATCTCGGGCACCTTACTTATCCATCTCCTCGTCCAATCAATCTCATCACCTTCCCTCCTATTTAACACCCATCACTGCCCCTCTCCAAAGCATACGCCAATTGCACAACGATAAGGAGAGCATCGGTAGTGACATCCCGACCTTCCTCTCTCAATGGAGACGTTCAAGATATGGTACCTCATCGCAGCACTGCTAAGTGTCGACTGTGCTTTGCTCCGGCTATCGTTGTCATTGAGCCCATTATCGCCTCACTGTCATTCACCATCGACCACTCCACCTCGAGATCATCTCCTATGCATCACCTGCACACAGGGTTCCACCGACACCTTCCGCTCGCTCGAGCATCTACCCCAGCACCTCTGCCTAGATCGGTCGCTCGTCCTCGACATCGCCTCCACAGTCCAAGCCACAGTCACCTCATATTCAGCGGACCATCGCCTTCATCGACCATCAACTTATCCTCTTGTCAAAGGCATCAGCATCAACCGCCTTCCTCCACCCAGGAGCTCTACCGGAGACCTCGTCTCTAGGGGGCTTTTGCATGAAGCCCCTCCACAAGATACCATTTCACCTCAAGGTCCAGCCACCTAGGGGTCACATGAGGCATATGTGACCTATTGGGAATTTTGCCAAACCCCCATCAGGTTTTGGTAATTACGCTTAAAACCTTGTTCTGTATTTGTAATTTATTTTATTCTAGTAATTTGCATTTAGTACCTTAGAGTCTTTTGTAATTTTGAACATGTATTTGCATCATTTTTATTATTAAAAAATCAACACTCTTTTCTTCAGCTAATATATATTGTGGCATGTGCTTTATAAATTCCAAAATTATCAACATGATATAATATTTTCATCTCTCTTACTTACGTAAATCAACAAGATTCATTGACAAATAACATTAATTAATAATTTCTGTGTTGTAATAATTGACCTTAATTAATATATATAATATAACCCTATTATTGTGCTATTATTGTATATTATAAAAAATCAAATAAAATTATAGTAATATTGTAAATAAATATAACATAAAATAAAGTAAAAATACAAGAAAGAAAAAAAGAAGAAGAAAAAAGAAAATTGTTTAACATTGTTTAAAATTGTATTTATTTTTTATCTATGTATAGGTGACCACTGATCTCTTTGACTTTTGCATGAAAGTTATAGATCTCGTCGAGATTACAACTTTTGTGGTTGAGTTTTTTTCCAGTTCTTTCTTTAACTAATTCTTTTATATTTATTTTGTATTTATGTAATTCTCTTCAATCCTATTGGGCCACGTGGCACCTCCACGGCCGACCACGTGGCCGCTTCTCATCGCCCAATCCGTCCTACTCCTGGAGTGGTGCATCTTTATCCAAAAGTGTGGGTTCATCTTCAACCTCATGTCCACTTCATTGAAATGACACGACTCTTCGTCGTTGTCCAACTTCTTATTATTGCAAATACCTCTGTCAACCTCCAAATCAACTTCTACCACCCTTTGCTTCACCGTTCAATCCTTATCCGTGCATGATCTCTAACTTCTCCTCATCTTCTCTCTCTTAGCCAGTGGTAGTGGTTGAAACCACCTTCTTCTTTCGCCAACCACCGAACCACTTCCACATCAAAACTCCTACTCTAGCCTACTTCAAACTACGTCCTCCATTCACGAGATTCCTTCAGCCCTTTTATTGGCCTGTGACAGAGAGTTAGTGAGAAAATGAGTGACGAAGTAGCAAAAATATCGATGAGATCCAAGGTGTCTACACCTTGTTGTAGACTTCCATCAGTGGGCTGCTCGAGCTTGGTCTCTTAGCTAGAGACCTAAAGCGATGACTTGAAGCTTCACCCATGCATCAATTTCTTCTTTAAATCCATCATCTTCTTAGTTCACCTCTCCAGGTAAGATTTTCACCCTTACTATTTTATGTTATTTTTGCCATTATATTCATGTTGTGTTACTTCGTTAGTCCATGATCTAAAACCGTGCATGCCATCACATCACTCCATTGATCCACGTGTGTTCCTTCTTGTGCTTGGTACGCTTCTCCATCATTGTGTTCATGTTGATCCCTTATCGGACTTGCAAGGTATGGAAACCATATAGGGATTCAATCCTTCATCCCAATCAAGCCTTCCATTCCACCTCATGGGGACCTCAATTAGTTTGGTTGTGCTTTATCTTATCTTTGTACTAATATTGTAGGAGATTGAGCTTCATTGATCGGAATCCGTAGCTATGCTCTAGATTCCTTATCCACCGGAATTACTTCACCAACGGTTGATACGAGGATTCCCTTGTCAGCCACAAATCATTTTCAACTTCGTACCTTCATTGAGAAGGTTCTACGACCTCCTACAGACACAAGAGATGGTGGAGGATCATTTGAGCCCTTGTTGGAGCCCTGCCCGAGCTTCGTCGCTTGCGGAGGAGTGGAAGAATTGAGGAGTAGCAGACACTGTCGATCTCCCCAAGTTGGGTGAGATTCGACGATTTGGATCGTGCCACATTACCGGCACGAGGCAACATTTCATTCCGAAGGCTCGATCTCCAAGCATGTCTCTGAGCCTCTAGAGAATCACCAGAAGCGGTCATGTGGGTCAACCCTCTGCCTCCGAGCCTAGCGGGGTCACGTGCAATGCGTACGTAACATGGGGAATTTGCAGTCGATCCTCCAGTTTCGCTTATTTCAAGATAAACCCTCCTACCTTTATGTAAATTGTATTTTAGCCCTTGTCGCTTATTTTATTTGCATTTCAGACCAGCTTGTCCTTATTCGTTATAAAAACTTGTTTTTATTGCAAAAATACCCCTAGATTAAATCTTGAATATCTTTTTACGTATAAATCCAAATGAAGTGATTTTGGAAAGCCGATTTGATGCTCTTTGTTAGTGTGACTTATTGTGAATTTTGGTTAAAAAATCACGCTTGATTTGTTCCCTTTTCTAAGTGCTTAAATTGACCTTTAAATGAAATTAAAAAAAGGATCCTTAGTGAAGAATTGATCTTGATATTCATTATAAATCTTAGCAACTCTATTATAATTGTTGTCATTAGAATCATTGAGCCATTAATTGATGTAGTTGTTTATTAATTAAGTTAGCATTAAATTGATATAAAAAGAATAATGATTATTCAATTCTTTTGAGACTTCGACCATCACTTGCCTCATTCTTACTTCATTGATCACTAAATTAATCTAGGGTATTTTCTGTTATTAATTCAAGTTTTTTGTCTTGTCTTTAGCCATTGTGATTTTCATAATGTGATGTTTGTGCAATAGTGTCTTCATGTAAATTAATTGCATAAAAAATATGTTGAAAATTTATATATTTCTTGTTTTATGCATCTATTAATTATGATTATACAATAAATTGCTCTACTAAATATTTGACACTTAGATTTAATCACCAAATTGATTTTGTTCTATGTTCGACCATGGACTTCACAGGTTTATAAATTCAAGCCGAGAACCTCGTCACTGAGATTCTTCTTAGTTCTGCTTGATCTGTTAAGTGCTCGTGATACAATGGATACATATTAGTTCATGCATTTAGCGATTCATCAGATGGCACCATTTCCATGGGCATGGCACATTTTGTGATTATTTTTAAGTCAAAATATTTATTTAGTGATTTCCAGGTTAATTATTGTGGGCATGTATTGTTGAATTGTTATTTTTGTTTGTTTCATGATTAGTCGTTATTTCATAATTGAATATTGTAGAACTCTCAAGAATTATCTAATAACATATTATTTTGTGGTAGGCCCATGGAGCTGATGGCTTTCAGAAGATCGTGGAGGCAAGAAGCTTGGAGTTTTTGGCTGGAGTGTCCATGAAGCAAAATAATTAGAGGGACTACTTAGATGATTAATGTCATTTGTTGTTTTGTAATTTATTTGTAATAATAGTCGTCAATTTACAATGGTTCTTGATTGAGATCTCACGTGTGTAATGAAGGCATATTAACTTTATTATTCTTTGTAGTAGTCATGTCGAGAGTGGTTCTCGACTTGAGTGACGTTTTAGATCAAAGCACTATGATAAATTAGATATATCATAGGTCATCTTTGCTTGATCTATTCCGTAATTTATTTAGGACACACCACAATCTCATAAGATTCACAATTGCAAAAATCTTAGGAGATTTATAGATGTACATAGCATACATTCTACATAGTCAAAATAAATTTATTTCATCGCTAATATAACATCTGCTTAGGTGCAGTTTTTTTACTTGTAACATATAAATAAGTTTTAAAATTCAGTCTATGCATCCACAAGGAGAGTATTGGGAAGAAAGTATTTCTAAACGACTGCATGCATCATTGATTTTCTATTGCATTCTGTTTTTTGCTTTCTCCCTTAGTTTTTACCAACTTAAGGAAAAAGGAAAAAGGGATTATATGTTAAGTGACGTTTGTGGTCACATAATTCAAAGCGATAACCTAATCTCTTAAAATCAACACTGAATTGATGCAAGTTGATGTAAACTAATTTGGAATAAAAGCAACCTTGTATTATGGGTAGTAAAGCCCTCATTGATTGCAGTTACTTACCTTTAAATAGAGTGGGTGAGGACGTAGACCCCAAGGAACAGAGCCAAAAATACTTGGATCGGTGCCCTAAGCATTTGGACTCACTTTTAAGGTCTTGTTATTAGTGCAAGCACTTGCCTCCGACCATTAGAAGAAGTACTCTAGTTCTTGTTGGTGCGTTTTACCAGCTTGAACTTGAGCTATATTAAGGGACTAAACCTGTGAGTTTGCATAAGATTATTTTAAGCCACTAAACTAAAATTGATAAGATAAAAAGGCCATCATCATCGGCATTCAGTGTGAGTTGGTGAATCAATTCAAAGGGGTTTGTATTGATTTCTTTGTGTGAGTAACTCCGCACATTCACGTGCATAGTGGTACTAGAATCTTTTTGTATCGAGCGTGATCAATATATGTATCCCTTGAAATTTGAAGATGGATAATTGGTCGGATATTTGCTCGGACTTTGCGAGCTTGTCATTGAACCTCCCAAATATCACGTCTTCACATGTCCATCCCCCTTCCTCTTCTTTAACAAGACCATTCCAGTTTAGAAATGACCTTTGTTTCAAACTAGTGATCATGATTCACTCCTTGAGGGTGGTTACATCACAACCAACCCTTTTGCCTATTTACTCACTGAGGAAGATAGATTGCCTTGGTGAGGTAGATCTAATTTTGTTATCTTCATCTAGATCTCCCTCTAATCCTTTCTTGGATGAATGTGATGAAGATACAATTAAGATGCCTCCTGAGAAACAGAATGGGGACGAAGAAGAACAAGATGGCCCAATGCATGCAGTACTGGCTAGGCTAGCAGAATATGAGCAAAATCAAGCACATATGAGAGCACAGCTTGTCCAGTTGCAATTGGGTAGATATGCACCAATGGATGCGGCATACAACCCTGGGCAGTATCAAATGGTCAAATGGTTGAGCCCAGTCGAGCCAAAAGTTGAATATGAGTTGAAGCCGCAGTTTCTTAGTTTGTTGCCTCATTTTCATGGGAATTCATACGAGGATCCATATGCATTCCTTGTGGACTTTGAGTTGGTCTACACTAACCTTAGGCATCCTAGGGCTAGCCAAGACTACATTGAGCCCAAAGCCCTTTCTTTTGCCTTAAAAGACAAGGCTAATTATTGGATGAAGAACCTGGGTGTAATTATAACTACCTTTATGCAGTTCAAGGACCTCTTTCTGAAGAAGTTATACCCTTTGAGTAGAACTAATTTGATGGGCTCATGCATCATGAGTTTCCCCAACTTCCCAATGAATTATTCTGTGATACATGGGAGAGATTCAAAGATCTCTTACAGAAGTGTCCTTGTCACGGCTTAGAGCCTACCATCCTGGTTCAATCTGTATATTGTGTTTTACACCCTGAGGTGCAGAGTCTAGTTAGTGTTGCTTGTGGGGGCATCTATACTTCACAAGGTGTAGACAAAGTTGGGAAGGTGTTCGAGCAGATGGCCAAGATGAGTAGAGCACAGACTACGAGTAGAGCTCAGTTAGAGACCCCCATTCCATTTTTATCTGACAGGGGAGTGAAGGCTACAGTGGATCCTTTTGACATGGGTCTTATAGCAGATAAACTCACAGTGGTTAAGAGGATCGATAGGTGGATGGAGGCGGATGGATGAGTTAGACGGCAACTTATCCAAACTGTCTAAGCAGATGGCGGAGCTTTCTGAGAAGGTATCCAAGATTAGGGTACCTGTCGCGACTGTAGATAAGCCCTTCCACCTTTGTGTAAATTGTATTACCTCTTACGACTTATTTTATTAGCATTTCAGTCCAGTTTTTCCTTATTTGTTATAAAACTTGTTATTTTTATTGTAAAATACCCTTGGATTAAATCTTGAATATCTTTTTACATATAAATCCAAATGAAGTGATTTTGATCTCAAGTTTTTTGTCTTGTATTTAACCATTATGATTGTCATAATTGTGATGTTGTACATTAGTGTCTTCATGTAAATTAATTGCATACAAAAATGTTGAAAATTTATCTCTTTTGTGTTTTGTGCATCTGTTCATTATGATTATCATATAAATTGCTCTGCTAAATATTTGATACTTACATTTAATCAACGAATTGCTCTTGTCCCTATGTTCGACCCTAGACTTCCTAGGTTTATAAATTCAAGCAAGAACCTCATCACTGAGATTCTTCTTGGTTCTGCATGATCCGCTAAGTGCCTGTACTGCAACAGATACATATTAATTCATGCAATCGTCAGTGCTCCATAATTTTATGCTCTGTAGTTAATTAATAATTAATATTTTATGGAATCTTATATATTTTTCCCACTTTATGCTATGAAATTTATAGATAATTAACTAATGCACGAAAAATTGCTAAAAATTCATTAATCATAGATTTAGTTGTATTTTACATTATGCCCAAAAATCATCGCATTTGCATACATATTTTATTCTGTAAAATTGTTTTGTATATTTTTTTAATTGATTTCTAATAGGTATTAAACTTTACATTTTTAGGATTTACGCTTTTTCTGAGGTATACCTATTAATAGACCTCAAATAATTTTATCACCTATAAATAAATAGGTTTACTATTTATTACAATTAATTATTGGGATTCACTGTGTTTGCATTCATTAATTCGTAAATATTCATATTACATCGGAAAAATCCAAAAAAATGTAGTGCATTCATTTCATCATATTTTACATTCTAGCCAAATTTCAAAATTTTTGGATTATGTTTAATTGAAAAATAGATTTTAGTCCATAAAATTGGCCACATTTGCATTTGCATTCAAAAATTAAATAAAAAATACCAAAAATATGCCATGAAAACTTTGCATAAAATTTAATAGACTTAAACTTATGTTGTTCCTTCGCCTTGTTGAGCTCTACTCTAGGGATTACCCAAGCTAAATAAACATAAAAACCACCTCGCATTAACTGAATTAATTAATTGTGGAGTATTTCTTGATTGATCCTTATTTCCCGACTACAACATGAAAACAACAAATTAATGAGGGTAATTTCGAAATCGTCGAATCGCATCATTACCATGGAGGCAAACAGTATAGGTTTTCTATCTAGAAAATTTAGTGTTAGGTTTTCTATACACTTAGGGCCCGTTCGGTAGGAGAATAAGCAGGAATAAGGATGGGGAATAAGGGGAATAAGGGTCTATTCTCCGTTCGGCTGGAGGATAAGAATAAGGAGAATAAGGTGAAATAAATGTAGGTAAGGTGGGATAAAGATAGGAATAAGAGTGAAATAAGATGAAATAATGGGGAATAGTTGTACCACGGGAAAGCGTGTCGGGGGCTTATTCCCCTTATTCCACTCCCCCTTATCCTCCAAACGAACGGGGCCTTAGGTAGTCTGACCCCCAAGCCTTCACTATACATTTCTCACTTTTATTTCCCAGCATTTATTTCTTTTGCATCATTTATTTTCTTTATTTTATTTTTGATTCATTTTGTGTTAACTCTTTTGAATTTTCTCTTTTATTTTTTGTGAGGTACCCAACGTACTTGGAGTGGTTTTCTAGGAAACCGACACATCTCTACAGCCTATACCAAAAAGCTGTATAAAATTAAGTTCGAGTCGAGTCATGAGAGAGCGTAGAGTTTAGGATTTATTTTCAGCATTTCTATCTTCTGTAATTATTTGTAATAGTTACTCATTTACAGCGATTTCCATCAGAATCTCGCGTGTATAATCAATACTTGAGCTCTTTCTATGTGGTGTGTCGGACATGTTTCACTCTCCGGTGAGGGTGAGGCCTAACTTAAGTGGTTCCTAGGTTAGACATGCACTGTGGCTATTAGTGCTACTAGGGTTTATATTGATTGTGCTCATAGAACCTAGGACCATAGTGCACTTAATTTTGATGCACTTTTAGATCATTCAACCTAGTCAAAATTTAACTCAATTCTTCCCAACTAATAGAACTTTCTACTAGGTGTGGTTTTGTCGGTTTGGTCTCCAGCCCCTTCTCCGCCTCTTCACGAACAATCATTGTGGTGGTTGGTCTCCAACCCAATGCCAACCATCACACTGCCTTCTCCTCACCCTCTATCTCCTCTCCCTCGATCTCTATAAGAGGTAGGAGGATAACCCATTTGAAGAGGACCCCCCCCCCCACAGATCTGTCATCGTTTTCCCCTCCCTCCGCTGCACCCCACCGCACCTCGAACTCCTCCTGCCACTGCCATCGCCTCCACCATGTACTCCTCACTGCACTGTCGTGTGCCGCTCCACCATCGCCTCCTCTACTCTCATTCTAAGAAGAAGGAAGGGGTCCACTTTGCAATTTGAAGTTTCTTTAAGTTTTTTAATTATTTTGTACCATAATGAAATTTTAGAAAACTTTCGCTTGTTATATGCAATTTTCCTATTTGTATTTTTATATTCTAGTGCATTTGAATTTTATTATTCAGGTTTTTCTTAATTACATTTCAATCCTTTAGGGATGTTTCTACAATTTCTTAAAGTCTCTTTTTATTCTTTGCAATTTACCTACTACATTTTTTATTTGGCGATTTTCACTTTAGTCCGGATAGTTTCTGTAATTACAATTATTCCCTTAGTCTCAATTTTATATGCATTCATGCCCTTATATTTCTTGAAAATTCGCACAAATGCCCTTAGCAATTCAAAAAATACCTAGAAATAGCAAAAAAGTCCTATAATTTTCCAGAAATTTCATGTGAGATCCTTATGATGTTTAGAATCTAGTGACAGAGATTTTGATACGTTTTAAGTGTTCTAGAAATAAAAAGGAAAATAGGATTTAATTTGAATAAATAGCGTCAAAATTCCCTTGTAAATAGAATAAAATTCGTGTAAAAATGTTTGAGTTCTTGTGGAACTATACTCTACTTGCTATATGCATATTTTAATATGTTGGCTTGTAGATGAATAAATTTATCTAAATATCTTGGTTTTCATGTGTGCACACAACGATGCATAAAAATGCTTTTAGCATATCGAAAAATGCATTTTCATTTTGGTGTTGTTGTCGAGGACTCAGCAACTTATGTAATTTTATTTTCGCATTTCGATCTTTTTTAATTTTTTGTAAATTATTTTTTGTTTTTTATTTCAGGTAAAAAATACAAAAAAATAGATCTCTCCCTCTCTAAGCTCAAATTCTGGATCCAACAAGCTTCATACTGCAAGATCCTTTCAATCATTTAGGCATTTTTAGGTGCTTGCATTTGTGAGTATATAAAAATCCTGAAAATCATATAATCAAATTCCTCTATTGCATTCATCCATGTGGATCTCTCTCCCTCTGCTCACTAATTAAATAAGACCATAAATGTTGCTCGTACAAAATCAGATAAGCTCGGAAAAGTCATCGCATGGCTTGGATGAAAGCAGTCGAATGTGCATGAAGTGTTGCACATTGTACAATATTTCACGTGCACAAAAAACCAACCTTAGGCCAAAATCAAAAAATCTACATAGGTTTCTTGACTACTGAATTTAAAATGTTTAGCCACTTTTAAATGACTGAAACCTTAGCAGAGTGGGTGATTGAAGGACATCGTATTTGACATCATCCTCAAGAAATATGGGTAGCCATTCTATGGTTCATATACTTTCACCCATCTTGACTGAAAGTGGATGCAAATAAGCGTAAAAATTTGGGACGGTCCTTAAATCTACAAATAGATTTTAGGTCAATATTTTTGTGTGCTTGCATTTTTGTGAAGAATAATTTAAAATTGTTGAAAAGATAACCGCTTCTGCAACAACTTATGTGAGTTGGTGAACCAATCTTCCTTCGTGTTTACATTGTTTTTCCTCACAAAAAATGAATCTTTAAGGGTTTTAATGTCCACTTTGAATTCTATGAAAACCTTTGATATGAATATGAAAAGACTATATGAAGAGAATGTCTATCAATTCACTTAAATTCATGAACATTTATTTGCCAACCTGCCCATGATTTCAGAAACAATAATTAAGAATAGGCAGATTTATGATCATGGAATTCTTGAACTTGACTCAACTTGGGATGAACTGGAATATACAATCACTTATCAACATAAGTATGAGGAAAGCATTCGAGGATAAAATGAGGAAATTTCGGATGAAAATTTAATGAGATGGAATAAACACAAAATTTTTTAGAATCCCATCAAATTGAGGACCTTAATGAACCATTTTTAGAAATAATTATGGATAACAATTCTTCCAGCCTCTAGCTCAACATGATTCTGAGCAAAATAATTTTTATGTAATCAAGACAATGTCGTTGCTACAATGGTCAGACCCAGATTTATTGGAGATTCCTATTGAACATCAAGTCAAGCAAGATCCTTTGATCAGAACAATAATTTCAATAATGAAGGTATAGATGATGATCATAAGTGGCCTGAAATAATTGTTAATCACGAGGTTAATATAGAGGTTAAAAACTATTGATCGTAATGAAACCCAAGATTTTACAAGACTCATGGCAATATCCCTCATCCGTCTAACGAAATTTTGATCGAAGTATCTGAGTTGTCTAGCAATATTTTAACCTTGACTTTATGTTCTAACTCTTGGACGATGAATTTTGAGATGAGTCTAATAATGAATCAAGAGAAAAATCCGATAGTAATAATGAAATGGATGTTGAGGGTAGATCTGAGGATGAGGTTGAACATAAATCTGAGGATGATTGTAAATCTGATAATGAATATTTGGTTGATTCCGATAATGAGGTTGAGAACGAATCTGAGTACAATTCTGAATCTGAGAAAGAACATGAGAATGACGGTGATCATAAAATTGAATATGATAATGAAATTGAACTTGATTATGAGCATGATGATAATTTTGAGCGAGAAAGGAAAATTGAGATTGAGTTACCACAATCTATGCCACCTCTCACCCCCGACCAAATGTTAGAAGTCCTCTCCCTAATGACGCTCTTAAGGACGGACACATAATTTCTCATCTTGATCCCACAACCTCAAGTAAGGGTGAACAATCTTGGTTGGCCTTTCACTCTCCAAGTGCACCCATGATATTACCTTGAATTTTGATCAAGACGATTTTTTGTATCTTGATAATTTTCGGTTGGAAATGAAGATTTCCTTAAGAAAATCGAGGGTGAATGACCAACTACTACATTGATTCTGCCATGGCAAGAACCATCTTCTCTATCGATGGAAATTGACGCACTAGGAAAAGAAACAGTTGTTTCGAATGATACTAATGATTCACATATCAACACTAAGCATGAATGTAACACCCATACCCCAAAACATAGTGCCATACCTAAAACTCACGAAGTGTGGGTGTCGTTTATAAGTGGTGGGAATTACTACTTGACAAGTTGGGTTTAAGCATTTTGGGTGGTTGCTAACGGATCCAATTGGGTCCGAACCCAATAAGTTGTCAGGGCCAGTTTTCCTCGATAACGGACCGGAGACTCAAGCCCGGGACGTTACAAATGGTATCAGAGACAATTTCCCTCTGATAGTGGAAAGGGATACCCGAAGGGAACTAAGCCGGGAGTGTGCAGCTGCCACTGTCACTGAGAATAAGTGAATAGGCCATGTCGTAACGAGGACGTTGCGAATATAAGTGGGGGAGGTTGTAACACCCATACCCAAAACATAGCGCCATACCTAAAACTCACGAAGTGTGGGTGTGGTTTATAAGTGGTGGGAATTACTACTTGACAACTTGGGTTTAAGCATTTTGGGTGGTTGTCAACGGATCCAATTAGGTCTGAACCCAACAAGTTGTCAGGGCAAGTTTTCCTCGATAAAGGACTGGGGACCTAAGCCCGAGACGTTACAATGAACAACTATTAAATTCGAGTATGCATGAACCCACCCTCCCACCCTTGGACTTTCAAGATAACACAATTTTCACGAAAATAATTAAATGACATGATCAAATATCCAACCTTTGTGATGCCAAGGAGGCCACAGAGGTAGAAAATGTCGGTAAAATAGATGGAAATATCAAAGAATCATTTGTTGTGTTCAAGGAGAATGATTTCACTGATAAGCATTTTTTGTGATGAATGCAAAATTTGTAACTTTGGACCATCTTGAACTTACCTACGATTAGAGACAATTTTATCAAAATCGATTCCACCTTTTCTCCTTACATCTTCACTTGGGAAACTACATCATTTATCATACCAACAGATGCGATCCGTCACCCAAGCTTCATGTCTCTAGGTCCACCCATCAATTACAAGCTTCACAAAGGTATCCACATTTCCACCTCTGTCCATTGAGCCAAGCTTTGTACACCACCACAATTTTCTGAACACAGATGTCGTGCATACTTGAGACACAGGATATTCCTAACCCAAGAATTTGGTTGGGGGTGTAAAAACCAGCACACATTGTGGGATTCTTCCCATGGTTATTTTCAGGTATTTTTCTTGTATTTTTCGTCTCGCTCTTTGTGGTTTAACATAAGTATGGGGGAACCTACAAAAAAATCAATTGGAAAATAAAAAAAGCATCTTTCATCATTGGCATGTGCACTCCCTTTATTCATGTTGTCCTGTTTTTTCCACTTTATTATCACCATTAGGACATGGTTCATTCTAAGCATGCGGGGTGTATCGCATTTCATGCATTTTATCTCCATTTTATCAAATTTTTTTATTGCATTTCATGCATTCCATTTAAAAACTAGATATATTTTTTAGTGCATTAATTTTTCAAAAAATAAAAAATCTAACATTTGCATTTTTTGCATGTTTGGCAAAAGCACCAAAAACATTTAAATATACCCAAAATCCAACAAAAAATCCCAAAAAAATAATTGAAAAAACCATCATTTTTTTAAATCCAAACATATTCGTGTGATTCTCCTAACTTGTGGGTATTAGAAGTCTGGTTTTTACAAGTTTCAAACTTAGATCGAGAAGACATTAATCCACTTAATCTCATAGGACTTCATTAGGTTTAAGTATCCTGGTTCTTCAGGTCTGTTTTAGACTTAATTCCTTGAGTTTTGCTAATTTTATGCGGTGACCAAAATATGTGTCTAAATAGATCATCTTGAAAGTTTTAGCACTCTTTATTTTTTATTGATTTTTGAACAAATTGCACCTTACACCTTATCTCAACTTAGTTTGTGTACAAGGGATTGTTACAATCTCTAGCAAGGGAGAGGAGTGACTCTGAATCTTAGGTAAGCAAAATTCAATGATCTAAGTTCGGGAACTACTTATTTTCTATAAGTTTAGGTCTATCAGCAAACTTACTTTGTACATGTATGATGTATCTGAAAGTCAAATTTTATGCATGTACACTCTTGATACTCTATTCAAAAAATTCCTATAAAAAAGAAGGCACAATAAGGGATGCATGTTCCAAAAATACAAATGCAAAACAAAGATCAACCAAGGAATAGTTTACTTAAATAATCCAGCTCTAACAAATAAGCCAAGTAATAGATCAATGTTGCTACTAGTTTATAAGAGGTCAAAGAGGCTTAGGGTTATGATCTGCAAAAGAAAAAATGAGAGTAAGAGACCAAAGAGATCTACGGAAAACCCCGAAAATCCAAGTTCTCTACAAATTGCATCCATATTCTATTGTTGACAGACTCAGGTGAAATGAGAATAAGCCTAGACTTAGAGAGAGTAGAGGCTTTAGGTTTTGTGAATCTCATGGTACCTTGCTTAAGATTGTACTGTGTACTCGTCTCAAAAGTTGGGAAGAGATATAGTTTTCACATACAGTTCAAATTCAACTCGAGGTTAAAGAGAATATTTGTTGTTCGATATGATCTGACATGACCTGAGGGTGGAACCGACTAAAGTTGATAGAACTCAAGGGCTGTCAAATTGAATACTTGAATTAAAGGGAAGTCCAAACATATTATTAATCCAAAGGTTGACTTAGTCTTTGTTTGTTATTTGTTCAATCCTGGCTCGAATATCTCATGACTTTGTGGGTGTGTCCGTTGTAAACCCTCTATACACCTTCTCTAGATTATTCTCTGTTTCTCTTTTCATATCATTGTTTTGCTTGGGACTAGCAAAAGTTAAGTATGACGGTATTATGAATTTGTGATTGATCATGTTTTTATACCATTTTGAGCAAAATAATTCGTGTTTAATCCATGCATTTTCTTATTTTTCAGCATAATTTTTATTTCATAATTTCATATGAATTGCATTCAAATCATTTAAAATTTGCATGGTATTTCCTTACAAAATAAATCAAAAAATAATTTCCTAATAAATATGGGATCCAAACCCATATTAGAGTTTCTCATAAATTTTTATTTTTCAAGTCTGCTTTCAAAGAGGCCCAACGGGTCACCTTCTTCCTCTCCTCTTCATTTGCAAAAAAAGGAAAAAAACAAATCACTATGCGACAGTTTACCTCATGTCATCATGACATCAGCAAATCAAAATAATAAAAACAAAATGGGGCATTGACGTCATGCTACCTTGTGCCCCTTCTTCTCCAACGCCTCTGTTGCCGCCACCCCCATCCGCCTCAAGCCCGCTTCCTTGTGCCCCTTCTCCTCATATTCACAAAAAAACACTACGGCAGTTAGAGCTCCTGGTTGTCGCTCAAAGCCACGGTTGAGACTAATCTTGGCTGCGACGAAGGGTGGAAGCAACGAAGTTGGAGGGCTGGCCTTGGATCACGCTGAGAAGGAGAGAGCCTTTGTCACTGACACTTGCAAGGGAATAGCAGATATCGACGGTGGTCGGTGGTCGCTGGGACATACAGGGAGGCGAGGGAGGTGCAATCAACGGTGGTTACGATAGAGGGAGAAGGTAGACAGACGGAGAGAAGAGGGTGAGCGACGGCGGTTACGAGAGAGAGGGTGGTGGTGGGCGGCATTACAAGGAGGAGAGGAGAGGACAGACACATGTGGAGAACGTGACCGTGGTGAGAGAGAAGAGAGAGACGAATTACGTGCGATAGATGTGACAGAGAGAGATAGAGAAAGGGGAGGGGCAGGTCACATGTTGATCACACAACCTATAGAGAAATTAATGAAGAGAGAGGAAAGAGAAGGAAAGAGGGAAGAAAGAGAGAGAGAGAGAGAGAGAGAAGAAATAAGTAAATAAAAAGTAAATAAAAGTTGATTGAAATAAAAAAATAAAATAAAATTAAGGATTAAATAGAAGTAAAATAAAAATATAAACATTAAATAAAGATAAAATAAATAGAAGTCAAAGAAAAAAATAAGAAAGAAGTAGTAAATAAAGTCAAATTAAAAAGTGATCAACACAAAAGTTGCTCTCTCAATGAGATCTACAACTTTCATGGAGTCAAAAAGTAAAAGAAATCAATTATAGAGAAAGTATTTTTTGAGGTACTCTATATAATAAAATACCAAATTTTTACATTTTGTATTTTTTTTGTATTTTTAATTTGATTTTAATTAGTGGATTAATTTATGTACAAAATACACACTTAATCTATTTTTTTATGGATTTTATAGGTTATAAAAAGTGAATAAAAACAACAAAGATAAAATATATACAAAGTCAAATTTTTGTGGTTTATCTTTATTTCTGATTTTTGTAGGTTTTAATTCTTGATGCATGTTAGTTAACTAATCAAATAATATGATAGAAAAATAATTAGCTTAAAATAATGATTATGTATACATAAAATAATAAGCACGATTTAGGTCAAAACCCGAAGTTATTTAAGTAAGGACTTTATCCCTAATTTTAGTACAATTAGTGAATGTTAATTAATGGATTTGAAGGGGTTTAATTAGTGATTTATTAAGGGATTTTTGCTAAAACGTCCATATAGAGTAGTTGAGTCATGGATTCATCGATCTCCAACCCAATACCAACCGTCATTGCGCCTTCTCCTCTCCCTACATATCCTCTCCATCGATCTATATAAGAGGGAGGAGGAGAACCCATTTGAATAGGACCCTCCATGGCTCCGTCGTTGCCCCACTCCCTCTGTCGCACCCCGCCGCACCTCAGACTCCTCCTGCCACCATCGTCGTATCCGCCCCGTACTCCTCGTTGCGTCATCACATGTTGCTCCGCCATCTCCTCCTCACCCCTCATTCCAAGAAGAAGGGAGGAAGGGGTCCAGTAACCCCTTCACAATTTGAAGTTTCTTTATTTGTTTAATTATTTTGGACCATAATGCAATTTTAGAAACCTTTCATTTGTTATATGCAACTTTCCCATTTTTATTTTTATATTCTACTACATTTGCATTTTTATTATTCAGGTTTTTCTTAATTACATTTCAATTTTTCAGGTATGTTTATGCAATTTCTAAAGTCTCTTTCTATTCTCTGCAATTTATCCATTGCATTTTTTTGGTAAAATTCA
This sequence comes from Ottelia alismoides, assembly GCA_037367405.1. Lineage (NCBI taxonomy): Eukaryota > Viridiplantae > Streptophyta > Magnoliopsida > Alismatales > Hydrocharitaceae > Ottelia > Ottelia alismoides. Next base: position 50,699 of record JAZKJV010008257.1, on the reverse strand, counting down.
CTTCAGTACATATAGTTTTAGTAATTGCAATTTTCTCTTTAGTTTCAATTTTATTTACATTCATGTCCTTAGATTTCTTGGGAAATTACATAAATATCCTTGGTAATTCAAAAAATCATCAAAAATAGCAGAAAAGTCCAAAAAATCCCAGAAAATTCATGTGTGGTCCTTATGATGTCTAAAATCTAGTGAGGTTTCGATAAATTTTAAGTATTCCAGAAATAAAAAGAAAATTATGCTTTAACTTGGACCAGTAACGTCAAAATGCCCTTGTAAATAAAATAAAAATTTGTGTAAAAATGCATGAGTCCCTGTGGATCGATCCTCTACGTGCTCTATGCATATTTTAATATCTATTGGTTTGTAGTTGAATAAATGTATCTTAATATCTTGATTTTTGTGTTGTAGACAATGGTGCATAAAACTGCTTTTAACACACCGAAAAATGCATCTTCAAAGTGTTTCATCTTTAATTATCGTCTTAGTTTCTGATTTTAGGAACCTCATTATCCTCTCAGGATTCAATGAGTCACTTCACTTCATTCTTATTTTGACTCTTAAGGAAGTCATCCTCTAAGAATCATATCCTTAGAGATGAAATCTTTTAAGAATCTCAAGTTATTAAGTAGATATCTAATATCATCCTTTACATTCCTAGTGAAGTAACACTAAATAGTGTCATATTCCAGCTTACTTGCAGCCATGTTTATGTCATGGAGCAAGCATCACTAAATCCTCAGATATTTAACACTATGCTTGGTTCCAAACCATAGCTCACGAGGAATTTTTGGTGTAGAATTTCTTGAAATCTTATTTAATGATATACATTGTCTTCTAACTCGGGTTCTCAATCAAAATTGTGAAATCTTTGAATATTTCATAGGTTTCTAATGGGTAAGGAAGAAATCTCATATCACAAATAATTATAAATGGATATCACATATAATTAATGTTTATTAGGATAGAGGGTCTACATAAATCAATATGTATGAGTTTTTGAATACCTCTGCATCTTGTATCATTCCCAGAGAAGGGTGCATCGGACATTTTTCTTTTGAATACAATATTCACATGTATGTGAGCTTTGAACTTTCAAACAATCTAAAGTTATATCTCTTATCAGTCTTATTGATCTTATAAACAGACATGTCCAAGTCATGATGCTAAATCATTGTCGAATGATCATCATCCTCTTTTTAATCTTTTAAGGTTTAATTTTCAGCATTAGAAATGCTAATGAACAATTCATTAATTTAGTAGAGTTCTCTAGATATCATATTACCGTTTAAAAATGTATCCATCATAACTCGTTATGATAGGTTTATCTCAGAATGCATGTTCATTTCTAACAAATTTATAAATAAATAATGAATGTATTTTGATATCTGGGTCATAGAGATATTCTTTAAGACTAAGGGCTCTTCTACAGAATTATGTAATCTATTTTGTCCAATGGAGATTGTCGCAACAATTGCATCAACTCTCATATGGATGACTATAAACATTAAGATCAAGTTTTCTGAACATCTAAAATATGTGCATCCAAATGCAAGTGTTATTAGAAGAAGGATGCAATTATCGAACTGTAATCTTATCTAACGAGCAAGCCGATTTAATGATGATATGTATATGTTGGATATGTTGATGCCTCAAGTCCTTCTCTAAGGATTCTGGATTGTCTCGATAGTTATATTATCATAATATCAGCTTGTTCTGGTATTGGCATTCATCTAACTCTCTGGTTGTCATATGTGTGGAAATCACATAAGTATAGTCAACTCTTTGATTCTCCTTCTTATATGGGTCGAATCCATGTTTCTACTAAGATTCCTTGATCTATAAACAAGCATTGCTTAAGATAAAGGTTCTCTTTAAATTGAACAAGTCCCCGGGGGACTTCAAAATAAGAGTATTTCAACATTTATCCTTGTTTTATCTTATTCATACAATATGAATATTAAGAAGCTTTACGAAAGATTTAAGTTGAGATAATAGAATGATGACATTCACCATCACCATCCATCTTAACTGTTAAAGCTTGGTTCAGTCGGGCACTCGATTTTTTTAGTACATCATCTCCTGTAAAACTATTGTTTAGCAAAATGCAGTAAACCATGTCATTCATGATTAAATGTTGAGAGCGCGTATGTTTGCGAAACATCTCCTTTGATTTTATAAGGATCATGATGATTATGATCATTATTGACGTGTTACTTCCAAAGCACCCTCGATGAGAGATCAAGACTCTAGAGATATAAAAACCCTAGGTTGTTGTCCTACTGTCTGTTTAGTTGTCATTCCTCATCATCACGAGGATCCTTGCATATTGCAACCATATACATTATGTGTTCAACTGCAAGTACTACAGCTTGGTTATGTATCCAATCCATAATATTGGTTATGATTGAGTTTAGATTTGTGTAGGTTTAACGTAAGTAATATGATATAAGATAATTTTCAAAAATATATTTTATTTTAATTAAAGTTATTAAAATTTCAAATCAAAGGTATCTCACTTTTTGTTACCTTGAAAGTCTATTCATTTCCGAACTTTCAAAGCATGAGGTATGCTAACCAAAAGTGCCTCAATCAAGATCTAAGAACTCCCTTCCACCTCTGTCATGCACTAATAATATGGGAAAATGCAATTCTGGTGAAGGAAGCGAGAACTCTTTCTGCCTTCCAAGATCAACTTGCATTTCCATGTTTGGTTTTTGACACATGACCCATCACCCCTAAGGTGATGTTGACCCGTTGTCAATTGAATCAACCATCAATAGGAATAGAACTCTCTATTCACAATCCAATGTCATCTCAATTATACAAGGAACAACATCGGGTCACTATGCATACGATCGTACTCTTTCAATAGGTAGAGAGCATGATCCATGTATGATTGTACGTCGGGGCTATGTATTTGCATAGTTGTCTCCACTGTATAATCCATGGTAATGGAACCCTTCGCCTTAATGGGAGAACATGGATGTCATATTATGATCCTCCATATCTCATTCAAATTTCGATTAATCATCTAGAGTCATATTCTTACGATTAACCCTTCCAAGGAAAATCCAGACTTATTAATTATAGATTATGAATTTTAATTGGATTAAATTAATTCAATCACACTAAATTAATTATCAATATGATGCGACCAACAAATAATCTAATTTATCTTGTATTACTATATAGTATACACCTTTACTTAGTACAAATTAATTGTTCCAATTGGTTGTTAGAGCACATCTTAACTGCACATCATGCTATACTTTTTTAGAAACAGATTCGGCAAGATGCTCGAGTTGTAGCGTGAGGGAACATTTTTATTGGCATGCAAGGTGTTAATTAATAAACCATGCTAGATATTTGATCTAGACACTGTCTCCATTCCAATTCAGAACAACACGAATGGGTTTATTTGTACTGAGAGGTTTCATCAATCATATGTCATAGATGACCGATATATATAATTAACACTCGGAAATTTAGACATCTTAAATATTTTTAATGATCCTAATGTCTACTTATACCAAGAAATCAAGTTGTTCTGCATCGAAATTGTTGTACTGCAATAATTGTAGTTTCCATTTTAGGGTTTGTCATGAAACAATCAATCAATTAAGTCTTATCTATCAATTATTTATCTAAATAAGTAGTAAAATAATTAAAGGTAAGGTCATAATTTCCATGATTTGTTTTAAATGATAAATATATAAAAAATATCATTAAGGTGATCAATCATCTTCCCATCCATTCCCACTAAATATCACATATATAGGACAAAAAAGTCAGAATCATGTGAAATAAATTCAAGCATTTTTTTGGTTTAATTCTTAATATATTTAATGTGTTTCTAGAGTATCTCATGCATGAAAATAGTAACTAAAAATCATTTAGTTATAAATTCGAGTTTACATGTAAAAAGAAGAACATTGTGGGAACCTAATTTAAAAAGATACCCGTTTGATGCCAACAACTGGCAAATCTTTTGGGAAATATTTTATAAATTATAAGTGCATCTAAATATACAATAAATTAATTCAAATATGGAACAAACAATAGATTTTCATATGAGCAAAAAACTATACGAAGAAGCATCTACGTAAAAAATAATAAGTCCACAACCTTGTTCCCTTAGAGTTTGGATCACATACAAGACCTTTAATCATTCTATGATACCACTTGAAGGGAGTAGAAGAAGACTTGCGCATCACAAAAACATGGAGATCGTATCATATGGGATTTAGGTCAATCAGTCGCACTGGTCAACGAGGTAGCGGAAATTTTAAAAATCGATGAAATCACATGACACGGGAACCATTCCCGTGTTGTTTCATCAAGATCCATGAGTTTATGCTTTCCTCTTGAAGCATGGTTGTAATCTTCATAGCCTCTAAACGAAGAGGCCTCTCGACTTAAGTATGATCTGACGAGAGTACACTTTCGGACGCGTTGATGAGACACGTGCTTCCCGTAATCCCAAGCAATGATCCAAGCGAGGAACCTCCTGATTTCATCTTACGAAATCAGATATCTTCTTCACGAGCGCGAAGCACTAGAGGATATGAAGGTCCTCGAGTAATTGGTCCGACTACACGACGACAACACGATAAAAATTGCAATCTCCACGGCCTATACATGGTATGACATAGGGTTGAAGATTGTGATAATAACACGTGGTAATAGAGAATGAAAGAGATATATAGAGATTAATTATGCAACCATTGTATTTCATTGAGACGGCTAGGGTTAGCATCTCTTTTATAACAAGCTGGATGTCCATAGACCTCAATCCATGTGCACATATAATCAAAGGTGTAGATTTATTTATACTTTCTCAATCAATGTTGAGATTGATAAATCCCATATTTATGAGCTTAATTGATTATATTTATCTCCTTTACTTAAGTTAATAACATGGTTCATTGATGTATTAACACTAATTACTTATTACTATGTTGTGTATAATTAATGCTAATTATTATATATTAATACAACTCTATCATGGTGTAATATTTTATGTATTTTTTTCTTGTTGAAAATCAAATAAAATTGGCTTAATATTGTATATAAATAGAACAATATAAAAAATAAAAATACAAACAATAAGAAAAAAATTAAAGAAAATTGTTTTATATGATTTTTAATAGTATTTAATTTTTAACTATGTATAAATTATCTATGATCTCTTTGATTTCTACATGAAAGCATGTTTACCACTTTTCTTATTCACCCTCTAACTATTTCTTTCTTAATTATCTTTGATTTATTCATTTATCTCAATGTTGATTGGGCCATGTGGTGCCATTCCGCCCACGTGGCCCGCTCCTGGCTTGCGCTACTGGCTTGCCACCTGTGTATCTACAGACCGTCTAATCATCTGATCAGACAGTCTGTGTTGATCAATGCCCAATCGTTGGATTCTTTTGTTAAACTCCATCTAAATCGTCCCTTAGTGCATGCATAATAACCATTAGATCTTTCTGATCGGGCAGTTGGGGCTTCGTCCCCAACCTCCAGTCATTTTTTTCTTCAAACACAAACCATGTCATCCTCACCATCTTCACCCAATTAAGCCAACCGCCATATCCTACCTCTTCCCTCAAAACCACCTCCATTCCCTTCGCCATATAATCACCCTCCATGCCATCTCTTTAACCGGCTCCATAACCTAAGATCCAAATATTGGATGCAGTTGAAACTTCTGCTAAGATTCTTGCAACGTCTACCTTCTCCTCTTTAAATACGCCACCACTACCCCTTGAGGCGGCTATCCACCCTTGAATGGAGCAACTCCGAGACTTCTCCTCTTCATTGTGATAGGATGAAGAGATGATTGAATAGCAATCATGGAGCTTTGCTTTGATGAGATCCATGGCGAATATGCCATGCTACAACACCAATTTGGCAAACATTTTACAAAGATTTTTCAAAACAAGTACAAACCCATTTTTCAAACCTCAGTAAAGAATTTTTCAAAACAATGTCACATAAATACGTAGGTTTTCAAAAATATTTTACAAATGATTTTCCAAACATGTCAAGTAGTATTTCGCAAACCATGTAAAACATTTGAAAACCATGTCAACAATGTATGTAATTTTCAAAAATTAAAACATTTTGTATGCAAATCAGTTCAAAAATATAATGTGGTACCCATAACCCCAATAGTTGGAAAATTTTTAAAATTATGAGTTATGGCTAAGGTATATATGCAAAATAAATGGTAAACCCCCCTATACTTAGCTTTTGTTATGTCCTCGTAGTACAAAGTGAAATGAAGCCATAAATCATGTTAAGTATAAAAGAATATACACGAACTGAATCCAGAATGACAGATGCATCACGAGTAAAAGAATCAGTTAGATGAAAATATGGACTGGGTCTCCCTATACTTAAGCCGAGGAATAGCTTAAGCATACATATATGAATTAAAACTAGGTGATCCAAGGGGAACAACCAAAATGACCATGGATCCCCCCATACTTAGGCTGAAACATAGGCCTAAGTATGAAGAATAGGAAGCTCAGTGATGAAGGGATCAATGTTAGTTGAATCTCAAGATGATGAATCTCAGGATATGATAATGGAGTCTATGGTTTTCAGGAGGCTGAAGAATCAAGCAAGATAAAAAAACAAAATTGATTATTTCACCAACACACTAAGTGAAGACCATAAATATAGTCTAATCATCTTGTCGCTTTTATTGATGATAAAACAAAATTTGCATTCATTATGAGTAGGCTGAATTAGGATTTGGGCTCTATCCTAGGGATACATCCTCACTTCTCAACGAATAAATATATCTGCAAGTAAAGCAGGGTTTTCTCTCCCAAAAAACAAGGTAAATTTTAGCTCCATTTCATTTACATCAACTTGCATTAATAATCCCATTTTTAGAGATTAGGTTATCACTTGTAATAAATCTCTAAACACATAAGTCATCGTCTACCGTCCAGTCCCTTTTCCATATTGTCCTAAGTGACAAATCATGAAAGGGGAAAAACATACATATGCAAATTCATGATGTCATGTTCAAGATAAATACTTACAGTGGCTCCATCTCTCTTCATGCATATGATAGGTTGAATATAAAATTTATCTGAATGCATGTAAGTCAATGAAAAACTGCACCTGATCATGAATTTATTAGCGGAAAAATAACCAATTTAATTTGGACTAAGTTCAATGTAGATTACGTGTGCGTCTCATGAATCTTAGAGATGAGTGAATCTCATAACATGAAGTTAGTGTACCATATAATACGAATCAAGCACTTAAGTTAATACATTAAGAGTAGCTCTATGAGTTGTGTGCATGGATCCTAAATCGATCACTCAACTTGAGTCCCACCCGACATGGGTGAAACAAACTCAACACACCAAAATAAAGTCGAAATTTCAAAATTATACATCAAGAATATTAACAAAAATAATCTTCGAGAAACTTGATGGCGTCTTCTATGACTCCTCTCATCATGAACTCCTTTTCGAGCTCCTACGTCCATTCTCCACGAGCATCCTCGATGAATGGGCTTCCCTACCACAGAAGAGAAAACATTAGATGAGTCAAAGATTAACAAAATATGTATAATAATGCAGAAAACATTACATCATGGGATTGACCTAGATAAGATAAAAATCAGCTCAAACAAAATATAAAATCCTAAATAATTATATTAATTAAGTCATCCCCAACAACGTCGCCATCTGATGAATCGCTAAATGCATGTATTAAAATTGATCCATTGTAGCATGGGCACTAGCTTTCCATACAAAATTGAGATGAATATCAGTGACAAGGTTCTCGAATTTTAATTTATAACCTGGGAAGTCCAGGGTCGAACACAAGGACACGAGCCATAATACAATTGTTCAGGTGTTAAAATATCTAGGTTAAGCGATCGATAAATTATATTGGTTAAAACATACAAACAATGCAAGCAAGCAATGCAAGTTAAATACACATTACTAATGCATGCATGGACCAAATGTGATTTAATGCATTAATGCATGTTAGAAATAATGAGGTGATGAATAAAATGACAAAACACTAACACATGCAAATTTACTATGAACTAAGATGATCATTCAATGTTAAGCAATATATGTAATTTATATCTGTCTAATCGAGCACTTAATCATAAATCCAGTTTCATTTCATGTGATTAATAGCACCAATAATATCTCTAATTAATAATCCAAACAGTGAGCATCAAATTAGAGAATAAAATTAAGCCATGCAGATATAATGAAATAGGGATCAAAATGCCATTGAAATCACTTCACTTGGAGATCATATGCTCAAGTTATTCAAGTTTGAATCCAAGGGCATAAATGCAAGACAAATACGAGAAACGATAACACAAACATCACAATCAGGTCCATAGAGGGACTAAAAATCAATTATTAAAATCCGATCTTGGAAATTATTGAATACCCCCTGCATAATAAAAAGACGTAACATATTTGCCCACGCGAGTTGTGATAATCTGGGATCTCTGAGGGTATTTCAAATGTACGCCAATATTCTCGTAAAAGCAGTGGAGCTAGCCAAAAATAAAGAAAAGAAAGAATAACAAAAGAAAAGCTCTTATCCTACAAAGCCTAATATCAAAAGAGCTTCCACCAAAGGCAAGCACTTCCAACCATTTCAAAGTGTCCATTTGGACAATCAGTATTAGGACCATGAGTCAGGCTAGCATCCCAAAAGGGCTCAGCATCGTAAATGCTACAAGTCTGGGTGTATAAGGTATATTAGATACTAAAAAAAGTCACATCGCGATGTATTTTAGGAAAACAAGTGCAGACGACTCCAACTTCTTTTGACAGACACACTGATTGGAAAAAATCAAAATGAAATTGTGTTGCGTATTGGAATTTGAGAGAACACTTTTCTAATAATAGGAAGAGAAAATAAGTACACAATCCTACAACCTCCATTATCTAGCCTTGCATCTAATATTTTCAAAGTCTGACAAACTAAAGAGAAGGTGGATTGAGGCAAGACTAGATTTGCCCCCTAGAGTTGATGGTTGGGTCCTTGGGAGAGCTTCTAAGATTGGAAATTTTGGTGATGTCTTGATTCTACTCTCATGTTGCAGTCAACACTAAGTCATATTCATTATATCTATGCATACATTGAGAGCCCGACAATTAGAGGAGTTGAATTCTTTTTGATTAATACTTCGATCAACTTAGAGTTTTAGGATTCCTAAAACTTAGCGTTCTAGGTCAAATCAAGCCTTGTAATTTCAGTTGCACATGTCAGGGAATTCGCTAATTAAACTAACTTTCTCTAACCAATTCTTTATTTATTTGCTCGAGGATGAGCTTAGCTGAACGAAGCACCGGGACATGCCACATGTCCCGAACCACCTACAACTGATTAAGCCGGCCTCCAAGCTCGACCGCACATGTTAAGTGCGTGTATCTGGCCAATTTGAAAAGTTATTCCGACATGTTCTTCTAATTGCAGAAATACCCCAGAGTATGGGGGATTAAATAATTTCCAAGAGCGGTTTTTAATAATTACATTTTAGTCCCTCCAAGGACCTGATTATGATGCTTGTGTTATTGTTTTTCATATTTTTCTTGCATTTATGCCCCTAGATTTAAACTTGAATAACTTGAGCATATGATCTCCAAATGAAGTGATTTCAATGGCATTTTGATCCATGTTTCATTATTTTTCGCATGGCTTAATTTATTCTCTAATTTGATGCTCATTGTTTGGATTATTAATTAGACATATTATTGGTGCTATTATCACATAATATGAAATTGGATTTATGATTAGATGCTCAATTGAACTTAGATCTAAGTTACATAATTGCTTAACATCCAATGGCCATCTTAGGTCATATTCGTGAGTAAATTGCATGTGTTATTATTTTGTCATTTTGTTCATCACCTCATTATTTCTAACATGCATTATTTTATTAGATCACATTTGATCCATGCATGCATTAGTAATGTGTATTTACCTTGCAATGCTTACTTGTATTATTTGTATGTTTTAACCAAGATAATTTACCGATTGTTTAACTTAGATATTTTAACACATGAACAATTGTATTATGGCTCGTGTCCTTATGTTCGATCTTGAACTTCCCATGTTATAAATTAAAAGCTGAGAATCTCATCACTAAGATTCATCTCGGTTCTGTATGGAAAGCTAAGTGTTCGTGCTACAACGGATCAATTTTAATACAAGCATTTAGTGATTCATTAGATATTAGTTTATGCTTTCTCAATGTCACAAAATCTCAAAGAAATAAGTTGAAAACAAACTCTAAATTATCTCTTTCAATCTAAACCAATAAGCATAATGTAGAATAGGAAGGATAAAGCCTTTGTTCCTATTAAGGGATGGACAACCACCATGGTGTGAGCCACCATAGCCGTCTCTCCCCAAATAAGGAGAGGAGATGCTCTCTTCATTTATATTTTGCGAGATTTCATGTCTTCAACAAATAGTCTACATTATTTATTAACTTAATAATTAAATTATAATCAAATATTTCCAAAGTAATTGTGATAATTATAATTAGACCATTAACTATTGATAATTATATTCTTACATCGAATGCTCAATGTAAGTCATATTTACACTAAAATGTGTAATGTGAATCCAATTCACGTTAACATATCAATTATGAATCTTACTCACAATTAAATCCCTCCATGATATTGTGGATCATATCCACATTATCTATGATTACAATGGATAGTATTATCTGTATTAATTTTATCCATGACAATTTAATTCAATTTAAACATATAATCTTTCTTTATACATGTTTAAATAATGTGAATCATATCCACATTAGTTTTGATAACTAAATCACATTCAATTATCCAATTTTATAAAGTTCGGATAATATTGCTTATGGAACAATTCTCCAACTCCTCATGTACTTGGAGATAAGGTAGGGGTGATTGTATAATCCATATGTAGCGACTTGGATAATGAGATATAATCTCACATAAAGATTTAAAAGATCGTTTAGAGGTGTCTGATTATGTCAGATATAATATCGAACCATATTCGGATCCATATCCAGCAATTAGACCAAGATGGATATCTATCCATTGAGCGGGGTCACTAAAAACCAAATACATATTTCATCATTTCCTTAGGATGTCATGGTATACAATCGTTTAAGATCACATCACCCTCGAATATTCTTAATATGCATACATCTTGCACACTGGAAGACTTAGAATAAATCCGAAGTTCTGATCTTACTTGAATTGTCTCATTCAATGTTTTATCGTTAAATTTCTTGTTCGATCATTGGAAGCTAGTACCGATCATATTCTTTCCAAAAGCATATATCATATCTTCAAATCCTATTTTGTTTCCAAAACAAGACGATAAACATTGGAATTTAATTTATCCAAATATCTCATGAGTGAGTTTGTCTTCCGATTTAGTAGTTGACCTGTATGAAATAATTGAGAGGCTATACTACTCATATGCCCTCGCATGCACACCAGCTCGTCGGTGTATAGATCTTTATTAGGTCATCAATCAAATGATTTGCCTAATGTATATACTTAAACATATAGTACTACATCCGTCTCTGGTCAGAGGATGAATGCCTATATGTGACAACATACAACATAGATCTTAGCTATATCGATCTCATTTAGTCAATTTCTTGATCTAACTCATCCAACATCTCCGAATCTCTATTCATATGTAGAGGACCTACATCAAGAGGTCAGTCATATATCTGCTTCTGGAGTGATGATTGCCATCTCATTTTTCAGATGTAGGAATTGTTTTTAATAATCACCTGACAATGCGATTGAGTACTCAATCTAACTTTTAGATATTTAACCACACAACATCCTATATGATCCAACCTTTAGATCAACAAATGCATGATCTTAGTACATGATCCTAATTGTAGTAAGAGATCTATTATACAAATTACTTATTCTTCGTTTCAGACTAAAGAATAAATTACGGTAACATTTATTGCATAATGCGCCGTTGTGAGATTAATTCCCAACACAAGTATTATTTGTAAATGTTAAGGACTTATTTTGATGGTGCGTTGCAGTGTTTCTCGATCCGGATCCGGTTAGAGGCTCATCTTCCTCGCTCTCTTCCTTCTCCCTTTGGTCCTTCAGCTCTCGCTCGCGGCATTGTTAGGGTTTCGGGGAGCAGAGAAGATATATATACGGCGAGTGGCGCGGAGCGGAGAAGAGATACATCCGGCGAGCGACGGACAAGAAATCACCTCCTCGTCCGCTTCCAATCTCTCTCATTTTCTCTATATTTTTGGGTTCGATGCTTCTTGTTTCTTTTCGTTTATTGTCTTTTGGAGTAATTAGTGTCGCTGCGGCTTGTTTACTTTGTTTGGGGTTACAATCGTTGTTTCCGACTCGTGTATTCTTCTTTATGTAGGAAAAAAAATGGAATTTTATGGCTATTTCTGTTGGTCACCGTGTGCTTATTTGATCGTGGTGTATGCTGTAAATACTATCATTGCATAGTGCAATCAAACAATTATTATTAAAATTTATCCTTCTTGTATTTTAAAAAAGTCGTTCAACCATGCACTTTGGACAGAACATCAAGTAATTGCCTGCATATTCATTTTGAAGACACATAATGCATGTACGAGCTGAGCATGCAACCTTCTGAACGGTTGGTTTCATGTATCTGTAGTGTTTGAATTCGGAGAAAAAATGAGTTCTTTCTCACTTACGCGGAAGAGGACCCCTTATGTGAAACACAAGGAAGAGGAAGAAGCAAAGAAGAAGGTTGCGTGCTGTTCTTCTTACAATGTATTTTAGTAAAAATGATTATTGCTTGATTAGGATGTGCATTTTTTTATTTTCTTAGAGGGATGAGGAGGAGAATGAGAGACTTTACAAGGAGTTTGTGGAGTCATTTCAAGGGGATCATGCGACGGGATCGAAAGCTTTTGTGAGAGGGGGCACCATCAATCCCAATGAGAAACTCAAAGCTGATGCTGAAGGTTAGTTTTGGGCGGTATCTATCCTTTGCTTTCAAAGTGCTTCTTTATTCCTTTTTTGTTTGTTTGTTGAGTAGGTGTTTTGATTTTATTTACAAGAACATATTAATAAGAGAGTGGGCCTTTTTTATTCATGCGGCGATGGCAGGTGGAAATTCAAAAGAAGGCATATCTGTTCCGAAGAAGGGCAGTAGGTAACAATGCACTCCATTTTCGAAAGATGGAATCTCGGTGCTTCAGCACCTCATGATAAGATAATACTTAAAGAGTTTTAGTTGATCTGTTTCAAACCTTCATTGTTCAGCTACTGTATGATGCCATGTAAATACACAATTAGTAGGACTTCATATTGCTAGAGTAATAATGATAAAAAATTACACTCTTTGCACCTTTCTCCTGATCTTGCAAACATTTAGCTTTTGGAAATTATTCTAAATTTATTATTTTTTTATCATTAACCATTCTGAGCCATTGCACTCGTGACTTCTATTTTTAACATTGCTTTTGATGAATTATGATAAAAATCAAGGAGAGTAGCAACTAAGATTTCTGAGAACAATGTAGATGCCGCTACATCTTCGTCGATGATCATGAAGTTTCTTTTAATAATAAGCTGAGTATTGGGGGTTTGGGTAAAACCCATATTCCTAAAGTTTTTTGAAAGTTACAAAGTATGTCCATCAAGGGGTATACATGTATAACAAAGGGAGCAACCACTAAAAGAGTCTGACAGTGTAAAGATCCGTAGCCGGATTCTTGTGCAAATCCAAAAAGTCTCATATAAGCATCATCAATGTTAGCTAATCAGAAATCTCTCCAGTTTTGCCAACTTCTAGTTCGTGCTTGATCCACAGATGCTAATCAGAAATCTCTTCTGTTTTGCCAGCTTTTAATTCATGCTTGATCCACAGATACCACAAATCAGTTCCAGCTTGATCAAATCATTTTTGTTTGCATTTGTTGAACTAACAGTCCAGTGAGCATTATCCAAGTACCTGTATTTCAACTGAATCTATCAACATATTCTTTTCCTATTAGCTTTATAAACCGAGCAAAATCTTTCCACCCCCAAACTCAGGGACAATACGTTACCATAAAGTAATGCAACAAAGACCCACACGACAACATCATCCAGAATGCTACTTTATAGATCCCCATGATAAATAACTTCTCAGTCTTCATCTATCTTTGATATTATGATCAGCAGCAATGATTCCAGATTTCGGAAGGTAAATGAATCAATAAAATCGCTCCATTATGGAAACCACATACCAAAGTGAAAATTTAGTTATGATGGGAAATCAACACGTAATGCAGTCTTCTTTTGAATCCCCACAAATATCAAGAAACCATTAATTAATATCTATCCCAATGATCATTTGTTTATCCAACGCTCCTTTCTAAGATTCTTTGTTAAAATGGCCTCAAAAAGTTTCTTTGTTAAAAGCGGATTAACCCTAATAACATATACCGACGTACTTGGCTTGAGATACTTACCTCTTATGCACGACATCAAGATGATGTGCGCACCTCCGAAAAAGTTTGCCTAGGCCTTATGCCGGATTTCCCAAGTAAATGAGGCCTGATGCCAGCAGTCTGAATCGGCTATTTCTCCATTGTCATAAGAACATCAATATCTGATAGTAATCAGATGATGAACCAAACAAAATTTAGAATAAAACAAGTTAAAGCAATTGGCACTAAGCTTTGTGTTTTCCCTTCTCTTGATATTGTACAATGTTTCCCAACTCAAATATTATGGAAAATAGCTAGTTTTCATGCGGCAATAACTTACAAGACTTTACCACTATTTGTTTTCTAGTATCAAGCGTATCTTTGCAGATTGTTTACCTGGCCACGTAAAGCTTCATGTTCCATACTTCATTTTTTTTGTTAAAACAATTTTGATGCTTGTTTTTCTTTGGGAAAAAGGAGCATAGGAGCAAGAGATATGGTTACAATCCAGCTGTTAAAAAAGCTATAAACTTAGAAAAAAGAAACATATGCTTTTCTAAGGTCATATGGCAAGTCCTCATAATAAGAGATTTGGCATCACAAGTCTCATCTGGCTAATTCCCCGTGTTGGTATCTACTTGAAAATAGAAGGATGCTTATGTAAAGTTTTGAACCGTGCGTGCTCTTGAAGCAAAGCAATATGAACTCCTTTAATTTGCTATAATTTTTGCAAACCTATGCGTCTGCTATTTTGTGGGGTTCTGGCAATTTTTTTTTAATTTTCAAAGATGTATACATGAAAGACGAAAGTGGAGCTGGCATAAAGCCTCACTTCAAGAAGAGTATGGACACCGTGGTCTCGAAAATGGAGAAAATGCAACTTTGAGATGATGAAAGAGCCATTGAAGAAAGGAAAGAAGCCCTTCCTTCACAATCTTCAACTGTCACAAGTCCAAACTAGAAATAAAAGAACATGAAATAATCAGGTGTTGCGCTTCACCCTTTTTCGCTCTCTTAGTTTTCATTGAACTAATGTAGGCATCCAAGTCAATCTTATTGTGCATGGGCATTGTGTCCCCCATATATTGCGTTCTTAACCTTTTAGAAAGATCAAAGAGCCCAGTGTTCCTCCGTTGTCTAGCTCCTATGTTACAACCCTCTTTTTTCCCCCCTAAGAATCATCCATCAAAATTCCTTTCAACCATTTGACCTTCTAGTCCTCTCTTCTCCGAAATTTGTCCATATTCTTGATAGGAAATCCCCGTTGAGTCTGTCAATAGTATACATCTATTGTTGTTTCCTAATGATTTTGACTTCACCATCAGAAAAAGAGAGGCAATTATTGTCAACATTGAACTTCACTTCTTTGATATCAAGACTCAAGAGCCTGTTTTATCATTTTTTGATCCATTTTTTGTAGTTTTCAAATGATTTCTTCACCACATCATCACAAATGATTTCTTCACCACATCATCACAAACTTTCTCGTAGTTTTGATCCGCCTCAACCTGCTGAGATGTTCATTTGGTGTGATTGACTTTGAATTCGATATCACTAATTGTATCCCTATGTCATTCTACAGATGAGTATTTTCTGCTGCCTATGAAGCTTGAAGTTTGATATGGTTGATTTTGGGCTCACACATGGGAATAAAAAACAATAAGGACTTTGTGGAAAACATGCTGAATGTAACATAATCACCTCAATATATGGTAGGCATATTGATCAATTATCGACTGCATTAGATAGTAGCCGAATAGCCAGAATGAGCTGCTGGCTTGGAATGGCAATTGCTGGAATGATTGGGAGAAGACCATTAGTTCTCTCGGGGAAAATTATGTGGTATTGATGAAGAGGGATACCAACCTTGAGGGAGAGAGAGAGAGACCATGGTTATCCTCTATGAGAAGCTAGTGGTATTAAGAAAGATTGTGCCAAACCTTGCTAGAGAGGAAAGGGGGGATTGGAATTCCAAAGTTGGGAAGAGAAGATTTGGCTACCCTTGAGGAGAAGCTGGAGGAATGGCCTTAAATTTCGTCGAAATTCGACCGAATCGGTTTGGTGGATGACCGAAATCCGATTGAAATGGTCAATGTCGATCGAAATTTGGGGGGCTTAGTTCAAAAACAGACCGAAATGACCGAAATTTCGTTCGTCCGAAATTTCATTTCGGTTGGTCATCGAAACGAACCCGAAATCAGGCATTTAAGGCCTTGGTTGGAGGCTTTGACGGAGAGAGCTCTACAAGCCTTGGGGGCAATGCTGCACTTAAGGAGAAGTATGTGGCTACAAGCCTTATGAGAGAGAGAAGTAGGCGGCAATGGCATAGAGAAAGTACCTAGCTGTGCATGGGATAGATTAAGAGGTGTCAAGCCTTGCTTAAGTGTGAGAGAGAGTCTTATGTAACTCCAAAGTTGTATATTTTTAAATATAGATTTTAATACATTACATGTTTTGATGGTTTTAATTGTAGGATTGAATTGACATGGGAAGAAGTTGACCCACATCTATATCAATGCATCATGGGTCATGTGAACTTAAAGTTGTAGGTTTAACCGTATTGCATTATGCCATCAATTTGAAATGCCTTTTTTTATGGTGAGGCTTTTGAGATCCAAACCTGGCATAGTTGACGGAAACCATCTAAAGAGATTTTTTAACATTATCTGCTTGCAGAAATGCTATTGCCTTACATTAAGCACTTGAGCCTTTTTTTTTAATGTGTTTTCATCATGACTTCCATCTGAATATAAACACCATGGAATTGTGGTTAAATAAGGTTGCAAGATTTTTTATATTTATTTTATTGTTTTGCAAGACCTCTTTTGTGATTCTCCTTAAATCTCAGACTCATTTTCTCTTATAAAAGAAGAGTCTAGAGTTCTTTTTTCATTACAATGAGTGATTTTCCTACACGGACTCTAACAACAAGGAAGTTAGCTTAGTTTTGTTCTCCTCTATAACTAGTGTCAATTAAGAGGTGTGAAGCCTGTCTACATAGGCAGTTAGTTTTCTTTAGCAGGAGGAAGCTGCGCTCTACCTATAGTTGTTGGCTTCGTCCTTAATAACTTAGGGCCCATACGAGCAGTAATAGTAGGAAGGAAAATCAGGCTTCTGAGCTCTTTTTGGGGGTAGGCACATGGGTCTACGAGAGATGGCTTTGAATGTTCGATGTCTTTGAATGTTTGAGATGCTAGCAAAGGTGGCTCAAAGGAGATTTTTTTAAAAGAAAAAAGGACCTACACCATATAGGTGTGTGCTCAAAAACTTCATCATTTGTCACCTCAAATAGAGTTTACAAGCCTAAAAAAAGGCAGAAATAGGTAAAGAGATTACAAAACCTAGCTCTCTACTAGCGCCTTTTCATGCGCCATAACATTCTCCCCATATATCCTGTCCCGATGAAGCACCATGTTGTTTCCGGCAATCCAAGTTGTCCAGATAAGCGTTAAGTACCTAGATCACTCATTTTATGTGCCTCTCCAACCCTCCCCAATGGACTCACAAAAACTTGTCATCCCATCACAACGAACTGCCTGATCGTCAAAAAGTGCCCATGCTTCGATAGAGCTTCTGCATTTGAAGAAGAGTTGGTTTGCGTTTCCAACTTCTTCTTGACATCGTGATGCAATTATTTCCAAATTGATAGGGCAACCCGGATTGAAGAAAAGGGTGATTTGGGAATTTTTTAAAATTAGAGATTTCCATCCTTAATTAGTTATTTTAATTAGTTTGTTTATTTAAATAAAAGAGATCGTGCGTGATCTCCAATTAGTTGGTCAATTTTAAATTTGAATTTTGAATTTCGAATTAGAGTTAAAATAGGATAGAGGTAGATTTGAATTCTTATTCAAATCAATTAGAGTCAAATTATGATAAGTTGGGATTTGAATTTAATTTATTTCTAGTTTTGTAATTCCATCCCTCCTATATAAAGGGATGGTAGCCTATTGTAAATGACAGTTTAGATTAAATGAAAATTTGAGTTTTATTTCTCTGGTTTCTCTCTCCCTCCCTTAGCGCTATCTTGCGGTTCCTTTCCAACATCCCACGCAGCCAACGTGATCTCTTCTCTCATCCTCTAATTTCTTCTCCGTCTATATTTCTTCCACCGAAACTTATTTTTCCCACCGTTGAATTTTTCCGACTGCGTCAAGTGGTATCAGAGCATGACAACCGAATCGTTCCTACGATTCGACGATCATGTCGACTATTGGAGGATGCAATTCAACTTGAGTCGTCTATCTCATGGCAAGCATTCATGTGCGCGTCAACAAAAGTTCAAGCAACACCTTATGTCAAGCATCAAAGTGCAAACTTGGTTGGACGCGCAAATCGATGAAGATTCGCTTGTTGACAACAGAAATCAGAACGTTGTACCTGCAGTTCAAATCGATTTCAACCAAAAAAATGAAGGTATTTTCAGTCCTGATAAAGATTTTATCGATACAATCATTGTGCAAGACAAGGAGGACCAAGGGCCCATCTTCGACGAAGATCCCGCGGACGAGGAATACGAAAACCTCGATTTTTTTGCAATCGATGTTGCTGTCAAGGAAACAAAAAATGCAGAAAATAAAGATTTGGGACCCATATTTGATGAAGATCCTATAGAACAAGCTTGGGAAATCGTCAATCTGCTTGCTGTCCAGGAATATTCAGACCTACAATCTTTGGAAGAACCGATTCCAGTGCCACCCACGACTCCCTCCTGGGTCCCTGTTGCAGCCCCTGCACCTCCGACACCCCCAATCTCCCAGTTGCAGCCCCCTGCCGTCCTCCAAACTGCCACACTGCCTCTCTTGCAACCCATCTCCGTCACCCCGACAACCCTCCCAGCCCCAACGCCCCCACGGGCAGTCCTCGCGCCCCCAGCTACAACAGAAGATATAGAAACACCCCCTCGGGCAGCCCCATCACCGCAGGTACTCCGTCTTCGCCGTCTGCAGTGCCACCGCCGCTCGATCTCGAGCTACAGCGACCGTCGCGTACACGTAAGGAACGGTCGCCACTGCGTGCATGAGATGGGGCCGTCGAACCTCCTTCCTCATCGTCGGTCGAAGCCTCCCTACTTGTTGCGTCGCCGCCACTACCCGCACTTCAGGAAGCATCGCCGCCTAATGCTTCGGGTGAGAGGAACCCTAACGAGGGATCCCTCCTCAATCGGATGCCTCAAAAGAAAGAATGGGATAATTTGGAGGAATTACAAGCAAGCCCCTCCTTACTATGGTCTTTATATAAAAAGGCCAATTGGAGAAAAAAATATGTTATTGGTACATTTTAAGTGAAGGGGTAGATGAATTGCAGCAATATCCCTCAGTGGAAAGAAACTACAAGCGTAACATGGAAAGGGATCAAAATTTGGGTTATCTACTCAACCAATTTAGATGAAATTTCTCCACCGACGGAACAAAGATCAAGCAATTCGTTAGGAGATGATTTTTTCAAGCGGAGGAGAATTGATGCAATTATTTCCAAATTGATAGGGCAACCCGAATTGAAGAAAAGGCTGATTTGGAAATTTTTTAAAATTAGGGATTTCCATCCTTAATTAGTTATTTTAATTAGTTTGTTATTTAAATAAAAGAGATTGTGTGTGATCTCCAATTCGTTGGTCAATTTTAAATTTGAATTTTGAATTTCGAATTAGAGTTAAAATAGGATAGAGGTAGATTTGAATTCTTATTCAAATCAATTAGAGCCACAATAGGATAAGTTAGGATTTGAATTTGATTTGTTTCTAGTTTTGTAATCTCATCCCTCCTATATAAAGGGATGGTAGCCTATTGTAAAAGACAGTTCATGATAATTGAAATTTAAGTTTTAT
Organism: Ottelia alismoides; assembly: GCA_037367405.1. Classification (NCBI taxonomy): domain Eukaryota; kingdom Viridiplantae; phylum Streptophyta; class Magnoliopsida; order Alismatales; family Hydrocharitaceae; genus Ottelia; species Ottelia alismoides. The sequence goes on along the minus strand of JAZKJV010008257.1, from coordinate 30,423 downwards.
CTCTTTGGTTTCTCTCTCCCTCCCTTAGCGCTATCTTGCGGTTCCTTTCCAACATCCCACGCAGTCGGCGTGATCTTCTCTTCTCTCATCCTCTAATTTCTTCTCTATGTATTTCTTCCATCGAAACTTATTTTTCCCACCGTTGAATTTTTCTGACTGCGTCACATCGCGAGCATGTTTGAAGAACACCCATATTGAAACACACCAAACGAGCCCAAGTCAATAGTCTGCTCCTTCTACAAATCCATAGGACGGTCCTCTCGCGAGCCGGATGCTTCCATTTTCAAATTCCTATGCAATCTACCTGGCAAACTACCAAATCATATATTGTAGCCCCCCTCAATGCTTGGATGCCTTCCCCACCGAGAAGACACCATCCTACCAACTCCAACAATCTCTGCCTTCAGTGGGCCCTACCACATTTTCAAGCTCCTCCAGCATCATCACCATCTCACCCACATGTTGGTGTGGCGACTCAAATCTAAAAAGAAGGAAGAACGAATGTCCGTCCCATATCTCAACCATCGAGGCCTCCGGATTGGTGATAAAGCCATCAATCACGAGAATCTCAAACCCAAAGCTCCTCCCTCAAACCAATCATTGATTCCAAATTTGAAATTCTTGACATCCCCAACTACCGATTTCAAGAACATATTGATCTCTTGAGCTACCCCACAAGCACCTCGCCAGAAGGAAGGTGTCAAGCCTAGTTCCCTTGGGTTGGGAAATAAGGTACTGACCGCGTATCTTGCGAATGACAGAGCAAACTATGCTGTCACAATCCCCTCATATACGAGCAATCCACCTACTGAGCAGGACCTTGTTCATCTCCTCCAGACTTTCAACCTCGGGTCTCCCATCATCTTTTGAGTAGATGATTGCCTTCTAATCAACTAATGGGAACCCACATGTTCTCCCAATTAATGCCCAAAAGAACCTTCGCATGATGCCCTCCTTTCACTTCCTTACTCTAATCGGAGTTAGCCTGCATGAAAGGAAGAAAATATGTATAGCCGAAAGCATTGACTTTGAAAGTGCAAGTCTTCCTCCTTGGACAAGCAAATAGATTTCCACCCTGCCAAGTTGTGTTCCATCTTCTCAATCACTGGATTGCAGTCCGTCATTCTCATCCTTCCTGTCATCAATGTAACACAAGGTATCTTATAGGTAGACAATCCTCGCGAGAGCATAACCAATCCTCGTAATTCCCCACCTTTTCCTCAGTCATCTGAAAAGATACAAATTTTGACTTCTCCCTGTTAATCCTCAGTCTCGAGACTGACCTGAAGAGATCAAGTACCGTTGATAGGTCTCACCTTGTAGAAGGTCCTCCAGACAAAGAGGATCATAGCATCCACATATTGCAAGATAGGAATCTATATCTCTTCCTTCGAGTATCCTCTAAAGAAATGCTCGGAATTTTGTTGCTACAGTGTTCAGGGGATCAAGCTTCGCGGTGGGGTGGCTTGGTGCTCCGATTTGGGAGCTTGCACGTGGCGAGAGGATGGGCAGGGGGTGTTTGAGCGCCGCGGAGAAAGCAACGACTGGGGGAGGCATGGGGATTACGTGCTTTGAGCAGGTCGGTGATATGAAGTTGGTGACAGATAAGAAATCCGACAAAAGATATAGAAGAAGGCAGTGCTCCAAGGCTGCTTAGGTGGAACACGCTCCCATTTCTGAGTAGAAGTTGTCCGTAGTAGGGGTGACGGGGGTGGTAAGGATCGGGGGGTGTCAAATGGATCTAAATGAAGGTGCTTTCATGGAATGTAAGGGGTCTGGGTGACCCGGAAAAGAGGCGGGTTTTGGAGTTGAGATTCGTTGAGTGGGAAAGTGATATTATCTTTCTATAGGAAACTAAGCTGGAGACTATCTCAAACTTGGAGTGGCAGTCCTTTGGGGCGGAATCTCTTTCGGACTTTTGTGCTAGTGGAGCGATTGGGGCTGTGGGTGGAGTGCTTGTCGGGTGGAAGGGGACGACCTTCGCTCTGCGGGTAGAACTGAGAGGATCGCATGTCCTCACGGTGCTGTTGGAGTGCTTTAGCTCGGGTGTCGTATTTGCGCTATCACGCTTCTATGGACCGTGCCAGGCGTCGGCGTGACATCAACCGTGGGCGGGTCTGAGGGCCGCTAGGGATGCTTTCCAGGACAACCCTTGGTTGGTGGGAGGTGATTTTAATATTATGATGTTCTCTACGTACATGCTATGACTGAGAGGGGGGCAGGACCAGGGATGGGAGGACTTTGTGCAGGTGGTGGATTCTCTGGAGCTGGAAGTTATGGACGCAGTTGGTATTAAATTTACTTGGAGAAATGCTGGCTCCATGTCTCGCCTGGATCGGTTTTTGGCGTCGACGGAGTTGTTGGAGGCTTTCCCATTGACATTTGTCACTAATAGGCTGAGGATAAGGTCGGATCACACCCCCATTCTTTAGGACTCTGGTAAACCCTCTGCCCTGCATGGCTTCTTCCGGTATGAGAGGGCGTGGTTGTTAGAGGACTCCTTCAGGGAGATGGTGGCGTCGCATTGGAATGCTGTGCAGGTTGATGGGTCGGCGGCTTCGAGATTTGTTCAGAAGTTGGGATCTTTGCAGAATCGGCTTTGCGAGTATAAGAGAGTTTCGAGGGAGGCCCGCCGCGCGGCCAGAGGGGATGCTGAATTGGTAGTCAGCGAGTTGGATAGCTTGGAGGATGCGAGGCCTTTGACGGGGGACGAGTTTAAGCGGAGAGCTGATGCATAGAGAAAAATACTCGAGGAGGACATGAAGAGAGTCACAGAGTGGAAGCAGAGATCCATACACAGATGGATTGCAGAGGGTGATGCCAACACGACTTTTTTCCACCGTGTGGCTAGAACCAGGCATCGGGGAAACACCATCAGATTGGTAGTCATTGGCGGTGTTAGAGTGGGTGGCAACAGAGAGATGGGGAGAGCAGTGGTGGATCACTTTCAGGTGGTTTCATCCAGAGGGGGGAATATGCGGTGGAGGTGGACAGGGTTAGGTGCTGCGCAACTTTCGGAAGCCCAAGCTTCCAACCTGACTCTAGGGGTGACCATGGAGGAGTCGAAGGCGGCAGTTTGGGATCTCAACGAGGATGGTGCGTCGGGACCAGACGAGTTCCTAATCTCCTTCTACAGGGAATTCTGGGACTTGGTGGGGAGGGAGGTTTTTGAGGTTGTGGTGGAGTACTGTCACCACAATGCGGGTTTTGAGCGTATAAATAAGGCGCCGGTGGTACTTATACCTAAGCGAGAGGGCGACGAAAAGATCGAGGAGTTTAGGCCTATTGCGGTCTCCAACGCACTTTACTTGATTGTGGCGAAGGTTTTCGCGACGAGGTTGACCATGATTATTGATCACATTATCTCCCCTTCTCAATCGGTGTTTGTTCCAGGAGGCAGATAGCGGATTGCTTGGTAATGGCGTCGGAGGTTGTGGCTAATTGGAAGAGATGTGGAGGGAAAGCATTGTCGTGGAAAGTGGATTTTGTAAAAGCTTATGATACAATCGACTGGCAGTTCATCTGGGCGGCAATGCATAGGAGAGGTTTCCCTACCTCTGGATTTCTTGGATGAAGCGTTGCGTGACTACTTCATATATGACGGTCCTCATGAATGGACGCCCGAAGGGTGGATTCTTCTAGCCGTAGAGGGGAGTGAGACAAGGTGCCCTCTAGCTCCCTCGTTATTTATCATTGCCTCAGACGTTCTTGCTTGTATGGTGGACCGGGTGCAACAAAATGGGATCACTAGTGGGTACTTGAGAGATGAGTTGAGGATCCCTCTGATTCAATACACAGATGACACTATTTTCTTCATTGAAGGGGGTACTGAAGAGGCTACTGGAATGGCGGTTACTCTCGAGTTATTTATTGAGACGTCAGTGTTGGTTCAGAATCACAGTAAGTCCAAGGTTGTGTCGTTCGCGTTGTTTGACGAGGAGGCTGCTCGTTGTGGGCTTGTGCTGGGTACGGCGTGCGCGGATCTCCCCGTCCACAATCTTGCGATCCCTCTGGCCGCTGACAGGGCCAGGTGGCGGATTGGTTGCCTCTGGTCGAGAAGTTGGAGAGGAGGCTTGCGAGGTGGAAATCCGTGATCCTCTCTAAGGGAGGGCTCTTGTGCTCCTAAAGGCGGTACTGGCGGCCCGGTGTACTCCTCGACGAGGCTCCTGCCGGCGGGGATTCGAAGGAGGTTGGAGAGGTTGATACAAAGGTTTCTATGGGGAAAGAGCGGCCACGACTCTACAGGTATGCACCTGGTCAACTGGGACACTATCACGCTTCCGAAGAGCGAGGACGACCTGGGGATCAAAAGCTGGATGCGTTGAACGAGGCCCTATTGCTGAAGTGGGTAGGCAGGGTGTGGGGTGATGGTGGCGATCTGTGCACATCCCTTGTTCATCGGATTTATGCGATTATTGGTGCTGCACTGGATGCCAGTGTCAAAGGGCTAGGGCCTTCGGCTTTGTGGAAGAGTATTTTGGCGGTGGCGCCCATGTTTCGGGAGCTGTTCAGGCCAGTGCTGGGGAACGGGGAGATCTTTGCTTTTTGGAGAGACGACTGGACGGATAGGGGAGCTCTATGTGAGCGCTTCCCGCCTCTGTTTGTATTGGCTGAGGATCCAGAGGTGCATGTTGCCAAGTGTTGGACGGATGGAAATTGGATGCCGCTTTTTCGTTCCAATTTTTCGGATCAACAAATGGAAGATTTTCTACGGTTACTTGAGTCGCTTAGAGAGATGAAGGGCCCTTCCCTGCAGCGGGATCGTTGGGTCTGACACGAGGGCAGTTTCTCGGTAAGAAAGGTGTACACTATGATTTGCAGGCCTCTACCTTCTCTCTCACCTGGGATTGCGAGGGATTGCGGTTTCTTCTGGGGGCTTGGCCTGCCTGAGAGGATTGGTTTTTCCCTCTGGTTGTTCAGGAGGAAGAGATTAATGACGCGGGATCGGTGTTCCAGGCTGCTTGGGACGGTCTCTGACAGATGCCTCCTGTGTGGTTTGGAGATCGAACCGGTGGACCATCTCTTTTTCAGGTGCCAGGTTGCGGTGTCAGTATGGGTTGATTCTGACCTGTGATGGGTCTGTACGGAGAGCATTTCTCTCACTAGTTTATTAATGCATTTCTGGGGTGAACACCTATGAGTGTTTCCCCCTTGCTTGGCTTCAAAAAAAAAGAAATCTTCTGATACCGCATGGTCAACCATGATCGATGAAGTATAGGTAGCAAGCACAAAGAGCAAAGGTTGCTAAGGGGCAACCCTGACGAACACCTTGCTGTGGCTGGAAGAATCCCCCTTGGCTGCCTGTTGACTAATACTACACATGACATGGTCATGATACACCGCTTCATCCATGCAATCCGCATATCTGGAAAATCACATCTATGCATTGAAGCCCATGCGAAGCGCCTGTTCACGCAGTCATAGGCCTATGGGAAATCCACCTTCCATGTCACTCCTTTGGTTTTGCATATGCGCTAATCTGCCTCAATCTCTGAAGCAAGAACCACACTATCCATCAACTGCCTGCCTGGAAGGAAAGCACTCTGACAAGATGATCATGTTCAATACCCCCCTCATGCGGTTCACCAAAGTCTTAACCAAAATCAAGTAGACTGCATTTGAAAAGGGTAATGGGCCAATAGTCTTTTACTCTGGTAGCCACGTGTTGGGAAGCAAGAAAAGAAAGGACTGATTGAGCATGTCAAATCCCATATTCCTCCATAAACTCCATTGTTATCGCCAATATCTCCTTTTCACAAAGATCCCACAACTCTTTGTAGAAAAAAACAGGCCACCCATTCGGGCCTGGACACCCATCCGGATTCAGAGCTAATAAAGCTTCGTGTACCTCCCTCACTCCAAACAATCTCTTCAGATCCTCCGCATCTCCCTCTGCAATGTTACTCACCCACATGCCCAACCATCTCGAGCCATTTTGTGGTGCCCTCATGCTCGTGTTCTTAAAGTAGCTCATGACCGCCCTTGCCAACTCCACCTTCCCTTGCACTTTCGCAACCCCACCTCAATCGAGTGTATTAGCTTTCACCTTCTTTTTCCATTTTCCACGTTATGGAAGGACCTAGTAGTACCTACTTAATGGTCTAATGGTAGTGCAGTGTGTCTACCACACAAAAGACCAGGGTTCAAATCCCACTCTTGCAGGGGTTGCGTTAGGTAGTCGACGACCAACGTAAAAATAGTCAAATCTTTCAACGTGGATTTGAGCAAGAATCTATGTAGCCGACCCTACTTATAGTGGGAGAAGGCTTGGTACATTTTATGGAAGGACCTAGTACTCGCACCACCCTCCTTCAGTCACCTCTGCTTTGATATTTGCCTCCACTCAACCTCCCTTTTCTTATTCTCTAGGATTTTTTTGCACCATCTCACAGCTCAAAAGTTCCTCGTCATCCCAATCTCTTTCGCCTTTTATCAAATCTAGTCTCACCATCTCATATTGAGTCTGGCTCCTTCTTAACACTCGCTCTACCCTGGTGGCCAGTCTGAACTCTAGGAGCCTGTGACGCAACGTTGCCAGCTTGGTTGTGAAAATCACAGCAATAGTCAAACCCTCTATTGTAGATATATATTTATTATTTATGTATCGTTTATATATTTTTTGTTGCAACAGAATTTGCAGATATTTTGACATCAACATTGGTTTACATCAAGGTTCAACTTTGAGTCCATTTCTTTTTACTTTGATTATGGACGAGTTGACAAGTCACATTCAAGATGAGTTACCTTGGTGTATGTTATTTGCTGATGATATTGTGTTGATTGACGAGACTAGAGATGTAGTAAATGAGAGGCTTGAGGTTTGGAGACATGAGTTGGAGAGTAAATGATTTCGTATAAGTAGGGCTAAGACAGAATATATGGAGTGCTCCTTTGATGGAAACAATGGTGAAGGAATCGAGGTGAAGATTGGTGATGATAACATTCGGAAGAGAGATTCTTTTAGATTCAGGGATCTATTTTGCAACATGATGGGGAAATTGATGGAGATGTTACTAATAGAATAAATGCATGGTGGCTAAAGTGGAGAGGAGCCTCTGCTGTTGTCTGTGATAAGAAAAGTCCTTTAAAAATTAAAAGAAAGTTTTACAAAGCAGCTGTGAGACTTGCTATGCAAGGCCCTAAATGTCGGTTTCGGTCACCATTTTGATATCGACCAAAACAGAATTTCGATGGAATTTCGACCGAAATTTCGGTCATTTCGATGATTTTTTGTACTAGGACCCTCATATTTCGGTCATTTCGGTCGAATTTCGATTTCGATTGGATAGCGATATTCGACAAAAATTCGACCGAATTTCGCTGAAATTTGAGGCCATGCTGCTATGTACTATGGATCTGAATGTTGGCCTGTGAACCATAGACATGTGCAGAGAATGACTGTATCAGAAATGAAAATGCTAAGGTGGATGTGTGGACACACACGTAAAGATTGGATTTGGAATGATGCAATTAGAAAGAAAGTTGGTGTAGCTCCGATCGAAGATAAGATGCGAGAAAACGCTTAAGATGGTTTGGTCATTTGCAAAGAAGATCAGCTGATGCATCAGTTAGGAGCTGCGAGTGTTGGGATGTTGAGCCGGTAAAGAGAGGCGAGGATGGCCCAAGAAGTGTTGGAAAGAAACTATACGAAGGGATCTTAGTTTTATGGATATAAGCCTGGGATTGACCCAAGATAGATATGAGTGAAGGCGAAAAATCCATGTAGCCGACCCTACTTAATTATGGGAAAAGGCTTTGTTGTTGTATCGTTTATATATTTTTTGTTCTTCTGTCCACTTTATGTAATTTGTCCATAGGTCTCTCCCTATGTAAGAGAGCCTAGGACCCAAGAAATAAAGAACTCTTTCTATTTTCCAATGTGGTATTGGAGCGACGATCCTAGACCGGAGCTCCTGTAGCGAAACCCTAACCCTAACCCCACCCCAAGCCTCCCTCCTATGTATGCCTAAGGCTTTCGTCGCCCAGGCCCTCGCAGGCCTCCACTGCCGCTGCCCTCCTCTTCTTGCGACCCCTGCTCTTCCGGCGGGACTCCACCGCCACTGCCAAACCCTCACAGGCCTCCACTGCCGCTGCCCTCCTCTTCCCGCAACCCCTCCTCTTCCCGCGGGACTCCATCGTCGCTGCCCAGCCCTAGCAGGACATCACCGCCACCAGGCCCTTGCAGGCCCCCGCTGCACGTCACCAGACCCTACAAGTCCTTCAGCTTGCAGCCTGGTCTTGCGGGTCCTGTCGCGGGTGCAACCTAGTCTTGCAGGTCGTGTCGCAGGTCCTTCCGCGTGCAACCTAACATGGTCTTGAGACTCTGCAGCCTGGGTGTCGCTGATCGACCCTGCACCTCCTCTCTCCAAGCCGCCCTCCTCTAGGAGCACCGCCGACGAGTACTTTATCTGGATGAGATTGATTGCATGAGTCTACATATACAATCAAATCTTTCTATGTCAGTGTAGACAAATCTAGTCTTTAACCCTAGTCTTCTCTAGCTATCATGTCAGAAAGCAAGGTAGATATTCCCTCCACGGGCGCCTTCTGAGGTCCTGTGCATATAGTAAAGATGGATGAGTCAAACTATGAACTATAGGCTATGCAGTTCATGAGCATGATGAAGTCTACGGGCAGGAAACATATTCTTACGAGGAAGAGTTGGCTGAGAAGATTGGGGTCAATGCCTCATGATAGGCGGATGATTCACACGCCAAGGTTTGGCTTTCAGAAATATTGACCATAGAGATTGCCAATAATATATTTCATCAACCCACAACCAAGGCGATGTGGGATATTCTTGCTGCCAATTATTCACAGGCAAAGAATGAAATAAAGATTCTACAACTCAAGCATGATATTTTTACTATCAAGCAAAATGGACGCCCCCTTCATTCTCTATATACATCCTTACGTGGGATGTTTGAGAAGCTCTATAACTTCATGCCTCTTACATCTACTCCTGAACATCAGAAGACGTTTAGGAATGCTACCATGATGGTGTATTCTTGGCAGCCTTTGATCTTGAGTATGAGGCAACTGATTCCTAGATTTGGCAGATGCGACTATTCCTCCCATGGAGGAAGCCTTCCGTAGGCTCAGTTGGATCATTTCTCCATCTACTGATGCCAGTCAGACTTCTTCAGCGATGACGGCTTCCTGAGGTCACGGATGCTCTTCTCAGTTTCTTGGCCCCGGACCTTGGGGCATAGGAGGTCGTGTTCGTCAGCCATGTACTTTCTACCACCCTTACTGATATCCTTACGGGCAAGGTGATTGGGTGTGATCGTGAGAAGGCGGTCTCTATCGCCTGGTTCAAACTCTCTATACCAGAAGATCCTCTCTTTCTGCTGGACTTGTTTCACCATTTACGTGGTACTTGCGCTTTGGTCATCTCCCGCTCCAGAAATTGTGTCGTGTTCTACCTCAGATCTCGCCTCACACGTCCTTTCAATGTGAGGCATGTCAGTTGGAAAGCATTATCGTTCTGCCTTCCCCAATCGTCAAAGTCGGGGCAGTAGCTCTATTTTTGAGTTGTTTCATATAGATATTTGGGGTCCTAGACGTGTTCCTGATCACCAGGGACACACATTTTATTCGATTGATGTTGATGATTTTTCTCGTCTATCCTAGGTCTTTTTATTAAAGAATAAATCTGAAGCTAGATATGTTATCAAAAAATCCCTAATCGAAGTACAAAATGTGTTTTTTACTTCTGTGAAAATTGTGAGAACTGATAGTGTCTTGGAATTTTGTACCAATACTCTCTCTAATTACTTTTCAACCCAAGGTATTATTCATCAAACATCATGTACCTATACTTTCCAACAAAATGGTATTGCAGAAAGGTAGCATCGTCATTTGCTTAATGTTAATAGGACGCTTCTCATTCAGAGTCGTGCTCCTTATTCTTTTTGGGGCGATGCTGTTCTAACAGCATGCTATCTTATTAATCGCATGCCCTAGTCCGTCTTGGATGATAAAATTCCTCTCTCTTGCCTTTCTTGAAAAGGAATTGTTCTCACCAACTCCTCATTTGTTTGGTTCAGTCGTCTTTGTCCACTAGTTGTCATCAAATATTGACAAGTTCTCTCCTAGAGCTGTTAAGTGTGTCTTTGTCGGGTACTCCAGGATAGAGAAAGGGTATAGGTGTTATGATCTAATGCGCAAGAAGTATTGCGTTAGTGCCGATGTCGCCTTTTTCGAGTCCGTGATTTACTTTTCTCCTACAGGTGATTGATTGACGTCGTCAGACAATGATGATGACATATACATGCCACCATCGCCATCATCACCTCCTCTACCTCCACCACCACCTCCTTCACTACCACCATCGCCAGTACCACCACTACCTACGTCACCTCCACTTACTATGACAGTCCTAGTTCCACCATTGTCGCATCACTATACCCGCCAACTTGCTTGTGCTCATGGTCACCGCTCATCATCCAACACGCATGAGGTATGGTTTGAAAACACAGGTTCTAATGATGGGACTAATGGTCTACCTGAGCAGGATTCTTTACAGAGGACAGATGTGGATGCTGCTGATATAGACTTACTTATTACACTTCGAAAGCAGAAGCGTAGCTGTGCGTCATATCCTATAGCATCCATAGTCTCATTTGATCGCTTGACCGACGATTTTAGGAACTTTGCAATTGCATTATCAACCGTGGCTATTCCACTGAATTATCAAGAGGCTCTGAAGGACGACCAATGGCGTTTAGCTATGGAGGAAGAGATGGCCGCTCTTCAGTTGAGAGGTACTTGGAGCCTCGTCCCAGCTCCTACTGGAGTATCTATAGTATGCTGTAAATAGGTTTTTACAGTGAAGCAAAATGCAGATGGTGGCATCGACAGATACAAGGTGCGTTTGGTTGCATGGGGGTTTACTCAGACATACGGTTGGATTATCTTGACACATTCTCACCAGTTGCTCGCCATTCCACCTTGCGAATTCTACTCTCTGTTGCCGTACTTCGAGATTGGTCGTTGTTTCAGTTAGATGTCAAGAATGCATTTCTGTATGGTGATCTTCAAGAGGAAGTCTACATGCAATAGCCGCCATGATTTGCTATTGAGGTGGGGTGTTCACACGTGTGTAGACTTCATAAGAGAGCCCTAGAGCTTGGTTCCGAAAGTTCTCAGACTTGTTTGAGAAATAGGGTTACAAATGATCGAATGCAGATCACTCCATTTTTATACATAAAACATCCAGAGGTATGATTGCTGTTATGGTGTATGCGAATGACATTCTTATTACAGGAGATGATATGCAGGGGATAAAGAGGGCGAAAGAATTTATGGGTCGTGAATTTATTACCAAGGATCTAGGAGCTCTTATATATTTTCTGGGATTGGAGTTTGCTAGAAATCAACAGGGGCTTGTAATGACTCAAAGAAAATATGTTACTGACCTGCTAAATGACACATGTATGCTTGGATGTAGACCTGTAACTGCACCCATGGATCCAAGTATGAAGCTCTATGATGATGATACTGATGAGGTTGACAGGAGAAGATATCGGGAGCTGGTTGGAAAGCTTCTTTATGTTACCATTAGGAGACCTGATATTTCGTTTGCAGTCAGTAGGGTCAACCAATTCATGGAACAACCTCGTTAGGTTTATACAGATGCAATACAAATGATACTAAGGTATCTTAAATCATCTCCAGGTGCAGGGCTGCTATTCAAAAAGTTTAGCTCTATTACTGTTTCAGCTTGCGCAGATGCATACTATGTATGGTGCCCCAAGGACGGGAAATCCACGTCTGGATTTGTTACATTTGTTGGAGACTTACTAGTTTCATGAAAAAGTAAGAAGCAAATTGTTGATGCTAGATCTAGTGCTGAATTTGAGTATAAAGCTATGGCACAAGCATGTACAGAGATGATGTAGGTTCGAGCAGTCCTAACTGATTTACATATAGATTTACCTCTTCCCATGTCCCTAGAACGCGATAATTAGGCTGCCTTATTTATTTCTAATAATCCTGCATTCCACGAGAGGACAAAGCACATTGAGGTTGATTGCCGTTATATACGTGACATGATCCAAAACGGCTTCATTGCTACATCTCATGTCAGCTAAGGGGACCAAACGACGGGCATTTTCACTAAATCCCTACTTAGAGAGCCCTTCCAGAATTGTTCGTCCCAGCTGAGCATGATAGATATCTATGCTCCATCTTGAGGGGGAGAGTATGGATATATTTCATATTTATGTATCGTTTGTATATTTTCTGCCCACTTTATGTAATTTTCCCATAGGTCTCTCCCTATATAAGAGAGCCTAGGGCCCAAGGAATAAACAACTCTTTCTATTTTTCCAACATCTACCTCTAAATGCGTTCAGATGGTTGCAACTAGATCGTGAAAACCTTCCTCTAACAACCATCTCCTTTCGAATCTAAAATATGATGACGAACCTCTGTTATTGCATTTATCCAAACAAAAGGGACATGCAATCCGATCTTGACCTAGGCAATGAACATGCAATCAAGGCCCTAAATGTCGGTTTCGGTCACCATTTCGGTATCGACCAAAACAGAATTTCGATGGAATTTCGGTTGAATTTCGACCGAAATTTCGGTCATTTCGGTCATTTTTTGTACTAGGACCTCCATATTTCGGTCATTTCAGTCGTTTCGGTCGAATTTCGATTTCGACTGGATATCGATATTCGACGGAAATTCGTCCGAATTTCGCTGAAATTTGAGGCCATGCATGCAATCACCAAGCTGAACATTTCCATTACCTTTATCGACAAGAAAAACATGTCAATCCACGATTGAGATGAGGAGCTCCTCCACATAAACTTGTAGTTCGTTGCGTTGCCGATCTCCAGATTCAACTCCTCTATCGTATCATCAGAAATACCCGAACATGGGTCTTGTGCCCCTCTCCCACTAGGCCTATCTTCAGCATACATCGTTCCATTAAAATCTCCACCCACCTCCCACGGCACGTTTGCAAACTGCTCCCTAATGCTTCTTAGCTCTTCGTACAAAGCCTCATTCGACAAAGCGCTCGAGATGCCATACACAGATGTAACCGCAACGCGAGAATGATTCGCCTTGGAAACCAAGAGAACTGAGATTGGATGCACCATCTCGTTCTCATCAGCCAAGTCGAACAGATCCACATTCTATGCAACTACAATTCCCCCGGAGCTGCCATTTGCTAACATCGCTATAAAATTCCCCCAGAGCTGCCATTCCACGCAACCACAATTCCCGGAGAGCTGACATAATGCGATTTACTTAATTGTTTGCTTGACACTTTGGCAATCTGCTGTGACGTGGTTAATGAGTTCTGGGAGGACCTTGGGGAAGGCTGGAGGTACATCGAGAAGGAACGATCTCGGCACATAGGCGTGGTGTTTCGTGGGGATAGATGGTATGGGGAAAATGTTTTTGCTCGTGTGAGGATGTGGGCCGATGAGCGGAATATGTATTTTTTTGTGTTTTTTTAATGGCGGTGTGTAAAAATTATAAACTTCTTTTTTTGTTGATAAATGGTGAAGTTTTTGGGCACATACCTACATGATATAGGTCATTTTCCCTTTAAGAAAACATCGCTCTAAAATCTGTGAGACCTCGAGACGAGGTCTGGAAGTGGAGCTCCATCTCACTATTTCCCAAGAGTCAATCTTGGTTTATTGCAGACATACCACATTAATATTCCACACCCCAACATGGTGTTGATTGCCATCCTCTTCTTAGGTTGGCCCAACCCCTACACGTTCCAAGTTAGAATTTCTTTTGGATCCTAAGGGGAGACTCCCCACCATCTTGATCACTACCCTTTACGCAATATCCAGATCAAAACCCTTCCAGAGTCATCTTCTGCCGCAACCGTTGAGTGGTTGGGCAGGTCGACCATTAAAACCAACTTTTCCCCATTAACGTTGGCAACACAGCCCTCTAGAGCCGTACTTTCCTACTCTTCTACCAAAGTTTCTTCCTCCTTCCGACCCTCTTGAACCGCAGTTTCTTCCTCTTCGTGAACACACTCTAGCTTCTTTGTTTCCCAATACGACTCGTCAACTTGACGTCGCTTACGAGAGAAGCAACACATCTATCTCCTCCTTTTTCGTGACCCACCGTAACTCCCACAGGGCTTCTGAAGCCTCTTGTTAGCTTTAAGGCGGACTCCTCTCACCTTTACATGTCACGGTACAACCTCAGAATCCCTTCACCGTCCCAATGTACCTTCTAGCAATCGAGATACCATATCTACACCTCCAGTGGACTCAAGGGGAGCCCCACCGCCTCCAGCTATCTCTGAAGTCATCTGAGAACGCTTCCCTAGCGAAACAGATGATAGTGAAGCCGCCCGAGTGATGCGACACCTCCAGAAGATTGGTTGAAGCGAGGAGACCCTCCACCGAGTTGAAGAATTCGCTTAGGTCAGAGATATTGGATCCAACGCTTGTAACCGAAGTAAGGTCCATGTTCAGACTTGAGGAGGGGGTTTAGGTTAAGCCCCTGGACTCAAGAATGCCATTACCCGACACTATAATTGGGTCTGGTTGAGTTGCACTCGTATGGTTCGAGTAGTTCTGGCGGAGCTATAACCCAGGACCCGTCTTATTGCTTTGGGAACTGCAGACATATTTGAGCACCTTTTGGCTGTTGAAGGAAAGTCAAGCGTTAAATCTGCCCCGTCAATCCCCTCGACTTTCGCATTTTCCTTGGACGTCTGCTTTTCCTTACTGGCATGAGCTCCTTTGCTGCCATCACCACTGGACCACCTCCGTGCGGTTTCTCCTCCAGCGCGATAAGCCGGATCGGAACAAGCCTCCAGCTGAGCCATAAGGTCGCCTTTATCAAAATGAGAGGTTTCATCCCCCTCATCCAAAAGCTGATCTCCAAAACTTCGTCGATATGCCGCACCGCCTCTCGAAGTATCTTCACTTTTGGACATCTTATCGGGACCCCAATGATTTTCATCATCCACTTTGCAACCGAGGCCCCCAGGTGCAATCTTCTCCATTGACAATGCCCCTCGTCTCAGTTGGTAAACAACCAGGCTCCTCTGAGCACCTCCTTCGCCCTTTTGCACGATAAACCCCTCAAACACAACTTTCATGGGAGCTCGAGGAAATCTATTGCCGCTCCGACTACCCTTGCCGTCGAGATTCCGTCATGGATCACCTGCATGACTTCCTCGTCCCCTTCCCCTATCAGAAGACTGTCTAGAGGTTGCTCACCTGCATCACCCTTGGATAAAAAAGCTATGAGACTTACGAAATCCTCTAGAAGAGGTGGGCAATCACTGTGCGCAGACTTAGCCATCAAAACCTCCTTCATTCCCTGATCGTCACCATTGGCCGTACACTTTTCGGAGATGACCATGCCGACCACATGATCGAGTGCCTCCGATGTCGGGCATGCATTCGACAAGTGGTCTCTCTCATCGCTCCAGAAACACCATGTCGCCGTGCCTTCCTTCTACTTCCTCCTCCATGCATCATGTCGATGTTTCTCACGACTCCACGGATCCTCCCTTGCCAAGCTCTCCATAACGGAGACATCAACGCCCTCCTCCTCAAGCACCTTCGCCCCCTTGCCTCTCTCCTCGCTATGGGTGGAGCTCTACTCACCGGGGATGCACTTCTCCCACCCCTCTCCAGCCCTTCTTCCTCTCCCGCTTCCACCCCCTTCATCTGTCTCCAAGGAGATGAACTAGCGGATCCGTGGAAAGAAGGTCTCATTGACTAGAGGTGGGAAGGGTACTCTAAGGGCACAACTCTGACCTTTTATAGAGCTGGCTCGATATTTCAAACTAACGTATTTATATAAATGGTAAACATTAATTAAACCACATAATATTATGAAAAGAACCAAACCACATTATATTATGAAAATAACCAACTAGAATATAGTGATCCATATCGAGATTGTGATATATCACCAAATGTCCACCAAGTATTCAGAGTCGAGAATCAATCTTGAACATGATATTCTCTTCTTTCTTGTACGAGTTTTTTTGCATCTGATTGAAGGTCTTGGATCTTATGCATGCTTCAATATCCATACATCACCATCATCACCATCCCTAAATGGATTGGGTTTGGTAACATCATTGGGCCCCCATCTAATGTTGTTTCTTAACAGCTCCTTGGCTGCTTGACATCGCATGTGTGTTGCTAGTCGATACCCGTTTGAGGGCTAGTAGCCCCTTGGCTGATTGATGCAACCACAACGGCATGTCTAGCCATAACTGCATCGTGTACAACCCTAGCTATAGGTTAGGTGTACCCATGGATATACACTTACCTTCCAGAACCCCTTGATTGCTGTGGCTGTGTGCAACCAAGGTTGCAAAAGTCGGTAGTCGGTACTCGGTCGGTTGGGTCACTGACTAAGGATTAATCGGTAGTCGGGCGATTAATCGGATTTAGTCGGGTTTTAATCGGCTTTGATTTTTTAAATATATAAGTCATTTTTATACATATATTATAATATATTTACATAGATTTATATATATTTTTACTATAATAATGAATCAAAAGAAGTAATTGAATTTAAATAAAACACTAAGCATATTAGAATAAGTTTGCTTTTAAAAAAGTAAGAAAATATGGTATCTCCGAGCAAATATTGGTTGATTAGTGGACCTAGTCCGAATTACTCGGTACTCGGTCGGCTACCCCACTGACTAGACTAGTCGGACCTACTAGTCGGGTGACTTTTACAACATTGTGTGCAACCCCTCGTTAGCACGTTCTTCTTGGTTCGAGGTACAGATGTATCCTCTAGGTTTATACACCATATGGGGAAGACTTCAGGGCCGTAGATTTCTTTATATTTTTAAGGCATCTTTGGCCGCCTAAGGAGGCAAAATCGCTTGTCCTCACTTCCTTTATTGAAGACGTACCTCTATCGAACTAAAGGAGCCCGGGAGTTATGTTATGTGGTTGAAGGCTTTTAAGATTTTTCTCGACAGTCAGAAGAAACTATTTCCTCGTGACTGATCCTCTCAAGAGAGCAATACATGATTTGACATATGTGATTTGGATACTTGTCAAGGTATGAATTGATTCACTAACATTGTCGAGCCATCTATTGTTTTTTTCGAGCCACCTATTATTGCGAATCTACACCACAAAGGCAATGTGAGAGGATCTTGCAAATTTATTATCAGCAAATGGTTAAGTTTAGACTAACATATATTTATGTGAGGTTTCAATTAATTAGTCGAGAGAATTGATATTTACCTAGTTCATTGTGATGATGATTGGGTTTGTTCGAGGAGCTTGCTATCTTCCAACCACCTTATTGTGCGAGAGAGGAGAGTAATGAACCTACAGTGTGTACTGTCTCCTTATTAGATAAGGAAGGATCATGCTTCATTCTATGGATATGGTTTCACCATATTGGAGTATTTTTATGGTCTCTAGCGGCATGGTGTCACACTTGCTATTCCTACTGCCTTTATTGGATCTATATCTATACTGGAGGGACATGATTGTGGCCATGATGTATGCGGATGTGGTAGTTTTTTATTCTCTGTATATCCATTGCTGCAGGACCATATCGTTATTAGAGTCAATGTTTTAAAAAACAATGTTTAAAAAAACGTAAGGTGTAATTTGATGTGACTTCATGTACTGGTGGCGATGGGGAAGTCTCAAGATGTTCGAGATGTAAGGAAATCAAACAAACAACTTATACTTATGTTAAGATGCATAATTATAACAATCTCATTCCTTCAATTTACAAAGGACTTGATATTCCATTTCTCTTCAATGTCCTCACAATAATTAAATTAAAAGAAACTTGGATCAGGAGTTTTATACTTTACATGGATAAAACACATAAAAGCAGAGTTGGATGCTAGGTTTTACTTTGCCCCCACAAGGGGGGATTTGAACCTTGGTCTTTTGGGTTGTAGGCATGCTGCACTACCATCAGGCCGTTTAAGCGGGTACTTGTACCCCTTATATTATTTAAGAAATGAGTGTAAAATACGTCTGTTTGCTAAGACTAAATAACATATTCATTTATAGTACAATTATTGATTGAACCACCCACTTAAATGATATGATGGTAGTGCTGTGTGTTCACCATCCAAAATACCATGATTCAAATCTCCCTTGTGGGGCTTGCGTTAGATAGTCGACAATCAGCGTAAAAAATAGTCAAATCTTTCAACATGGATTTGAGCAAGAATCCATGTGCCGAACCTATTTATATTGGAAGAAGGCTTCATCAGTTTAGAGTCATTGCTTGAACCAAATGAGAATAGTTTTTCAAAATTATATTGAAACAAAAGAATGATGTTTTTTTTACTTGTGATGTGAGAAAGCTTTGGATATGAGCTATTACAAATTCTAAGAATGACAATGAACCTGTATGATTTGGTTTGAATATTTCAAAATATCAATCTATTTTGTTCATTGTAGAATCATATTAGCAATTTTCAATAACCTAGTAAAAAATGTTTCACACCAAAGGAATAAAGTCTCACAAGTTAACCAATTACCATGTTTTATTTGAGGACCACTTATTGAGTGTTGAATATTCAATGTAGGGGGTTTATATAGTCTAACCTTCGTAAAGTATGCCCTTGATTAATTAAAAGGCATGCTTTTTTTTATTTATATAAGTTTCTCCCATTAAATTCAATTGAGGCAGTGCCTCGATTCTACCTCACGGCCTCGAAACTGTCTTGACCAATTAAGGCTTATGCTTCATTACAATAAGGGTTATAACCTCGAGGGTGTATTTCCTGAAAAATGCCTTGAGACTTATACTCACTGCCTCGAGGTTAGGTTTTGAAACCCATGATTACAGGTACAAATTTTCCTTTGAGAGGTGTTATTATTGAACAAGGAATAATAGTCCTTTGTGATGCAAGAGCTGAATAGACCCATGCATGTTTGAGGGGAAGGGGGTTTGAGGGAGTGTTGCTAGCTTTCACATGTCTATACTCGAAGGGGCATGGATCCCGTGTAATGCTGGTGTGGGAAGTTTGGATGTCATCTTATAGTTAATTTAGTTATTTTGCCCCCAACACGCTACATCGTGTATCTTTGTTCGAGGATTGGATGTTTTATTTGCAAGATCATCCTTCCCATTTGTTGCTGATCCTGGTTTTGCTAGTGCTTTAGGCAATGTAGCCAATCTACCATATACTTTTGACACTAGTCTGATTGTTAAATCAGACATCAAACCATTTCACAAAATTCCAATTCCTACTCGTTTATACTATTTGTTATAGTTATTATATTTACATCTATGTTCGTAACCCTTCGGGGTTCGTAATCCTTCGATGGTATTTATGTATTTTTCCTCTTGTACTCTCTAGGACTCTCTACATATAAGAGACCCTAATCCTATGGAATAGATATCTCGTTCGTCTCTCTTCTCCACATCCAGGGCAGTAGTGGTGAGAGCGCTCGAAGTGGTCATATCTTCTTCATAGAAGAGACAGGTAAAGGTGCATACACTGGCGTAGAAGGTATAGAGGTACGCTGGCGAGTATAGATGATTGGTGGAGGAGAGAGGTCCAGAGGAATGTCAGTGTATGAAATAACTTGTTTGCTCAAAGAAGGTGACATTAATAAACACAATATTGACATACAACATGATCATGACAATGATAACCTTTCTGGGTACGAGAGTATCCAAGAAAGACACATTTGATGGCATGAGAGGATAATTTGTCAGCTGCATGAAAGTTATGAAAAAGGCGATACAACCAAAAATTCACAGATGTATGGGAAAAGAAGACTCAGTAGGGTAAAGTAAAGAAAATGGAGTTGCCCCTTCGAGAACAGACGAATGAATACAGTTGATGAGAGAAACTGCAGTAAAGATAACATTCCCCCAATATTGTTTAGGAACAATCATTTGACTAAGAAGAGATCTGGCAACATTTAGCAAGTGTCGGAGATTCCTCTCAGCTATACCATTTTATTGTGAGGTATATAGACATGGTATTTGGGGAACAGTTCCCTGGGACGTAAAGAAAAAAAACAATGTATGTATCACCCCATGTCACATTTTACTTCTACAGATGGTTTATCTAGCTGTGACAAGAGATTTGAAGATGCTTTGAATGCTATTTCTGTTCCAAGAGATCATTTCAATGCAATTCAGGATCATGATCGACAACAGGTCATGGATGAGGAGATGGATGCACTTACCTCCCGAGGCACGTGTGATCTTGTGCCACGTCCCTGGGAGTTCGCCATGTGTCTTGTCGATGAGTCTTCATGACCAAACCGTCGCCTGATGGTTTTATTGACAGATTGAAAGACATACTTGTTGCCAAAGGTTTCACACAAACCTTTAGAGTTGATTATTTTGAGACCTTTTTGCTCATTGCCATAACGAGGTCGATTCATACCATTATCTCTGTTGTTGCCAACAAGGCTTGGCCCATTTATCTACTTGATTTGAAGAATGCCTTTCTTTATGGTGATTTTGAGAAGAAAGTTTACATGATGCAACCGTCGGGGGTATGTAGTCGAGGGGGAGCATGTATGTTAACTACATAAGGCCATTTATGGCCTGAAGTAGAGCCCCATGACATGGTTTGACATGCTCACAATGGATATCTACACACTTGATTTTCAGATGACAACATCTGACTACTTTATTTTTGTTAGGCGACGGTCTACAGACACGATCATTTAACTGTCTATGTTGATGATATGGTTGTCACATGAGATGATGTAGACGGTATTCAGGAGACCAAGACCTTCATCCATAAGGTCTTGGTCACAAAAGACCTTGATCGACTTCGTTATTTTCTTGGTATTGAGATAATACACACTACAGAGGGGTTCCATTTTTCACAGAGGAAGTATTGCCTCGATATTCTGATTGAGGCATGACTACTTGGATGCAAGCCATCTGGCATCCTTGCAGAAGTGAGAAAATATTTAACATTTACTATTCCAACTTTTGAGTATGCAACATGGTACAAAAGCTTAGTGGGAAAAATACTCTATCTCACTGTTACTAGGCCAGATATATCATATGCTGTGAGCAGAGCTAGTCAACATATGGAGAAGCCTCTTTACAATCACTAACATGATGTTCTTTTGATCCTTCGATATTTGAAGGAAGCTCCCGGACGTGGACTTTTATATGGGGTGAATGTATACACTAATATCTCCGCCTATACATATTCTGACTATGCTAGCTCTTTTGAGGACCGTCGATCCACTACAGGATATACCATGTTTGTTGGGGATAACCTTGTCACTTGGCAAGTAAGAAGCATGCTGTGGTCTCCAGATCCAGTGCGAAAGCAGAATACATGGCAATGGCTCAGGCCACGTGTGGGATCACATGGCTTGTTTCTTTCCTAACATAACTTGGCATGCCAGTCGCCACTCCTGTACCCTTGTATTACAACAAGAAGTTTGCCACGTAAATCGCCTCCAATTCAGTTTTCCATGAACTGGCAAAACATATTGAAGTTGATTGCCATTTCATTCGTGATGCAGTATGAGGAGGACGAATCAATACTCCACAGAGCTCTACTAAACTTCAACTTGTAGGCATCCTCACAAAGGCTCTTCCAAGGAAGCGCCTCATGTACTTATTATCTAAGTTGGGCATGATCGACATATATGCTCCAACTTGAGGGTCAATGTTAGAGTTATTATTTTTACATTTATGTTCGCTGCCGTTCGGGTTCCGTAACCCTTATCCCTTTGGGTTCCGTAATCTTTAATCCTTTGGGTTCCTTAACCCTTAAGGGGTATTTATGTATTTTTCCTCTTGTACTCTCTAGGGTTTTCTCTTTATATAAGAGATCATAGTGGAATAGAGAATAGATATCTCATTCATCTCTCTTCTCCATACTATTATCCAATTGTTACAACCAGATTGGCCAATGGCTTGTTATTGTTGTCACCATAGGTGGGAGTTTTTCTTTTATTGACATGCTTTGATTGCTTGATATTCTCTATGGACATGATTATCCTATGCGTTTTTCTTTCAATTTACACGTTATACAAACGTCGTTGCAAAATCATACTTGATGTGTTTCATTATTCGTTTCTTTACATTGGCACTCATTCGATCGAGTTTGATATGGTTGGATGTGAGAAGAATGGCCCTTACTTTCTTGATTTTCCTTTATTTTTGTTGGCGCTTTGCTGATCTCTTGATTTTTTAATGATTATCTACTTGACATTGGTCGTGGGCATCCATCTATCGTCAAACTCTAATTTCCCTAAACTGTCTTCACCAAAGACTTTTAAGTGAGACGCGTTTAGTTAGGGAAACATTGGCAAGCTTCCTTTAGATGCAAATTTGTGCTGTGCTGTGAAAGTCTTTTTGCTTTGGTTCATTATGATGCATTGTATCTCACGAGCTGTGACTGGTCGTAGATATTTTATGATTTATATATATATATATAACTATCGAAGATTATCTTGATTTTTTAATAAAGGATTGACTTATGAGATCTTTTTTGTTATCACACGATTCTTTAATGAACTTTAATTCATATAGTCTGGTTTATCATATCTCTCTGGCTTTTAGGGCAACCTACACCAAACAACTTGTCCTTGTAGCTTGCAATGAAACATGATAGCGAAAAGGAAGTTATGATCATGGTTTTTAAAAATATAGCTCGAAGCATTTTTCGAGGCTATAGCCTCGAGCAACCTCACTAAGGTCTACGCCTCGTATATGTGAGGCGAACTTCGAGGCATCAAGGCATGAGGTGCTGCCTCGGTTGCTCTGACACAATGATGCAAATCGAAATTTGCAATGGTGGAATAAATAAAACTCGACGATGGAAATTCGTTTGGTGGAGGAAATAGGAGGGATGAGAAGAGAAGGCTCGTCAGATGCGAGGGATGTGGGGAAGAGAATCGCGTAGACTGGAGATTGTATGAAGAGAGAGGAGATAAGGAAAGGGATGGGATAATTCTTAATTAATTTCAACTTGAATTGTCTTAAACAAAGGATTACCATCCCTTTATATAGGAGGGGTGGGATCAAAAAGCAGCAAGAAAATCGAAATTCAAATACTAGCTTATCTTAATTTGGACTCTAATTAACTACTAAATATTACAAACTAATTAATTAAATCGAGATCACATGCGATCTCTTTATTTTAAAATAAAATTGCAACGAACCAAATAAAATTACACAACCTAAATTTAATTATGGGACTAAAAACAAAGCCCTATTTATTTGTATCGTGCTGCATCCATGGAAGGAAATATCGGGATATATCGCCATCGCCGATATATCGATATCGACATGGGACCGATATGTGTACCGATGTGGCGATATATCCTGATTTACAGGTATTTTCTTCACGAAAGCTCGTCGATATTGACGATATTTCGGTGATATATCGTTGATATATCGTCGAAATATCATATCGATACGATATCGGTGTCGATACGGCCTTCCATGGCTGCATCAACTCTCAAAAATTCGTCTCGTGACAAATTGTTTGATCTTCGTTTCATCGTTAGAGAATGCAATTTACAATCGTAGCATCAATCTCTCCAATTTACGTTCGCAATTTTCTCTACCAAAGGACGTGGCTGCAAATGTTCTACCCTTTCAAAGAAACTCCACTCCCTTTTGTTTTGTTTAACTTAACCTCGATAGTAAAGAGGTTTTGGAGGGGTCTGCTTGAAAATTCCCCAAATCAGCCCCCTTTTCTTTATTTTAGGGGATACAGATGGAGACAAATCCCCAAATCAATGGCCTATGTTTTCCTTTCGGGAGACCTCAATCATGACTCCTATTAGGACTTCAACCCTTCTCACGGAGCGACGACGATGATATGGGAAAGGAGGCCACGGGCAACATCGACATGGGTCATGGTGCGGGTGAAGCTGCTGGAGTTGCAGAAGATGACTCCCTCGATGGGGTTCGCAAGGGCTGGCCATCAGGCGACAATGGGTCTTGGGTTTTGGGTCAATCGAGGTTGCGTGGTTGGAGGCAGCGAGGGGAACGAGGTTGGGAAATTTCGTCGAGGATTGGGGCTTCAGGGGAGGTGCGGGCTGGGGGGTGCTCGATGGTGGTGGAGGGGTGCAACATAGTCAGGTGTGTCAATGGGGGGTTTAGGGTGGCGAGGATGGGTGGTGGCACAGTTTTGGGAGTGGAAGGGGCCTGTGGTGAGGCTGGGATGGTCACTGGAGGTGAGGAGGCGGACTGCAATGACGTGGTTGGTCGTTCGGAGCATGGCCTCAAATTTCAGCGAAATTTCGGTCGAATATCGATATCCAGTCGAAATCGAAATTCGACCGAAATGATCGAAATGACCGAAATATGGGGCTCCTAGTACAAAAAATGACCGAAATGACCGAAATTCCAGTCGAAATTCCACCGAAATTCCACCGAAATTCTGTTTTGGTCGATACCGAAATGGTGACCGAAACCGACTTTTAGGGCCTTGGTTCGGAGAGGTTTTAGGCAGTGGAAAGTGGCTGCGGTGGGGATGAGGAGATTACTAGAGGTGCGGGGGTGGTGTAGGGGACCCACGAGGGGGCTGCCAATGCTGGCGGAATCGATTCCATGGATGTTGGTTGATCGGAATCTTGCTGGACAGCAGGCGTAGAGACATTTTTTCATTTGTTTTCTTCATTATTGCCCTCAAAATCGCCTTGGACAGTAACTTCTTTTACTAGAGATGTCGGCGGGGGATCTGAAACCTCTTGGACAACAACTTTTACAACGATTTTGGCGGTATTTTCCTCTAGTTGTCGCATCAACGCTTCAACATTCCGTGGCTTTCATATTTCTCTTGCCAAGTCTTGCATATCTGCACGTACTTGAAGCATATCAGATAAAGTTTGGGATTTTATCACTTGTGCCCCTTCGAGATATCGCAATATCAGTTATACCCCTATCTTTTTGGTAATATCAGTTGTGCCCCTCACTTCTTGCTCTGTCATCAGTTGTGCCCTTCCGTCAGATTGACCGTCAAAAAATTAAATTAACCATGGTTTATTCAAACCATAGTAAGATTAAGAGGGGCATATGCGTCCAAACGCCCCAACACCCCCCTCCCCTTCCTCAAATTCCCCCGCCTCTGGAACCACCTTCCTCCTCTCAAAATGTCCTCTCCTCGACGTCATCCTCCACCCCTTCGAAGAACACCTTCTGGCCCGCTGTGTTGATGCTAACCACCACCATGTTTCACAGACTCCCCATGGCCTTCTTCAGGGGCTTGTCGAAGAGCTCGCGGACGTCGGGGAGGTGCTTGATGGCGCTGAAGTAGCAGAAATTGTCGAAGAGCTTGCGGACGTCGGCTCGATTCGGGCGTTGGACAGGGGAGGTAAGGGGCAACCGGGGGAGGGGGTGCGGGGGCGGAGGGGTCAGGGGCTGCAGGGGGCCGGCGGGGGCAGGGGCTGCGGGAGGCGCGGGGGCCGGCGGGGGCAGGGGCTGCGGGGGGCGTGGGGGCCGGCGGGGGCAGGGGCTGCGTGGGGCACGGGTGACGGCGGGGGCAGGGGCTGCGGGGGGCGCGAGTGCAGGGGCTGTCGGGGGCGGAGGGGGCAGGGGCTGCAGGGGGCAGGGGCTGGGTGCGGAGAGGTCGGGGCTGGGAGGGGGGTGCGGAGAGGTCGGGGCTGGGAGGGGGGTGCGGGAGGTCGGCGCTGGGAGGGAGGTCGGGGCGGCTGGGGGTGGGGGAGGTCGGGGCAGCAGGAGGTGGGGGAGGTCGGGCTGGGCAGGGGGTGCGGGGTTGGGCGGCGCGGGGCGGGGGCTACGGGCTGGGAGGAGGTGCGGAGAGCTCGAGGCGGAGCTGGGCGGCGCGGGGCAGGGGCGGGGGCAGAGAGGGAGGAGGAAGTGGAGGAGGAGGAAGAAGAGGATGGAGAAGAGGAGGAAGAAGAAGATGAGGAAGGTGTAAAATGACCTCATAACTTTTTTTTTAAAAAATTAATTCCGCCTATGTCCTCAAAGTTAACGTCCGTTTGCACTGTGGTTGGACGGTAACTAACCCGAGGGGCACAAGTGAAAAAATAACAAGAAGTGAGGGGCACAATTGATATTACCAAAAAGATAGGGGCATAACTGATATTGCAATATCTTGGAGGGGCACAAGTGATAAAATCCCATAAAGTTTTTCTAACCGCAGCATGCCATGTACGGTTCATTGAACGAGATTCTTTGGTTGTAAAGTCCGCGTGAGCCTTTAGATGGATCGTCAGATCGTGTGGACGATCTAGATGCTATGCTCTGATACCAATTGATGTAAATAAAAATTTGCAATGGCGGAAATATAAATAATTTTGACAGTGGAAGAAATTGGAGGTAGGGAGAAGAAGAGAAAGCATGCTGGTTGCGTGAGTTTCGGGGAAGAATTGTGAAGATCGCATGGAGGGAGAAGAGAAAGGGATAGATATATGAGATAAATCTCAATTAGAATTCAACTTCAGCTGGCTTAAACAAAGGACTCCCATCCCCTTTATAAAGGAGGGGTGGGATCACAAAAATAGAAAGAAAATCAAAATTCAAATCTTGGCTTATCCTAATTTGATCTTTAAATATCTCTAACCGATTAGCTACTAAATATAACCGACCAATTAATTAAACCAAGATCACATACGATCTCTTTATTCTAAAATAAAATTGCAACAAACCAAATAAAATCACACAATCTATATTTAATTAACGGACTAAAAGTAGAGCTCTATTTATTTGTATCGTGCTGCATCACTTAATTTGGTTCTTGCTTAAAAAATTTTCCACCATCTATTCCTTGATGCACGACCTATATCACTTCAGTTCTCTTTTCTCCTTCACCTAGGTTTCACTTAAGTTCATTCTTCCCTCATCATCTCAGTTCTTCATCCCTGATCTCCCTTCATCACATGCCGAATCACCTCTGCCGCCTATTGCCTCAAGTATCAAAACCAAGTAGCCCGCTGTCTAGAGACAGGGTACCTTCGCCGAGCTTGCCATTTCTTTTTCCCGCTGCCTTTCACTGCATGTCTATAATATTCTTATTCATATCAATACAAATTATATAGTAAATAGATTTATCATACATCGTTACATACAAATATATAATAGGTGGAAATATTCTTAGTCATATAGACTATATACTGAATAGATTTGCCATTTTTATTCAATAATTAGGTGCTTAATTTGTTAATTCTTGTTTTTATAGTCTTATAGATCTAAGTTTGAACTCTACCAGCCTACTACCGACAAGTTGTAAATCTAGAAGTGAAACTCCCAACTGCTACTTGATCTATTTTTACTCGGATCTTATTTAGGATTAAAAAATAGTTAGATGATTAATTTTGGTTTTAACGAACATTTTCACTCTGGAGCGAGGCTTACCGCTTACGTCTCGACCGCTGTGAGGCTTATGCCTCGATTCCGTAATGGATAGACACCTTGTTACACCTCAGATTTTTTTTTTAACAAAATGTTGTCCATTGTGCTTAATGTGTATATACCATATCTTCTTATATATCCTTGTGATGAGTTTTTTTCTATATACCATATCTTCTTATATATCTTTGTGATGAGATTTTTCTTTCTTGCACATTTTTAGTGGTTTTTCCCGTCTTTTAGAGAAATCTTTCTCAATGTAATCGAGCTTAATATATTCATGGACCCAAAATAGGTATCGGTGCTATGAACCATCCCTTGTCGCTACTATGTCTCTATCGATCTACCCTTTTTGGGCACTTCTGTTCCTTGTTGATCCTGTTATAGATCTTTTGGAATTATTGCCCTTGCTCCAAGAATATTGGAGAAGAAATCCAACGCCGAGTCTATCCTGTTAATCGTTGTCCATGTTCATTTTGATATGTAGGGGATGCATCCTGATGGCTATCTTGACTCTCCTCGATCGCCATCATCTGAACTGGATGTTCCCTTTGCCTCTAGCCAATGGTGTTGTTAGCCATTCCATTGTTGGGGGCAAAGGTTATGAGATCCGGCACTCTTTCCTTTGTCTCATTATACTTGCACTGATGGACTATGCGTCAGAGAGACATTGACTATTTTTATTCTTTGAGAGTATTTTACAGGTATGCAGAATCCATGTTGTAAACATGCCATCGATATGGTAAGAATGCATTCACATCACGATGCATACCTGATCGCATTCCATGTTAGTGGATGTTCACCACCAATCACAGTCGCTGTTCATTGGTTGAAAGTCGGATTGGTTGGACTTGCGAGGGGATTTAACCTGACTCATGGCATGGGTTATTTTGAGACTTTTTCGCAAGTGACTAGGATTGAATTTTTACCGATCATTATTTCTGCATCATGCTTACAAGGATCGAACCATTTATCAACTTGATGCCAATAATGTTTTTGTCAACAAGCTTTAAATTTTATTCAACCATTGGATTTGATTGCCATACATGCATTCTTATTTCTTTCTTTTGTACAAGCCATACATGTTAATCCTTGATAAGTAACATTAGTATACGTATTGAATAAGAGTGCTCGGACAAATACTGATAGTGAAACAATAAAAATAATATAATAACTAATGCGATGATGGTGCTGGAGCCCAAATAACGGCTGAGCTTGCAGTGTACCATTGAGCTAGAAGTATTGCAGTGCAGCGGGGGGTTCTATTCCTATCGCAAAAAGAGGAATTCCAGTTAAACTGAAAAGCTGCTCGAGGAAGCAGCCTTCTGTAATAGGAGGTGACCGGGGGTGAAGCGGTGCGAGGTGGATGTGACAAGAGGCAGCATGGGGGTAGATGCTTGAAATGTTTATATCCTCCGGTGACGGGAGTGGACACGACGATTGGGGGGGGGTGCTCTTTGATGAAAGAGGGAAAGGTTATGGTCATATATGTTTTATTTTATAGTTTAAAGGTTTAGGATTCTGATGTATTCTACCAAGAAATCCATTTCTTAATCAAACCAATTAATGGTTTGAATCTGCTTATAATTGGACCACTTAACATATTTCATCAGGCAATTAGTGGACTGTGTCCTGTCCTGTTTACGTAATTAGACCAATTAATGGACTGTGTTCAACTTAGGTGATCAAATAAATCAATAAATTGTATCTGATAACAGAATTCGGAACCTAACACGCATTGGACACTTAGACCTTTAGGAGAGTGGTGTAACTACACTGCCGAATACATATATGTGGTTGCATGTACGACACAAGCAACCACTTTCCTGAACACAGCGGAGATATAGATGTATCAACCTCCGGGTACTTCGTTGAGGGGAAGTGTGTTTCCAGGAGGTGGAAAACAATCCACAGTCTGAACTCTGAAGCAAATTCCCTGTGTATGGATAGACTTAGTATTGAGATCATTTCTTGCCTTTAGGAGAATTTACTCAGATTACTCTTGCTCGATGGTAACATATTGGCACTGTTATTTTTGTTATATGTTGATGAGATATATACAGGGGATGATGTTAGAAGTACTCAGGAGATAACGATTTTTTTTCTTTCAAAAAGTCATTGTTGCTTAGAATCTTCGTTCGTTTTGATAGTTTTTTGGGGATTGTGAGATCACTTGGTTGATCTCCTTCGTGGAGAATTTGAGTTTTCAATGGCTGTTCTGCTTACTATTTGCGGCAATAAGTTGGCTGCCTACATTGCTCCAACTTCTGTCTTCCACAAACCATCATTCCTTGTCAAGGTTCGAGATCTCAATTTCGATTTCGTTTCGGTGACCCTCTATATCGAAATTTTGTCGAAATTTCGGGAAATTTCGACGATTTTGGTGGAAGTGTCGGGAATGGCTCAAAAGGCCATATTTTTTCAGTTTCTTTGTATAAAATCTTCCAAGTTATTAGAATAATAAATAACTTATAAATACACAATTATATCACGTCATGCATATCGCTCATCTATACCCCTTATATCGTACATATCGCCCTAACGGTCACATCGATCATATTGTACAATATGTTAGATATTGCAAAGGGAGTTAATCTGAGTACTTCAAACAATGAAACAATAGATATACACTTATAGGCGTATAGCACACATATCGATCATATATGATTGTGATGGTATGTCACACATATCTATCATATTGAACATATCGTTGTTAATACGTAATACTTAGTAACAGATTAACTGTCTTACAAGTGAAAAGACATATATTCATGTAGACTAAATAAGAACACGCACATTAATGATTAATGCAATAAAAGATTAAAAGATATTACCTGGTGATGAGTTCAGTTCAAAACCAAAAGTTCTGCAGTGGATCTGAATTCCCCCCCCCCCCCCCCCCCCCCCCCCCCCCCCCGTGTCTCCAAGGCCCTAAATGCCATTTTAGGTCACCATTTCAGTATCGACCAAAACAGAATTTCAGTGGAAATTTCAGTCGGAATTTTCTGTTAATATCGATCATTCCTTTCGTACTATCGACCCAATTCGACTTCGACCGGATATCGATATTTAACAGAAATTCGACTGAATTTCACTGAAATTGGAGGCCATGGGTTGTCTCCCATTAATGCATCACAGATA